>CM040628.1:44966305-44988122 GCA_022817965.1 Solanum lycopersicoides | reverse complement strand
CATGTCCCTAACATGAACCCTAACCCTAACCCTAAACCATAAACCCAAAGCCCAAAATACCAAGACCCTAACATTAAACACTAAAGCATAGTTATTACAACTCAAATCCTTAACCCCAAACACTAAAACCTAAATAACAACCTAAACCCTAACCCTAACCCTAACCCTTAACCCCAAGCCCTAAATGCCAAAACCAAACATTAAACACTAAACAATTGATATTAAACTTCAAATCCTAAACCCCAAACCCAAAAATATAATAAAACCATAACCTTAACCCTGAACTTAACCCTAACCCTAACCCTAAACCCTAAGCCTAAAATACCAAACCCAAACATTAAATACTAAACTATATATTTTAAACATCAAACGCTAAACCCTGAACCATAAAACCAAAAAAAAAAATCTAAACCCCAAACTCTACGTTAAAAAAAAAAACTAAGTCCAAAATACGAAAACCCAAATATTAAACACTAAACCATAGATTTTAAACCTGAAATCCTAAACCACAAACACTAACACCTAAAAAAAACTAAACCCTAACCCTAACCTTAACTTTAACCCTAACCCTAACCCTAAACCAAGAACCCGATACCCCAAGCCCAAAATACCATAACCCAAACATTAAACACTAAACCATACATTTAAATCAAAAATTCTAAACCCCAAATCCTAAAACCTAAAAAAAATCCAAAACCTAACCCTAAACCTAAACCTAAACCATGAACCCAAAACCTCAAGCCCAAAATACCAAAACCCAATAATAAAATAATAAACCATAGATTTAAGCCAAAAATCCTAAACCCCAAAACCTAAAACCTAAAAAAAAACATAAACCCTACTCCTAATCATATCCATAACACAAACCCTAAGTCTAACCCTAACCTTAACCCTAAACCCTAAACACAAACCCTAAACCCAAATCCCAAACTACAAAACCCTAACATTAAACACTAAAACATATATATTACAACTCAATTCCTTAACCCCAATCCGTGAAACCTAAAAACAACCTAAACCATGTCCCTAACCCTAACCCTACCCTAAACCCTAAACCCCATGCCCAAAATACCAAAACCCAAACATTAAACACTAAATCATTGATATTAAACCTCAAATCCTAAACCCTAAGCCCAAAAATCTAAAAAAACAAAAACCCTAACCCTAACCCTAAGCATAACCTTAATCATAACCCTAACCCTAAGCCATAAACCCGAAATCCTAAGCCAAAAATACAAAAACCCAAACATTAAATACTAAACCATAGATTTTAAACGTCAAATGCTAAACCCTCAACCATTAAACCTAAAAAAACCTACACCTAACACTAATACTAACCCTAACCCTAAACCCTAAACCCTAAGTCCAAAGAAAAAAGAAAAAAGAACCTAAGTCCAAAACACGAAAACCCAAACATTAAACACTAAACCTTAGATTTAAACCTCAAATCCTAAACCAAAAAGCCTAAAACCTAAAAAAACCTACACCCTAACCCTAAACTTAACCCTTACCCTAACCCTAAACCCTAAACCCAAACGCCAAGCCCAAAATACCAAAAGCCAAACATTAAACACTAAACCATAGATTTAAAACCAAAAATCCTTAACCCCAAAACCTAAAACCTAAAAAAACCTAAACCCTTACCTTAACCCTGTCCCTAACCCTAACCCTAACCCTAACCCTAAAACCCTAAACCCAAAGCCTAAAATACCAAGACCCTAACATGAAACACTAAAGCATAGTTATTACAACTCAAATCCTAACCCCAAACACTAAAACCTAAACAACAACCTAAATCCTTAACCTAACCCTAACCCTAAACCCCAAGCCCAAAATGCCAAAACCAAACATTAAGCACTCACCATTGATATTAAACCTCAAATCCTAAACTCCAAACCCAAAAAAATAAAAAATAAAAAATAACCGTAAACCTTAACTTAACCTTAACCCTAACCCTAAACCCAAAGCCAAAAAAACCAAAAACCAAACATTAAATACTAATCTATAGATTTTAAACCTCAAGTGCTAAACCCAGAACCATAAAACCTAAAATAAATTCTACACCCTAACCCTAACCCTAACCCTAAACCCCAAACTCTAAGTCCAAAAAAAAACTAAGTCCAAACCATAGATTTAAACGAAAAATTCTAAACCTAAAACCTTAAAAAAAACTAAACCCAAACCCTAAACCTAAACCTAAACCATGAACACGAAACCCCAAGCCCAAAATACCAAAACCCAAACATAAAATCCTAAACCATAGATTTTAAACCAAAAATCCTAAACCCCAAAACCTAAAACCTAAAAAAAAAACTAAATCCGAACCCTAATCCTATCCCTAACACGAACCCTAACCCTAACCCTACCCTTAACCCTTAACCCTTAACCCTAAACCCTAAACCCTAAACCCAAAGCCCAAAATACCAAAACCCTAACATTAAACAGTAAACCATATATATTACAACTCAATTCCTTTACCCTAAGCCGTACAACCTAAAAAACAACATAAACCCTATCCCTAACCCTAACCCTACCCTAAACCATATACCCTAACCCTAACCCTAAAACCCTAAACCCAAAGCCTAAAATACCAAGACCCTAACATGAAACACTAAAGCATAGTTATTACAACTCAAATCCCTAACCCCAAACACTAAAACCTAAACAACAACCTAAATCCTTACCCTAACCCTAACCCTAAACCCCAAGCCCAAAATGCCAAAACCAAACATTAAGCACTCACCATTGATATTAAACCTCAAATCCTAAACTCCAAACCCAAAAAAATAAAAAAAACCATAACCGTAAACCTTAACTTAACCTTAACCCTAAGCCCTAAACCCAAAGCCAAAAAAACCAAAACCCAAACATTAAATACTAATCTATAGATTTTAAACCTCAAGTGCTAAACCCAGAACCATATAACCTAAAATAAATTCTACACCCTAACCCTAACCCTAACCCTAAACCCCAAACTCTAAGTCCAAAAAAAAAACTAAGTTCAAACCATAGATTTAAACGAAAAATTCTAAACCCCAAAACCTAAAACCTTAAAAAAAACTAAGCCCAAACCCTAAACCTAAACCTAAACCATGAACACGAAACCCCAAGCCCAAAATACCAAAACCCAAATATAAAATCCTAAACCATAGATTTTAAACCAAAAATCCTAAACCCCAAAACCTAAAACCTAAAAAAAAAACTAAATCCGAACCCTAATCCTATCCCTAACACGAACCCTAACCCTAACCCTACCCTTAACCCTTAACCCTTAACCCTAAATCCTAAACCCTAAACCCAAAGCCCAAACTACCCAAACCCTAACATTAAACAGTAAACCATATTTATTACAACTCAATTCCTTTACCCCAAGCCGTACAACCTAAAAAACAACATAAACCCTATCCCTAACCCTAACCCTACCCTAAACCATATACCCCACGCCCAAAATACCAAAACCCAAATATTAAACAATAAATCATTGATATTAAACCTCAAACCCTAAACCCTAAACCCAAAAACCTAAAAAAAACAAAACCCTAACCCTAAACCTAACCCTAAATTTTATCTTTACCCTAATCCTAAACCATAAACCCAAAATCCTAAGCCGAAAATATAAAAACCCAAACATTAAATACTAAACCATAGATTTTAAATGTCAAATGCTAAACCCTCAACCATTAAAACGAAAAAAAACCTACACCCTAACACTAATCCTAACCCTAACCCTAACCGTAAACCCTAAACCCTAAACCCTAAGTCCAAAGAAAAAAAAAAAACTAAGTCCAAAACACGAAAACCCAAACATTAAACACTAAACCTTATATTTTAACCTCAAATCCTAAACCACAAACCCTAAAACCTAAAAAAAACTACACCCTAACCCTAAACTTAACCCTTACCCTAACCCTAAACCCTAAACCCAAACGCCAAGCCCAAAATACGAAAAGCCAAACATTAAACATTAAATCATAGATTTAAAACAAAAAATCCTTAACCCCAAAACCTAAAACCTAAAAAAACCTATACCCTTACCCTAACCCTGTCCCTAACCCTAACCCTAACCCTAACCCTAAACCTAAACCCAAAACCCAAAATACCAAGACCCTAACATGAAACACTAAAGCATAGTTATTACAACTCAAATCCTTAACCCCAAACACTAAAACCTAAATAACAACCTAAATCCTTACCCTAAACCTAACCCTAAATCCCAAGACCAAAATGCCAAAACCAAACATTATGCACTAACCATTGATATTAAACCTCAAATCCTGAACCCCAAACCCCAAAAAATAAAAAAAAACCGAACCCTAACCCTAACCCTAAGCCCTAAGCCCAAAATACCAAAACCAAAACATTAAATACTAAACTATAGATTTTAAACCTCAAACGCTAAACCTTGAACCATAAAACCTAAAATAAAATCTAAACTCTAACCCTAATCCTAACCCTAACCCTAACCCTAACCCTAAACCCCAAACTTTAAGTCCAAACAAAAAACTAAGTCCAAAATACGATAACCCAAACATTAAACACTAAACCATAGATTTTAAACCTGAAATCCTAAACCACAAACACTAACACCTAAAAAAACCTAAACCCTAACCCTAACCCTAACCTTAACCCTAACCCTAACCATAAACAAGGAACCTGATATCCCAAGCCCAAAGTATCATAACCCTAACATTAAACACTAAACCATAGATTTAAACGAAAAATTCTAAACCCCAAAACCTAAAACCTTAAAAAAACTAAACCCTAACCAACTCTGACAAAAGTAAACATCAAGAAGAGTATCGAAGACGACATCAAGCGAAATATCAGCACATTGCATCAGTTTTTATTTATTTTGACATCAAATGAAGAGTACATTGAAGATTATATTGTAAACATAAGACATAAGCTTTATTTGCTTTAAGTTAAACCGATCGAGTTGACGTCAAATGTTGAAGGAGAGAAACTAAGTGTTAGTGCGGTAAAAGACACTATCTCCCATTTGAATTGCATTTTTAAACTGACGAGTTTTATATCAGTCTTCATCGAGGGCATCCAAAAGGATGAATTCTCCAAAAATACCACAGGTGAGGACGACATCAAAATGGGTGCAACACAACGTGGAACTTTTTCTTAGCAGCGAATTGGGGCATAGTCCAAAGAGGAGTGTCAAACTCTGATACGCTCAAAATTCACTTCCTCAAAGAAGTATAAGCGGTCGTATCAAGTAAAGAACCGAAATGTTAGGTTGGGGTCGATCCCACGAGGAAAATGGTTTAGACTTAACTTTAATCTACGATTACTTCTATTTTAATCAAGTCCTTTCCAAAAACAAACAATTAAAAGGGGGGTTTTGTGTAACAAAATTATTTAATTAATTCTAAGTAAACAAGTAACAAGTTCAAATGTTTGATGTTTATCAAGTAATGAGAGAAACTAGGGTGCAAGTGTTCCCCATTAGGTTCATAACGCAGTAACCCTAACTATAACAACTCTTTCCTAGTATCTTGCATGCAAAGTGATAAGTTATGTATCCCTAATTTCTTGGTCTGGCAACTAGTGAATTTCACTCCGCAGCTTGGTCCGGCTACGTGTGTATACTTTACTAAACCTTACCTTTTACCTCATTAAGCATCATAATCGATGTATGGCTTAGTTATTACTTTGCACCAATCGACACTAGCCTATTAGATAGTATATACTAAATCTACGTTGATAATTCTTTTCTTATTATCTACCTCCTTGGTACGGCAAGTAGCAACAAGGCGAGTTCTAACGCGTGCACTCGTTAAAAAGACTTCTAAACAAAAGAATTATCAATACATGCAAGAAACTATTCGAGAATTGTTATTTTAGCTAGTTTTACTTTGTTAATTACCCATGGTTCCCACAACCCTAGTTGTGAATTTACTTACCCATGTTCATAATTACACAATTCATATTAATTAGACAAGAACTAATGTACTTACTTTGATGAGATTGAAGAAAATCCAGAAAATCACTTGAATTCGAGATAATAATGCAATAAAGGATTCCGGAAAAATGAAGCATTTTTTTTCAAAACCCAATATTTAAAAACCAATATTACAAATCAATCGCCCCCTCATTTGCCAATTTTTTTATCTTTCTAAAATTTTCTCTCTCTAGAGAGGTGCTCCAGCACTGTTCAAACGGTTACAAAAAATTCAGAAATGCGCGCCGCCGAAATGACGCGTGCGCCGCCGGTGTAGGTCCAACGACCGCCGGACCAAAGCCATTTTGAGCACCATGAAGATGGAAACAAACCCCAGTGTATCACGCTCCAAGAATCATCAAACAACTCCTCGAAATCGCAGGGAAGTGATGCGATGAATACTGCATTTTCGGAGAGAAAGTTCGATCAAGAACGAGAAAACATTTCCCATGGAATGGTTGTGTTGAATCGAAGAAAAATGATGGTGGATATGGATTCTACTAACCAAGATCTACAACATACTAAAGAATCAGCTGATTCCATCGTCCCATCTAGTCACAATCGACAGGATAAATTTGAGAAAATCGCGACTGCATCTCCCGAATTGCGCACTCAATTTTGATCACCTTCGAGCCACGTTCGTAATGATTTAAGTACTGGGGTTTGTTCTCCTAATGATGAGGTTCATCTCACAGAAATTTCAAGTGAAATGGACGGAGGAATCGCCGGAGGGGAGAATTCTGGAAACCTTTGAGCTCGAAACACTGGAATCAATGGGAATGAGACGACTGGAAATAAAACACAATCTGTGGATGTTCATTTAACAGACTTATCCTGCAATCTTAATGGATGAAACAATTCATACATTCCTTCACCTTCCTATACAGATTCCACGATCAAAATGCATCAGGGAAGACAAGAACATGAAGGAAATCAGTCCACTTCTAATTGAAATGCAGCTCAAAATCAAAATTTGGATGTTTCTCACCCAGCTGGAGCTGTACAATGGGAGATGAAAACAGAACACAAC
Organism: Solanum lycopersicoides; assembly: GCA_022817965.1. Lineage (NCBI taxonomy): Eukaryota > Viridiplantae > Streptophyta > Magnoliopsida > Solanales > Solanaceae > Solanum > Solanum lycopersicoides. Next base: position 44,981,142 of record CM040628.1, on the reverse strand, counting down.
AAGGAAAAAATTCACCTGCACAGCAAGACAACAACAAGAACAAAATGAGGATGCCTGCAGTAGCCTCAACGGATGATGCACAATCATCTAATTTTTCTTTTGGGATTACATGTAATTCATCATACTTAACTCCTAATTTGAATGCTATGAATTTGCAGGTCATACCAAATCAAGCAAACAGAAGTGAGGAACATGGACAGATACACCTCAACTGAGGGAGCAGCCATCGCAGAACCAGTAGCCTCCAGACCAAGAGCTTCAACAAGGTAAAAATGATCAAAAAAATGCTGAAAAAGACAAGAAAAATCAAGCAAAACACAGACAAGTCCCAGAACAGGCGCAAAAAATAAAGTAAATCACAGGGAGCAGCCTAAAGAAAACAACAAGCAGGGAGGAACAACTTCAACTTATTAAACCAATCGGGCAAACATGGAATACCAGAACAACTTCCCAAAGATTTCCAACAATTTTACTAGGTATGATTCTAACTCCCAAACGAATAAAACCAGTATCCAGGCTAACAGTGCAGGTCAGGGTAATATCAGACCCTCCAATCACCAACAACAGGGACAAAATTACAATGTTGCTAAACAAGACAAGGTTAATGAACCAGCCCCATATACTGTTGTACAATCTTTTGCAGCTCGTCTTAGATATAATCAATCAAAGAACAAAATTCCTATTGTGTTGAATAATCCTATACACGCTACTAGACAGCGATATCCGGCAGTGTTGCTTGATGAAGAGGATTATTATGTGAAATTGGCTGAATGTTGTAAATATACTTTTGTGGGTAAATTTACTAATACAATGCCTAAGATGGAGTTGGTTAGAAAAAGTTTCACTTTTCAAACTCAGCTTACTGGAGGGGTGAAGATTACTCATTTTAACTCTAGGCATGTGTATATTGATCTAGATAATGAATTTGATTATCAAACTGTTTGGACAAAATTAAGGATGACTATAGAAGGGCAGCTGATGAGAATTCAAGCATGGACTCCTGATTTTACCCCAGAAGAAGAAACTCCTATTGTTCCTATTTGGGTTGCTGTTCCAGGTCTACCATGGCATTGTTATAATAAAGTTTTGTTGACGACTATCTTGGAATCAGTTGGGAAGGTGTTATATCTTGACTCACCTTCTTCCCAACGGACTAGAGGTAGCACACTGAGGGTGAAAGTTCAAGTCGACCTCACTAAGAAAAGGCCAAAACATGTATGGTTGGGTTTCAAAAATTCCGACCCCAACAAAGGGAGATGGCTTAAAGTTCAATATGAAGATATCCCAGAGTATTGCATGTATTGTAAATATCAAGGGCATATGGAATATGACTGTACTATCAAAAGAAGAGATGAAGATATCAAAAGGAGAAAGGAACTGGAAACTGAAAAAAAGACAAAACCAAAAGGTGAACAACAGCAAGGTGAAGAAAGAATTGCAGAAAATTTAAGACACAATCAAGGGGGAAATTACAACATTGAAAAACAACAAGAAAAAAGACATCAGACACAAAGACATTATGAGCAAGAAGGTACAGAAAAAGAAAAGTAAGAGTACTGGAAGACTCAAAGGAGAAAACAAAATAAAAATTCAGAGCACACTAACCCCAAAATAGCTTGGAGAGCTCGGTCACCACAACATAAGGAATCCAATGACAATATGCAACAGGCAACAGGCACAACAGGTAAAGCAGGTATGCAATCTTCAATTCTTATTCATAACAATTACAGTGACTTAGACATGCAGGAACAGATTGTCCAAGAACAGGAGATGGACACCTCCAAAGACAGAGATGCGAAAATAGACCACAAAGAAATCAAGAAATAGAAAATGTTTCACCATCCACAATTCAACAAACAAATAGGCAGCAATATAAAACACAAGCCACACCTTCCAGTAAGAACAAGAGCACATGTATTGACTTATCTCTTCCCACTCCCCAGCAGCCCCCTGTAAATGTTGGTGAAAATATTTCAAATGCTGTGTTGGCTGTTGTAGTTGATGGAGCTACGGATGGGGGGTGTCAGGAGAAGCCCACTAATCTGCAGGAAGGAGTAACCAAATGGGGGAAAGGAATTCATGATTTTGAACACTCTGACTCTAGAAGAACCTTAGAGCCTCAGCCAGTAAGTTCCAGCAATCATGAGTTTCAGGAAAATCTCAATCAAAGGCAAAAGGAAGACTCTTGTCAGTTACTGGAAAGAACTAGAATTCAGGAAACTGGTGGTAACAATGGCATTAATATAACTGATCAACAACATTAGGCTACAGAAAATTCAGAGAAACAACAGCAACAGGGTGAGAAAAATTCAGTCTAAAAACAAAATAACAGATCACAAGGCAGACCTAGCAAAAAGAAAAGAGAGGCTATTAAAAAAAGAATGCAAAGAGAGAAAGGTATGTATGGTGACAGTAATCATGCTCCAAGAGAATATAAGCCTAAAAAATAATAACAAGGGAACTCAGATTACGAGGTGATAAACTCTGAAGATGAATTTGATGAAGATACTCAATCTCTCAAGGAGGGTGAAGAGGATGCGGATGAAACTAGTGCGCATTTGATCAAGGCTTTTGGTTCTACATTCCAAAGTGAGTTCGAATATAAAATTCAAGAAGCCACAAATCAACAAGGTTTATCTCCAAGGAGCAGAAAGGTAGTCAGACAAAACATCAACACCGTCACAACAAACACATCTGCTAATGCTAGCAGACCCAACACCAGGTCCCGAAATAAAGTTTATTAATGATCAATACAATATGTTGGAATGCGAGGAGCATCAACACCCAAGGTTCTCTGGAAAGATTACTAAATCTCAAGAAAATGCATAATCTGTCTGTGATTGCTATTCTTGAACCTTTTGCAGATAATTCCCATATTAACAAGTACAAACTTCTGTTAGCTATGGATAATGCTCTCTGTAATCGTAATGGCAAAATATGGCTTTTTTGGACCAATGATATGGAGTGTGATACTTTGGAAATACATGATCAACATATCACTTATTGGGCCAAACATGTCGAACACAGTGAGAAATTTGTTATTCCTATTATTTATGCTAAGTGTAAGGAACACCTAAGAAGACCTCTTTGGGACAGACTTTATCATATTTCCAATATGGACAGCCCATGGTGCACGATTGGAGACTTTAATGTTATTACGTCAACAGAAGAAAAACATGGAGGCATGCCCTATAATATGAACAAAAGTCTGGAATTTATTGATATCATTGAGGCTTGTGGCCTTATGGACATTGGCTATAGTGGTTAACATTACACTTGGTGCAATCAGAGATCTGCAGAAGCAAGAGTGTAGAAGAGATTGGACCGACCAATGGTTAATGATAAGTGGCTGGAATGTATGCCACAAACTACTATCTCTCATCTTCCTGCTGTAGGCTCGGATCACTGCCCCTTAGTTATGGAAATGGAGGTGAGAATAGATCAAAAAGTCAAATACTTTAAGTTCTTGCACTGTTGGACTGAAAATGATAAATTCAAGGATACTGTTCAAAGTTCATGGCAAGAAGAAGTATTTGGTGACCCTATATGGAAACTCCATCAGAAAATAAAAAAATTATCTTCTACTTTGAGTAATTGGTTTAAAAAGGAATATGGCAACATATTCTCCAGGGTTACAGACTTTGAAGAACAAGTCAAAAATGCGGAAGAGAATGTCATTCAGAACAATTCAGAGGAAAATAGAGCCAAACTTCACCTTATTAATGCTCAATACATCAAGTACATGAAATTGGAAGCATCAATTCTTAAACAAAAGACTCAGCTTCTCAAAGAAGGGGATACTAATTCTAAATATCTTCACTCTATTATGAGGGGAAGGAGGAGGAAATTATTTATCCACAAGATTTGCACAGATAATGATATTTGGGTACAAGGAGATGACAACATTGCCAAGGAAGCATGTACTTACTTTCAAAACATTTTCAGAGGAAGATCAGACAGAATCAGTGAAGAAGCTCTTCACTGTCTTCCCAGGGTGGTTACAAAAGAACAAAACCAATTACTTCAGCAAATGCCTAATATGGAGGAGCTAACACAGGTTGTTTTCTCCATGAATCCGAACTCTGCTCCAGGTCCGGATGGGTTTGGAGGAAAATTTTACCAATCATGTTGGGATATTATCAAGGAAGGCGTATTGAAGGTTGTACAACACTTCTTCTTTGGAAATATTATGCCTAAATATTTTTCACATGCTTGTCTTGTTCTTCTTCCAAAGATTGATCATCCTAACTAATTTTCAGATTTCAGACGCATCAGTTTGAGTAACTTCTCCAACAAAATTATTTCCAAGATTCTGTGCTTAAGACTGGCAGGTATTCTACCTCAACTTATTTTTGAGAATCAGGCGGGATTTGTTAAAGGAAGAAGTATCTCGGAAAATATTATGTTAGCTCAAGAGATCACTCACAGTTTTAAACAACCCAATGACGGTGACAATGTGGTAATCAAACTCGATATGGACAAGGCATACGATAGAGTGTCATGGTCGTATACTTGTTTGGTTTTGCGAAGAATGGTTTTTGGTGAGATTTTTATTGACCTTGTGTGGAGAATAATGAGCAACAATTGGTATTCTGTTATTATTAATGGGTCCAGGCATGGTTTTTTCAAGTCAACAAGGGCTCTCAAATAGGGTGATCCGTTATCTTCGTCCTTATTTATTTTAGGGGCGGAGGTTCTTTCTCGAATGCTTAATATGCTTCATCAACAGCAGAGATACAAAAACTTTCAAATGGAAAGTAGAGGCCCTCAAATCAATCACTTTAGCTTTGCGGATGATATCTTTATCTTCTCTTCCACCACTTGAGACACTCTTCAGATGATTATGAAAACTCTTGCCACGTATGAGTCAGTCTTAGATTAACTCATAAACAAAGACAAGATTCATTTCATGCTCCCTTCAAACTCACTTACTGAGGTCATCACTGCAATTGGAGAGATCACATGTTTCACTCAGAAAAGCAGTCCTATTACTTACCTTGGGTGTCCTCTGTACATTGGGGGTCAAAGGATTATTTTTTATTCGGATTTAGTGGCAAAGATCACCAAAAAGATCACGGGATGGCAATCAAGGCTTCTTAGTTTTGGTGGGAAGGCTACTATGATTAAACATGTGCTACAATCCATTCCTATTCACACGATGTCAACTACTTCTCCTCCTAAACAAACTATCAGATATATCAAGAAATCCATGGCTGACTTCTTTTGGGGTTAGGATAAGGAAAAAAGAGAATATCATTGGGCTTCTTGCGATACGTTGTGTCTTCCATTGGATGAGGGAGGTATCAGTATAAGACGTCTTGAAGATGTGTGTATTTCTTTACAACATAAGCAGTGGTGGATTTTTAGAAGCAAGCAGACATTATGGGGTCGATTCTTGAGAGCAAAATATTGTCAAAGGGCTCATCCGGTAGCAAAAAAACTTGACACGGGGCAATCTTTCGTTTGGAATTTTATGATGAAAATTAAAGCCATTGCCGAATCCCAAATTCAGTGGAGAATCAATTCTGGCAGCAGATCCTTTTGGTGGGATGATTGGTTAGGAGATGGCCCTCTTGCTCCTCAATGTGATCATATCACGAGCCTAAACAACAACACTATTTCTCATTTTTGAATTAATGGAAGATGGAATGAAACATTGATTCGACAATGGGTTCCTCCATTATTGATTTCAAAAGTTTTGAATACTGACATTAAGTTTCAGGAATACAAGTTGTATGAGGCAATCTGGAAAACATCAGATAAGGGGCTGTTTTCCTGTGCTACTGCCTGGGAACACATTCGACACAGGAAGGATAAATATATTTTTAGTAAGTGCATTTGGCATAAATTCATCCCTTTTAAAATTTCTTTTTTAGTGTGGAGGGCATTGCGTGGTAAGCTTTCAACTAACGAAAGAATTATTAATTTTAGGATGGAGGCAGCCCAATGTTTCTGCTGCTACAGCCCTGGTGAAGATACCCTAGATCATATATTTGTAGTTGGTCATTTTGCTAACAATATTTGGAGTTTCTTTTCTGCAGCTGCAGGGCTTCAACATGAACACATCACAAATCATTCACTGCTGCAGAAATGGTGGAACTTGGCGCAGGCAACTGAAGTGCAGAAGTTGGCAAACAGGCTGCTGCCAGTGATCAATTTCTGGAATCTCTGGAAAAATCGCTGCACAGCAAAATACGAAGAAAAGAAGTCCAACACAGCTCGAGTAAAATTCCTCATAGTCAAAGACTTCAACCATCTTCTCAACACAGCCTATCCATACATTCAATGGCCTAACAATTGGAATTCTCTTATAGGAATGGTGGCAAATTGCAAACATCAGATTATGGTTAAAGAAGTAAAGTGGGAGAAACCTCATCAACCATTCCTCAAGCTCAACACTGATGGGAGTGCCCTTGACAATCCCGGGAAAATTGGAGGAGGAGGAATAGTAAGAGATCACCAAGGAAATAAGATATATGCATTTACTATTCCTTTGGGTATTGGTACCAACAACCAAGCTGAAATTCAAGCAGCTAGCCATGGTTTAGATTGGTGCATTCAACATGGATACAAGAAAATTCACTTGGAAGTGGATTCGGAATTGGTCACTCATTGGCTTTTGAATCAAACCAACCATCCATGGAACTTACAGCCATACATTTTGGAAATCCACAATCTAGTGCATTAGTTGGAAAAGTTCAAGATTTCTCATGTTTATAGGGAGGCAAATAACATGGCTGATCGTCTATCCATATATAGTCACAACACAGATATTATTCAACACTTCTACATCAAGGATCAACTACCTACTCTTGCAAGAGGAAGCTTCATTCTTGAAAAGCTTGGCATGGTTAATTTCCGGAGAAAGAAATTGAAAAGAATCAAGAAACCTCCATGATTGTCTCTCTCTGTTATGGTATAGTTTTTATGCCATTTCTTGGTTAGGAGCCTATTCAATTAGACTATGCTATTTGGTATAGTCTCTTTGAATAGGATAGATTTTTATTCTTGTCTTACTTTTGTAAGGGGATAGTCTCCCTTATTTACGCTTCCTAGATACTTTGTATTGAGAGGAGTCCTCTCTTTTAGTTGCATAGTATTTTGGTTTTTCTTTTATTGTAAGTGGATGAGTTGACCTTCCTTTTAGGAAAGTTTACTTCTGAACCATCTTAGGATCGGATGTAAGGCTTATGCCCCCCTCCTTGTACCTTTTACTTTTATTAATGTTAAGGCCTGGGGGTGTTGCTCAGCCCCTTACCCCTCCAAGGGTAGTTAAAATAAAATAAAATAAAAATATTAAATACTAAACTATAGATTTTAAACCTCAAATGCTAAAACTAGAATCATAAAACCTAAAATAAAATCTACACCCTAACCCTAACCCTAACGCTAACCCTAAACCCCAAACTCAAAGTCCAAAAAAAAACCTTAGTCCAAGATACAAAAACCCAAACATTAAACACTAAACCATAGATTTTAAACCTGAAATCCTAAACCACAAACACTAACACCTAAAAAAAACCTAAAATCTAACCCTAACCCTAATTTTAAACCTAGCCCTAACCCTAAACAAGGAACCCGATAGCCAAAGCCCAAAATACCATAACCCAAACATTAAACACTAAACCATAGATTTAAACGAAAAATTCTAAACCCAAAAACCTAAAACCTTAAAAAAAACTAAACCCTAAACCTAAACTAAACCATGAACACGAAACCTCAACCCCAAAATACCAAAACCCAAACATAAAACACTAAACCATAGATTTTAAACCAAAAATCCTAAACCCCAAAACCTAAAACCTAAAAAAAAAACTAAACCCTAATCATAATCATATCCCTAACACGAACCCTAATCCTAAACCTACCCAAAACCCTAAACCCAAAGCCCAAAATACCGAAACCCTAACATTAAACACTAAACCATTTATATTACAACTCAATTCCTTAACCCCAAACCCTAAAACCTAAAAAAAAATACTAAACCCTATCCCTAACCCTAACCCTACCATAAACCTTAAACCCCATGCCCAAAATACCAAAACCCAAACATGAAACACTAAATCATTGATATTAAACCTCAAATCCTAAACCCTAAGACCAAAAACCTAACCCTAACCATAACCTTAATCCTAACCCTAATCCTAAACCATAAACCCGAAATCCTAAGCCGAAAATACAAAAAACAAAATATTAAATACTAAACCATAGATTTTAAACCTCAAATGCTAAACCCTCAACCATTAAACCTATGAAAAACCTACACTCTAACCCTAATCCTAACCCTAACCCTAACCCTAAACCCTAAACCCTAAACCATAAGTCCAAAAAAATAACCCAAGTCCAAAATACGAAAGCACAAACATTAAACACTAAACCATAGATTTTAAACCTAAAATCCTAAACCACAAACCCTAAACCCAAAAAAAAACTAATCATTAACCGTAACCCTAACCCTAACACTAACCCTAACCTTAACCCTAACCCTAAATCTAAACCATTAACCGAACACACAAAGCCCAAAATACTAAAACCCAAACATTAAACACTAAGCCGTAGATTTTAAACTACAAATCCTAAACCACAAACCCTAAAACAAAAAAAAAATCTAAACCCTAACCCTAACTTAAACTCAAACCCTAACCCTAAACCTAAATTAACCCAAAACCCCAAGCCCAAAATACCAAAACCCAAACATTAAACACTAACCCATAGATTTTAAACCAAAAGTCCTAACCCCCAAAACCTAAAAGCTAAAAAAAACCTAAACCCTAACCCTAACTGTATCTCTAAAATGAACCCTAACCCTAACCCTATCCTTAACCCTAAATCTAAACCCTAAACCCTAAATCTAAAGCCCAAAATACACAAACCCTAACATTAAACACTAAACCATAGATATTACAACTTAAATCATTAACCCAAAATCCTAAAACCTAAAAAACAACCTAATCCCTAACCCTAACCCTTACTCTAACTCTACCATAAACCCTAAACCCCAAGCCCAAAATACCAAAACCCAAACATTGAAGACTAAACCATTGAGATTAAACATTAAAATCTAAACCCTAAACCCAAAACCCTAAAAAATACCCAAACCCTAACCCTAAACTTAACCTAACCCTAAACCTAAATCATAAACCCAAAACCCTAAGCCCAAAATACAAAAACCCAAACATTAAATACTAAACCATAGATTTTAAACCTTAAATGCTAAACTCTGAAGCATAAAACCTAAAAAATACCTACATCCTAAACCTAATCCTAACCCTAACCCTAAACCCAAACCTAAACTATTAACTTGAAACCCCAAGCCCAAAATCCAAAACCCAAACGTTAAACACATCGCTTTCCCAATTCCCAATTTTTTCTCTCTCTAAAATTCTCTCTCTAACAAACGCTCTCTCTCAAATCATAACGGCTAGCTCCAAACGGCTATTTCAGCCGAAAATTGATGGCGTGTGAGCCGCCGGAGACATCCTGTCGACCGCCAGACCAGCTCCAGCAGGAGCGCTCAAAACAAACAACAAAAATGAACAAAGAACCACCCACTAATTAAGCTCAAAACTCTTAAACTTCACACTTAAATGAAGCGATGTATGTGAGCTCCAAGGGTGAAATGGCAGGGAGTTGTGAAAATATCCCATTGAAAGATATTAGGTTGAATCAAGCCTACAATGTCAGTGAGAACAATTCTACGAGGAAAGAGATACAACATACTGTAACAACGAGAAATTCTACAGCGTCAATGGAGAGAACGGAAGAGACGAATTCTGGGGAAGTCGTAGCTAATTTCCAAAATTTTCAATCTCAAAATCGAGTTGCTTCCCAGTTGTTTCGAGGTGATATACCTAGTGGGGTTTATTCTTCTGGGGAACATGTTCACCTCAGTGCAATCTTAACTTCAAAGAACAGCTAGGTCGCCGGCGACATGATTTCCGGTAACCAAAACGATGTTCGTAATAAAGTTGTTAGCGGGGGGGATGATAGATTAAAGGCCGATGAAGAGGAAGTTCATCTTACGAGCATATCTAACCACTTAGATCAATACTACAACCACAACGCAAATTCTAGCCAAATGAAATCGAAAATGCAACACAGCCGGGGAAACGCTGTAGAGTTCTCATTTGGAGTAAAACCGATAGACATTACAGCAAGCAAGAAGGAACAATCGCAGGCAGGTAAAGAGCTTAACTATGCTGAAAGAAATAATGGTGATAATAGCCAGGTACAACAACAAGAGTTTAATGAGTAGAGTGGAAGGGAACAACACGCAGGTAAGTATACTTCTCCTAACTCTATGCATAACCAAGCTGATAATATTCATAAGGTTGGACATGTGCATGATAATGCCATGGGAAGGATAGCTGATGAGTCTGTTGATCTAATTCAGAGAGGTTTAGCAAATAAAGTGATGACACAAAGTGTTCAAAATCATAACAAGCGGGAAATTAAACTGGAACAAACTCATCATAAAACTATGGGGGAAAGTAGTGATCAAAACACATATCAGAAAGATTTCCCGAAAATCTCTAGTAATTATGATAATCAAGTTCTTTCAGGTATACAAAACTCACAACCTACTCCTAACCAAAAAGTGACTGAGCCTAACAACTCTAAAAGAAGCTTGAGCAACAACTAGGACAAAGTCCCTGAACCTGCTCCTTACAAAGTGGTTCAAACTTTAGAAGCAAGGTTAAGGCATATACATGAAGCCTAAGAACCCACAATTGTATTAAAGACTAACCCTACACAAACTACCAAATAGGGACAGCCTGCAGTAATATTTGACATGCATTATTACCTGCATACCTTAACTGTCGACTGTAAGTATACTCTGGTGGGGAAATTTAGTACAACCATGCCTAAGATTGAGCTCATCCGGAAGAACTTCATCTAACAAACTCAACTAAGTGTGTGGGGGGGGTCAACATAGCTCATTACAATTCTAGACATGTTTTTATTGATCTACAAAATAAGTTGGACTATAACACTGTTTGGACTCAGCAAAGAATGACTATTGAGGGCAAATTGATGAGAATACAAGCTTGGACCCCATTCTTTACTCCGGAAGAGGAAACTCCTATAGTCCTTGTCTTGATTCTACTACCTAGATTACCCTAGCACTGCTTCAAAAAACCTTTCCTTATTCCACTCTTGGAATCTGTAGGAAAGGTTCTGTATTTAGATACTGCCTCCATTACAAGGACTAGAGCAGGGATGGCTAAAGTCAAGATGCAAATTGACTTGACTCAATCTAGACCTAGGCATGTATGGGTTGGTTTGCATAATGAGATGATACAAAAGGTAAATGGCAACCTGTGAAATATGAAAACATCCACCTTATTGTGAATATTGCAGACATCAAGGGCATGATATGGATGAGTGCAAAGCTAAAAGAAGGGATGTAGAGTATAGACAAAGAAAGGAGAAAGAAAATGAGAAAAAAGACAAAAACAGGGAACAACAAAATCAGAAAGGGAAAGAGCATGAACAGTCACAAAATAGAGATAATGAAAATAGACAACAACAACATATCAATGAAAGGGGGAAGCAAAAACAAGTAGAGCAACAGAAAGAGGAGGAATGGAAGACACAAAGAAGGAAATAACAAAGCACAGGAAGACAGAGCTCCAAAGATAGTCTGGAAACCAACCCAGACACAAAATAGACCTATCAGTGAGCAGTTTCCTACCTCATCTCAACAAACAGTAATCCTATTACTCTTCAAAACAATTATTTCACTAACTTAAGCATGTAGGAAAATAAGGAAGCACGCAAAGAACATAATAAAGGCAGTACCAAGACAGCTTTCCAAGAAAACATAAACAACAGCATCAGTACTAAAGGAGCTGTAGATAATACTCCCTTTTATTAAGCGTTCAAGTATCATATCTATACAACCTAACTCTCTTATTCAAAATGATAATGTATTGAATGTGATGGATGAAGTTGAAGGAGGGATGGAAGGGGGAAGTCAGGAGAAAACCATAACTTACAGGAAGGGGTAACCAAAGAGGGGAGTTTGCCTCATGTTTTGCATGAGGGGTTGGATATTGACCATAGTTCAGACTTTAGAGCCAATGTTTAGGTCCAACAATAAACAACAAAAGGTGGAACAACCTCAAAGTTAAAACCAGGTTCAAAGTGGGCATAACAAACATCAGAAAGCTGGGAAAGACAAGGAAAAACAACAAAAAGAGAAAGAACATAATGACAACAGGAAAAAAAGTTCCTATGGCAAAAGAAGGGAAACAGACAGATGCTAATACTCATGAAAGTACTCCCAAGAGCAAAAATAAGCCTAGTAAACAAAAGAGGGATGATGCTAAAAAGGAGGCAGAGTAAACAACAAGAAGATGAATATGAGAAAGAAAAAGGGAAAGGGGAAGAAACATGCAATAACAGGGCTTATGGAAACCAAGGGATGCATACTTATCCTACACAGGATGAAGACAGAACCCCCTCTACAACTGAACCACCTGATAAGAGGGAACCACTATGCCAAGTAAATACTGCTCCCCTGATTGATGAGTATGCTGTTGAAAATTCTGAAGATGAGTTAGACAGGAATAACCAATCCCTGTATGATTCAGATGAGGATGAGGAGACTAGTGAATCTCTAATTAAGGCCTTTAGTCATTCTAATGAGAAATCTATAGAGGATGAGATACAACAGGTAACACAAAGTCAAGGACTGTCTCCAAGAAAATTACAGCAGGACAAATTTTTCACGAATCAAGAGACCAATTCTGTCACTGCAGGCAGACAAAACACCAGGTTATTCTCCTCTAGATCTTCCCAATGATTAGTACAATCATAAGGAATGTGAGAGTAATCAACACCCAGGGGGTGTTAGAAAGACTAAAAATGTTGAGGAAAATGCATCAACTGTCCATCATCACTAGTTTGGAACCTTTCTCAGATAGTGTACATGTACAAAAATTTTAAGTGCAATTAAATGTGGAGAATGCTACTAGTAATTGGAATGGCAAAATTTGGATGTTCTGGAGCAGTGAGATTGACTGTAATATCTTGGATGAAGATGATCAGGAAATTACCTGTGAGATGAAGCATAATGAGTTACAGTGTCCTTTTATTACTACCTTTGTTTATGCAAAATACAAAGAACATATGAGGAGGCCCCTATGGGAAAAGATGTTACAACAAGCCAATATGGATGCCAAGCCTTGGTGTTCAGTAGGTGACTTCAATGTTATCACTAATGTGGAAGAAAAGTTGGGAGGGTTACCTTATGATAAGAGGAAAAGCATTGATTTTATAGCAGTCATTGAAGCTTGTGGCCTTATGGACATTGGCTTCAGTGGTCATAAGTTCACTTGGACCAACAAAAAGGGTATTAATAAGAGAATCTGGATGAGACTGGATATGGCCTTGGTAAATGACTCTTGGCTGGAGAAGAAGCCTCAGACACCTATCACCCACTTGTCAGCTACTGGGTCAGACCACTGCCCCCTCCTTATGGAAATGGTGGCAAAGAAAATGATCACATCAGGTATTTGAGATTCCTTAACTGCTCGGTTGACAATACTCTTTTTATGTATACTGTGGCACCCTGCTGTAATAAGGAGGTGGAAGGTAATACTATGTGGAATAGTGTTTGGTCCAAGAATGAATTTTGTGATATCTTCAAAAAGGTCAAGATGTATGAGGAGCAGGTTCATAAAGCTGAAGAAAAGTATATCATTGACCCTATAGACTCCAACAGAACAACTCTTCATGAGCTGAATGCACAATACATTAAGTTCCTCAAGATGGAAGATACTATTTTGAAACAGAAAACCCAACTGCAGTGGTTCCACGAAAGTGACACCAATTCCAAATACTTCCACTCAATCATAAGAGGAAGAAGAAGGTAACTCTTTATCCACAAAATTAAAACTGAAAGTGGGGAATGGATTCAGGGTGAAGAGAATATTGCTTTGGGAGCTTGTAACCATTTTAAAGAGCTTTTTACAGGAGAGCATAAGCGATTAATGGGACCACTTTGGAATGCATCCAAGGATGATTAGTGATGAGCAAAATATTAAACTCACCAATATTCCTGACATGGATGAGCTTAAGAGTATGATATTCTCTATGAATCCTAATTCTGCAGCTGGTCCGGATGGCATAAAATGGCTACTTCTTTCAAAAGTGCTGGCATATCATCAAGAATAATTTAATGGGAGTTATTCAGGACTTCTTCAGTGGCCAGATGATTCGTAAGTACTTCTCTCATTCTTGTATTGTATTGCTTCCTAAAGTGAGTAGTCCTAACAAATTATCTGAATTCAGGCCTATAAGTCTTAGCAACTTCACCAGCAAGATTATTTCTAAGCTAGTGAGCAACAGACTTAGCCCTATCCTTCCTTCTCTTATTTCTCCTAACCAATCTGGGTTTGTAAAAGGTAGAAGTATTTCTGAAAACATTATGTTAGCTCAGGAAATAACCTACCAAATAAAAAAACTCAGTATTGGTAGCAATGTCATTATAAAACTAGACATGGCAAAGGCTTATGACAGGGTTTCTTGGTCATATACCAGTCTATTTCTTAGGAAAATGGGTTTTGCTGAAGTCTTCATTGATATGGTATGGAGAATTATGGACAATAACTAGTATTCAATCATTGTCAATGGCAAGAGATATGGCTTCTTCCATTCCATTAGAGGACTTAAGAAAGGTGACCCCCTTTCTCCAGCCCTATTTATTTTAGGTGCAGAAGTCTTATCAAGGTCCCTCAACAGGTTACATAGTCATCCTGATTATAATGGATTCTTCATGGAAATGAGGGGACCCCAAGTGAATTACCTAAGTTTTGCTGATGATATAATCT
>CM040628.1:44936397-44965305 GCA_022817965.1 Solanum lycopersicoides | reverse complement strand
TGCCAAATCCCTATTAGCTTGGCAGTCATGGATTGGGCTTGCACCGTTGCGGCTTGAGCTTGAGTAGTCATGGCTTGAGCCACTTGAGTAAGAATATCCCTCATCTGAGCCTCTGCCATCGGTGGAGGATCATCGGGAACCTGATCATCAACAACAATATCTTCAAGGGGAGGGACTGGATCACCACGGGGAGGGATTCCCGCAGCAGCAATCTCCTCCTCAAGTCTTCTGGCTGCATTCCTTCTAGTATTCATTTCCTATAACCAAAACACAAGGTTTAGGCAAATACATATACGACGTACATTCTAGAGGCACGATATGGATTTCCAACAATGAGAGTGATTCCTAAGCATCAAATAAGTTCCTATTCATAACTGTGGCGCGCTTCACAATTATGAATACAAACCTATATAACGTGGTTGAGAGAGACGTTAACATCAAGGACATTCAACCTCATGCTCTGATACCAAGTTTGTCACATCCGAGTTTACCCCCTAAACGTAACCGGCGTCGTCGTCCTCTTTGAGGACTAAGACAAGCCTCTTAGCCTCGTCATAACATTCATTGATTAAAAAGTGTGAAGGAATTTAAAAGTTTTTATCTATAACTACTCGGAGGTTTACATAGACCTCTACATACACATAATTGTATTTATATCAAGTATACATAGACTTATTCATATACGAAGATTACATAGTCTTCTACTTTTATTTAACACATTTATAAATAGAGAAGTAATAGTCATAAAAGCCGTCTCATCTCATAAACCATCTATCAAAGACAATAAATCTTGGGCATAGCCCTACATCAATACAAGAAGCCACATATAGGCCATATACAACATCGTCTCAAACGAGTAAATAAGTCCAAACAGAACTATAGTAACTAAGTAACATAGGAGTAAGATGTCGGCAACGCCCTCAGGAGAATGAGGACCTACCACTTGGATGGTTAGAGATCCAAGTCTTCCTTTCCAGCAATTCGGAGCAAGATCAACGACCCGAACCTAAAATGTTTGGGAAAAAGGGAAAAAAACGGGGTTAGTACTCCACATGTACTAAGTATGGAACCGTATATACAATTACCAATCAAATATACTTAGAAAAGGACATTTAAGAAAAATCATTATAAAACATGTATACGAATGAAGCATGGCCAAGCAAAGCATACTAACTATAACCTTCATAAAGTCACAAGTACAATGATCAAGTAAATTCCCATGACTCTTACTTAATCAAGTAACCTATCAAGACTACAATTAACAATTATCCTTACCTAGCATACTCTCCCATTTCATGAAAACATTCTTCTTCAACCAAAGAAACAACCTTATACTCATAAGCATGTTATTCAATGTACAAAGTTATTTGCATTACATCACTATTTTACATACATAACATTGACCTCTCAAAGCTCCCATCAAGGCAAACTAGTGCAAGACTTAAGTAGAGTCCCATACCCCTACCTAAGTTATAGCCAAACCCTTTCAAGTTACTTCGATTAGTCTATATCTTATTAATTCATTTTAGTTTAGGGAAACCTTGCCTTAACCGACATAGACCACATGAGCAAATGTGGAATCCGGTGTCATGAAACCTTACACCGATGGAAGGTCGTCTATCGGCCAAAGTAGAACCTAACATAAACGTAGCTATCTAGGTTGATCCACTAGCTACTATCCTATGGTGGAAACATAGTTAATGGAGCTTGGGGAAAAGAACCATGGACATATCGACTCTACACCCTATTTGGGTCATGAGGCTATCCACCCCGTGAGAACCGTAGTGAACCCTACCTTCCCTTATATAAGAAAGTGTCACTCCCTCACATACAAGCTCACTCGGTGCTAAGATAGGATCCTTTATTGAAAAGACTTTACTCTTATCATAATCATAAATATACATACCTATATATATATATCATAGCTAAATAAGAATTGTATGAGCAATAATCCTTTCATTAACAATTCATATAGGTGAAGTTAGCCCACGCACATCTCATCACAATAGGGCACATCTTTACATAACAACTTCCCTATATCATGTACTCTTAGGCAACCTCACAACCAACCTAAGCATTTCAATTCGATATTCATACCAACCTATCACCTTTAGCAAGGTTTACTTCAACACAACCTTATCACTTGATGACAAATAATTCACAATTTGAAGTAAGGATTAGAATGATGAAGACTTACCAATACTTCTCCATAGTTCACCAATAAGGGCCTTACCATCAACCCATAGACCAACCCAATTTGGGTCATCATACCAATGTAATTCAATAGTCAACATAAGAACTAATTTAAGAGGAAGTAGTATACCACAAAGCAATACTAAATCAAAGCTTGGTAACATGATATCAAAGTCTATCTTCTTACCCTATATTCAATACTCAAGAATTAGGCATGAAGAACTTCCATTCATTACAATATATTCATGATAAAGGCAATAACAACCATTAAAGATGATTTAAACAATAATTAGATCAATTACATCAATCCAACCCAAATTCATATCAATCCCAATACCTAGGGTTAAGGGTTAGGGTCATTTCCCACAATCTAGACCAAACCACATCAATTCATCATAATAAAGCTACAATACATGATAATATATTCATTATAACCCAAAGAATACATAAACAACTCAATTCATAACAACAAACTTGAAATTGGATGAAACCCATATGAAACTCAACTTTTTGGAAAGTCTTTGAAGGAGCCCTTTGAGGAAAGAAGTCTCAAAGGTGAATTAGATCCCATACCTTAAGGTTTGATGACGTTTTGATGGTGAATTCCGTGCTAAATCATTCCCCAATGATCTCCCCAAGTTGTTCTCCAATGGAGTCTTCCAATAGAGAGAGAAAGTAGAGAGAAGGAAGAGAGTGTTGTTTTGAGAAATGTAATTAGGTTAATGAAGGTTGGGTATTTATAGTGGGGTCTTAAGTCACTTAATTAGTGTTCCCTTAATCCCCTAAATACCCCTAAGCCACTTAATAAAATAATTAACAAAAACTTAAGTCCCTGAAAACACTACAGGCCCTCCACGACGACTCCCCGCCGACGGGCCGTCGTGGGCGTGACGGACAGGCCCTCCTCCATCCTGCACGTCCGTCGCGCTGGTCAGAGACTGTGCAGGCGTAGGATTTCTTCCCAGAAGCTAAGGCTGGCACGACGGTGGCCTCAACGCCCCGTCGCGCCTGTGACGCCCGTCATTGGGTCCGTCGTGGCCTACTGTCTCAAGGGTCCTCCTCGAGGGCCCTTAGTTGATCCTCGGAGAGTCATACCTTGACTTTTCCAACGTGAAACCATCCCACACTATATGTTACACCTATTGTTACAAACTTTTACTAAATTCTGACTCTTTAACTTGATCAAACTAAAAGGACACTCTAGCCCTCTTATGAACCAACTTATCGGACGTTATGGATGTTTTGGTTCCAAATCACTTCAATGACTCCGTCTACGCCTAATTTGGATAGAAACAATGGTTTAGAACTTAAGGATCCTATTAAAGTCTTATCACATGACTTTGGGATTTCGGAAATGTTACACTTCACCCCTCCAGTAAGCTGAGTTTGAAGAGTGAAACTTTTTCTAACCAACTCTATCTTAGGCATTGTATTAGTAAATTTACCCACAAGAGTATATTTACAACATTCAGCCAATTTCACATAATAATCCTCTTCATCAAGCAACACTGCCGGATATCCCTTTCTAGTAGTGTGTATAGGATTATTCAACACAATAGGAATTTCGTTATTTGATTGATTATATCTAAGACGAGCTGCAAAAGATTGTACAACAGTATATGGGGCTGGTTCATTAACCTTGTCTTGTTTAGTAAAATTGTAATTTTGTCCCTGTTTTTGGTAGTTGGAGGGTCTGATATTACCCTGACCTGCACTGTTAGCTTGGATATTGGTTTTATTCGTTTGGGAGTTAGAATCATACATAGTAAAATTGTTGGAAATCTTTGGGAAGTTGTTGTGGTATTCCATGTTTGTCCAATTGGTTTGGTAAGTTGAAGTTGTTGCTCCCTGCTTGTTGTTTTCTTTAGGCTGCTCCCTGTGATTTACTTCATTTTTTTGCGCCTGTTCTGGGACTTGTCTGTGTTTTGCTTCTCCTTGTCTTTTTCAGCATTTTTTTGATCTTTTTTACCTTGTTGCAGCTCTTGGTCTGGAGGCTGCTGGTTCTGATGGCTGCTCCCTCAGTTGAGGTTGTATCTGTCCATGTTCCTCACTTGTGTTTGCTTGATTTGGTATGACCTGCAGGTTCACAACATTCACATTAGGAGTTAAGTATGATGAATTACCTGTAATCCCAAAAGAAAAATTAGATGATTGTGCATCATCCGTTGAGGCCACTGCAGGCATCCTCATTTTGTTCTTGTTGTTGTCTTGCTGTGCAGGTGAATTTTTTCCTTGTTGTGTTCTATTTTCATCTCCCATTGTTACAGCTCCAGCTGGGTGAGAATCATCCAAATTTTTGTTTTGAGCTGCATTTCGATTAGAAGTGGACTGATTTCCTTCATGTTCTTGTCTTCCCTGATGCATTTTGATCGTGGAATCTGCATAGGAAGGTGAAGGATAAGAATTGTTTCCTCCATTAAGATTGCAGGATAAGTCTGTTAAGTGAACATCCACAAATTGTGTTTTATTTCCAGTCTTTTAATTCCATTTATTCCGGTGATTCGAGCTCGAAGGTCGCCGGAATTCTCCCCTCCGGCGATTCCTCCATCCATTTCACTTGAAATTTCTGTGACATGAACCTCATCATTAGGAGAACAAACCCCAATACTTAAATCATTACGAACGTGTCTCGAAGGTGATCGAAATTGAGTGCGCGATTCTGGAGATTCAATCGCAATTTTCTCAAATTTCTCCGGTCGATTGTGACCAGATGGGACGATGGAATCAGCTGATTCTTTAGTATGTTGTAGATCTTGGTTAGTAGAATCCATATCCACTATCATTTTTCTTCGATTCAACACAGCCATTCCATGGGAAATGTTTTCTCGTTCTCGATCGAACTCCCTCTCCAAAAATGCAGTATTAATCGCATCACTTCCCTGCGATTTCGAGGAGTTGTGAGATGATTCTCGGAGCGTGCTACACTGGGGTTTGTTGCCATCTTCATGGCTCTGAAAATGGCTTAGGTCCGGCGGTCGTTGGACCTCCACCGGCGGCGCACGCGCCATTCTGATGGCGCGCGTTTCTGAATTTTCTGTAGCCGTTTGAACAGTGCTGGAGCGCCTCTCTAGAGAGAGAAATTTTTAGAAAGAGAAAAAATTTGGCAAATGAAGGTGCGATAGGGTTTTGGTATTTTGGACTTTGGGTTTAGGGTTTAGGGTTTAGGGTTAGGTTAAGGATAGGGATAGGGTTAGGGTTAGGGTTAGGGTTCATATTAGGGATAGGGTTTAGTTGTTTTTTTTAGGTTCTAGGTTTTGGGGTTTATATTTTTTGGCTTAAAATCTATGGTTTAGTGTTTAATATTTGGGTTTTGGTATTTTGGTGTTGGGGTTTCGGGTTAGGGTTAGGGTTAGGGCTACGTTGTAGGTTTCTTTTTTAGGTTTTATGGTTCAGGGTTTAGTATTTGAGGTTTAAAATCTATGGTTTAGTATTTAATGTTTGAGATTTGATATTTTGGGCTTAGGGTTTCGTGTTTATGGTTTAGGGTTAGGGTTAGGTTTAGGATTTTTTTTTTTTAGGTTTTTCGATTTAGGGTTTACGATTTGAGGTTTAATATCAATGGTTTAGTGTTTAATGTTTGGGTTTTGGTGTTTTGGGCTTGGGGTTTATGGTTTATGGTAGGGTTAGGCTTAATGTTTGGGTTAGAGTTAGGGTTTAGGTTCTTTTTTAGGTTTTAAGGTTTGGGGTTAAGGATTTGAGCTGTAATATCTATGGTTTAGTGTTTAATGTTAGGGTTTTAAGCTTTTAGTTATTTATAACTCACCTTAACTTGTTCAACGTTTATTGGTAGTTTTGTACAATTCTTTATGAAAGTTATAACTACTTATTCAATGCTATTACGTTCACAAGTTTATATGGATAGGGTATGTTGGGACTTGTCCCATTGTTTGGCATACCCTATGTTATGAGTTCCTTGATGTAAAGATTAGTATGACTTTACATGATTTGGAAGATATATGATTGGTTATAGTTTTGCTAGCCAATTTGTTGACATAAATCATAATTTCACTTGATACTTGTCGTAATGTTATCACTAGCCAATTCAATTACTTCATCAATACATTTTAGTAATCTAACATGTTAAACAAGTCAAATTTTAACCTTTGATTAGCCTATGAAACAATTCAATGAACAACTTATAATAATTTCATCTTCTCGAACACAAGTAGGCATTACAACATTTAAGGTTCATGTAAATAACACCCTAAGTATGTGGATCTAACATGTAGGTTTCATTCGACATATAATTCACTAAAATATACACATAATGCTTGAACTCGCCTAGGGTTTCTTACGTTTTGTCACTTGTTTTTAGTTGTAACGTTTTTGATGAATAACGTGAGACTAATTCTTTAACAACTGAATGTTAACTAATTCAACTTAGACTATATAACTTAACTAAAATAACTTTATTAGGTATTTACCAAAACACCCCTCGTAAATTGACTAAAATTAGAAGAACACTTGTCTTAACCGAAATGTGGAAATTGCTAAGTGGTTTCGGTTTTGTCCAAATAAATTAATAAATTAAGTTTCTAATTTAATTAATTAAGTAACCTAGGGTAATTACTAAAGTACCCCTAAGTTGTTAGGACCATAACCAATTAGCTAATTACCAAAACGCCCCTCCTAAACTGACTAGAAATAGAAGAACGCTTGACTTAACCGAAATACAGAAATTACTTAAGGATTTTGGTTTTTACTATTTAAATTAATTAATTAAGTAACCTAGGGTAATTAATAAAGTACCCCTAAGTTGTAAGGACCATAACCAACCCTTTGGACCATCCTAGGTTAGGTACTAGGATGTTTCTTAGTTAGTTACTTGTCTTAATGTCACCCGGTTAGGTCTTAGGTAGTTGGGTCCCTTAGTTAGTTTTTTTTTGGTTTGTCATAGGTTAGTTAGTTAGTTAGGTCAGTTAGTTAGAGTCTAGGACCGATTAGGGAGCTTGGCCCCACGTGGGTGGACCCGAACGCGCGCCTGTCCTTAACCACTCGAACCGAATCTGTTAGCTTGTCTCTTGGACGGTTGCACATATGCTTGCACATGTGTTGCGTGCACTTTCCTAACTAACTATTCTAGAAGTTCATTTGGAATGTTTACTTATTGTCCCAAGGATCCTCACTATGTCCTTGGGCACTGCTTAATCTACATGATCATTTTATATAGTTATGTGCTATGGTACTAGGCTTGACACTTGGATGCCTTGTACTTGATGTGTTATGTTGAGAATCAATATGTGTATTTTTATCTTAGGGTCTTCATTGCAGGTACATTTCTTAAACAAGCTTGGATTATATTATACATACTTGTGTATATATAGAAATTGGCTAACACCCTTAAGCCAATATTCTATAATATGGTAATATTTCTCAATATTCAGCATTGGGATGCCTGTGTACCCCAATACGCATTCTTAAAACCTAATAGGCTCTTTACTAGACATGTATATTTTTCTGGAATGTTACTTTATCCCCCCCCCCCCCGAGGAACATTTGTCCCCGAATGACACTTACTCATCTCATCCCTGCTATTTGACACCAGAGAAGAAGCATATTTGGAAAGCTTAACAAATTTCATGGAGTATTCCTTGACTGACATATCTCCCTGTCGTAGGTTAATGAATTCCTCAACCTTAGCCTCTCTCTGCTCTCTGGGAAAGAACCTCTCCAGGAATGCAGTCTTGAGAATGTCCCAAGTGATGGGGACTTCTCCTGGCGCTCGACCATCTCCCCACATCCTGTGCTACACTTGAGCCACATATTTGAGTTGGTAGGCATCCAACTCAGCCTTTTCCTCTTCACTAACACCCATAGAACATAGAATCTTGTGAACCTCATCCACAAACTCTTGGGGATCCTCATTGGTCTTGGACTTATAGTATACTGGAGGATTCATTATGGTAAAATCCCTAAGTCTACTAGACATGGTGCTAGCATGCGGGTTCTCCCTGGGAGAACCCTCTCTAGGGGCTTGGGCCGTGATGGCATGTGCTTGCACAGTGATGGCTTGGGCCATCTGAAGCAGTGCGGCCTTAGATCACTCGGCCATCCTAATTCTTGTGTGGATTTTCCTATGCGCTCACACAAGACATGACCCACTTGTCGGAAAACTAGGGAAAGACACCTTATACAAGGCTCTTAGGCACGATTAGATGAATGAAGAAGTGAAACTTTTCCTAGCACCCAATAGCCTCCCATTTATGATGTGGCGCGCTTCACATTATAAACAAGACTCTATTCGATGTGGTTCATACGACAACTACGACACTCCCAAACCTTATGCTCTGATACCAAGCTTGTCACATCCCACAAGTACGCCCTAGAAGTTAGGGTGCAATCTTGGATTGCGACCGGCGTATTCGACCTCTCGGAGGTCTCATACAAGCCTATCGTATCGTTCATCGCATAATAAAGTACTAAAAATGCGCAAGAATTAAAAACTTTTTTTTCATAAACAACATATAAGCAGAAGACTTTCATTTAAAACCTTAAAACCTTTACAACCTTTGAACCATCTAAACTTAGAGTATACAAAACTTGGGACTAATCCCATACAAGACATAAACATAAAGACTTAAACATTAAGACATAACTGAACGTGTTGATATTGTCCTCGAATCGATGAGGACTCACCAATACTTCATCTTCAACTCTTAGAAACCTATCTGTCATCTATGGTACATCAAGACATCCAATTCCCTACACTGTATTCAAAAAGGTAAAGAAGGTGTTAACACATTAGATGTACTAAGTATGGAAGCCATGCAAAAACCATGAAAAAGGGACATTTCATTAATAACATGCTTTTCATGAATTTCGGTTGAAACATCATAATATAATCATAAGACCAACATTTATCACTTTAGAAATACATAAGAAAATCATTTAAGCAATTATCACAATTTAAGAAATATTACAGTGACTACTTCACTGTTACAATGAAGTCCCCTTCACTGTACAGTGAAGTTCCCTAGCTTCACATATGACATCCTTTGGCATGTCGTCTCCTCACTAAAGCTATCCTATGATTCACTTAAGTCACACAAAGAGACACCGCCCATACAACCTCTCTATATGTACCTAAATGTTCCTTAAGATTACTCATAATGAGAGACATACACACCTACAAACATCAACATACAAAACATAAGATCCTCCTACCAAAGGTGATTCCAAGGTTCACTTGAGTGAGTATGGAGCGACCGCCCATACAATCCCTATCACACACATACAAGATATTCTATAGACTACCTAGGATAGATTCATTCTCACTTAATACAATAGCATACATCAAATATGACATTCTCCTTGCCAAGGTTATCCAAAGACCTACTCAAGTAACTCAAGAAGAGAATGTCCATAATTGACCTCTTCAAGATTATCTAAGTAATCCTTAAGACTTACCTAAGTTAGGATCATGTCCACATAATCAATAACATTTCCATAACTAGAATCATTACTAAGACTTATCTAAGTAAGAGATGAAGTGACCGTTCCTTTGCCCCCTTCTGATAATGATCAAACAAGGAAAGACACAAAGAAATAAAAAGATATGTGGATTAACTCAAGTTATTGAAATTATGGGCAACAAGGGACTAAAACCCTAACCTCCCAATTGACTTCAATAACCTAAATTTAACCCAAGGAAGAATAATTCAAATGAAACCAAGAATCACAAAGGGGTAACACTTAGATTAATCAAACACAAGAAGTTAACTAGCAATCCCAAGATTCACCCTAATTTACTCACTAATTACTCACTAAGAAGATACTATAATTTGAGAGTCAATATTCAACATATTCTAAGTATTGCAAAATGATAAAAGACTAATATTTATACTAAGGAAATAAAGAAGACACTTCTTTGACAATTTTTCCCTTAATGAGGTAAGGGTCTTGTTTGGTTGGCTTCTTTTGTGAATTCTTGAATTCATGAAATGGCCATTTGCACACATGGCCTCTTTCCTTCTTCCTTCTCAATTTGATGTAATGTAAACACATTTTATGTCCTTCTTTGGTGACCTTCAATCTCCTATAATGCTTCCCTTTTCATGAACATTGCTTGTAGGCCTTGGAGATCCTTTGCTTGACTCCGTGTGAATGGTCTTGAGGGGTACATGTCACTCATGTTAGTGTCATCCATGCTGCCCATGTTATCATCCTTCCCTTCTTGAAAATGATTCGTCCTGGAATCCAAAGGATCACCTACAACACAAGGATATAAATCAGTAATATTTAAAACATTATGGACATTATACTCACTTGGTAGGTCAATCATGTAAGCATTGTCATTGATTCTCTTGACTACTTGAAAGGGTCCATCTCCTCTTGGTCTTAGCTTCCCTTTTCGTACCTGTGGAAACCTTTCCTTTCGGAAATGCACCCACACCCAATCATCTGGTTTGAAGATCACTTCCTTTATCCCTCGATTCTTTCGAATGGACACCTTTGAATTGTTCTTTTCAATGGATTCTTTGACCTTGGCATGAATGTTCATCATCTCTTTTGCACTTTGCTTGGCATCTAGGCTCACAACAACATCACTAGACAAAGGAATCATGGTTAATGGAAACAAAGGCTTAAAACCATAGCAGGCCTCAAATGGAGACATTCTAATAGATGAGTGGAAAGACCGATTATATGCAAATTCAATCAAGGGTAAACGGTCTTCCCAAGTAGTTGGGGTTCCTCTAATCATGCATCGAAGCATGGTTCCAAGAGTCCGGTTGACTACTTCGGTTTGTCCATCTGTTTGAGGATGGCAAGAAGTAGAGAACAGAAGTTTGGTACCAAGTGTACCCCATAGACTCTTCCAAAAATGACTTAGAAACTTGGAATCCCGATCACTAACAATGGTTTGAGGGACTCCATGCAATTTAAGCACATTGATAACAAACAAAGATGCTACATGGGATGCATCATCACATTTATGGCATGGAATAAAATGAGCCATTTTAGAAAATCTATCCACTACCACAAATATACTATCATGTCCTCTTTTAGTCCTAGGCAGTCCCAAAACAAAATCCACAGAAATATCCATCCACGGACCATTAGTAGTTGGAAGAGGAGTATACTTACCTTGGGGCCTGGTCGTGGATTTGGCTTGCTTGCATTCTAGACATTGTCCACAAATCCTCTCCACATCATGTTTCATCTTGGGCCAAAAGAACTGTTCCTTAAGAATATCAAGTGTTTTTGGTACCCCAAAGTGTCCCATCAAACCACCACTATGAGCCTCCTTGACAAATAACTCTCTCCATGAGCTCATGGGCACACATGCTCGACCATCTTTGAACAAAAACCCATCAACCAATTGGTACCTATCAACTCGCTTCCCTTTAGTAAGATTATCAAAGGTATCTTTGAAGTCGGTATCCATAGAATAAAATCCCTTTAATCTTTCAAACCCAATCATTCTAGAAACCAAGGTATTGACCAACACAAACCTTCTTGACAGAGCATCCGCTACCACATTCTCCTTGCCTTTCATGTAGTTGATCACATATGGAAAGGTTTCAATGAATTCAACCCACGACATGGTTCAACTTGGATTTCCCCTTAAGATGCTTCAAGGACTCATGATCGGTCCTTATCATGAACTCTTTGTGCCACAAGTAGTGTTGCCAATGAGCCAACACTCGCACAAGTGCATACAATTCCTTGTCATAAGTGGAGTACTTGAGTGTAGCTCCTTTTAGCTTTTCACTAAACAAAGCTAATGGTTTTCCTTCTTGCATCAACACACCACCTATACCAACACCTGAAGCATCACATTCAATTTCAACGGCCTTATCAAAGTTGGGTAGTTGGAGCAAAGGTGCAGAACTCAACATCAATTTCAAGGCTTGAAAAGACTTCTCCTTCTCCTCACCCCATACAAAAGGTACATCTTTCTTGATCAGTTCAGTCAAAGGAGCAACAATTGAACTAAAGCCCTTCACAAATCGGCCGATAAAAACTTGCTAACCCATGAAAACTTCTTACCTCGGTTGTACTGATTGGGGTCGGCCAAGTCTTGATGGACTCCACCTTCTCTTCATCGACCTCAATCCCATTTTCACTAACCACAAAACCCAAAAACACAACTTTGTCAACACCAAATGAACATTTCTTGAAGTTAGCAAAGAGACGCTCTTGTAGTAGAACATCAAACACTTGTTTCAAATGGGATACATGTTCCTCCATTGTCTTACTATACACAAGTATGTCATCAAATACACCACAACAAACTTGTTGATGAAAGGTTTGAGAACATGGTTCATCAATATCATGAAAGTGCTTGGGGCATTTGTCAATCCAAATGGCATCACAAGCCATTCATACAGCCCAAACTTTGTCTTGAAAGTCGTCTTCCACTCATTACCCGGTTTCATCCGAATTTGATGATACCCACTTTGAAGATCAATCTTGGAGAAAATAATAGAACCACATAGATCATCAAGTATATCATCAAGTCGAGGAATGGGATGGCGATACTTCACTGTGATCTTATTTACGGCTCTACAATCAATACACATTCTCCAAGTGCCATCTTTTTTGGGAACAAGAATTACTGGTATGGCACAAGGACTTAGGCTTTCTTTGATCAACCCCTTCTCAAGAAGCTCTTCCACTTGCCTTGATAGCTCTTTGGTTTCTGCCGGGTTACTTCTATTTCTTCCGGGTTACTTCTATAAGCTGGACGATTGGGAATTTGTGAACCCGGTATAAAATCAATTTGGTTCTCGATTCCTCTCAAGGGTGGTAATCCAGCGGGCATCTCATCTGGAAATAATGCATCATATCCCTGCAAAAGAGAAGAAATAATACTAGGCAAAGTGCTAAACCATTAGCCCTAAACCATTAACCCGAAACCGCAAGCCCAAAATACCAAAACCCAAACATTAAACACTAAACCGTAAATTTTAAACCAAAAATCCTGAACCCCAACACCTAAAACCAAAAAAAACCCTAAACCCTAACACGAATCCTAACCCTAACCCTATCCTTAAACCTACCCCTAAACCCTATACCCTAAACTCAAAGCCAAAATTACCAAAACCCTAACGTTAAAAACTAAACCATAGATATTACAATTCAAATCCTTAACCCTATCCCTAACCCTAACCCTATGCTTAACCCTAACCCTAAACTCTAAACACCCAACCCACAACCCCAAGACCAAAATACCAAAACCCTAACAATCTACACTAAACCATAGATTTTAAACCTCAAATCCTAAACCACAAACCCTAAAACCTAAAAAAAAACTAACCCTAACCCAAACCTTAACCCTTACCCTAACCCTAAACCATTAACCCGAAACACCAAGTCCAATATACCAAAACCCAACTATTAAACACTAAACCATATATTTTAAACAAAAAAATCCTAACCCCAAAACCTAAAACCTAAAAAAAAATATAAAACCTAACCCTAACACTATCCCTAACCCTAATCCTAACCCTATCATTAACCTTAACCCTAAACCCAAAGCCCAAAATACCAAAACCCTAACATTAAACACTAAATCATACATATTACAACTCAAATAACCCCAAACCCTAGAACTTAGAAAACAACCTTAGCCTAACCCTAACCCTAACAATAACCCTAACACTAACCCTACCATAAACCCTAAACTCCAAGCCCAAAATACAAAAACCCAAACATTAAATACTAAACCATTAATATTAAACCTCAAATCCTAAACCCTAAACCCAAAAATAAAAAAAAGTCAAAACCCTAACCCTAACCCTAGACCATAAACCCAAAACCCTAAGCACAAAATACCAAAACTCAAACATTAAATACTAAACCATAGAATTTAAAGCACAAATGCTTAAACCCTGAACCAAAAAACCTATAAAAACCTACACCCTAACGCTAATCTTAACCCTAACCCTAAACCCTAAACCCTAAGTCCAAAATATGAAAACCCAAACACTAAACACTAAACCATAGAATTTAAATCTCAAATCCTAAACCACAAACCCTAAAACCTAAAAAAACCTAAACCCTAACCCTAACCCAAACCCAAACCCTAACCCTAACCTTAAACCTACCCTAACCCTAAACCATTAACCCGAAACCCCAAGCCCAAAATACCAAAACCCAAACATTAAACACTAAACCGTAGATTTTAAACCAAAAATCCTGAACCCCAATACATAAAACCAAAAAAAAAACTAAATCCTAACCCTAACCCTATCCCTAACACGAACCCTAACCCTAACTCTATCCTTAACCCTAACCCTAAACCCTGTACCCTAAACTCAAAGACAAAAATACCAAAACCCTAACGTTAAAAACTAAACAATAAATATTATAACTCAAATCCTTAACCCTAAACACTAAAACCTAAAAACAACCTAAACCCTAAACCTAACCCTAACATTAACCCTAACCCTAACCCTACCATAAACCCTAAACCCCAAGCCCAAAATACCAAACCCCAAACAATAAACACTAAACCATTGATATTAAACCTCAAATTCTTACACCCTAAACCCAAAAATCTAAAAGAACCCAAAACCCTCCTAACTCTAACCCTAACCTTAACTCTAACCCTAACACTAAACCATAAACCCAAAACCCTAAGACCAAAATGCCAAATTACAAAATTAAATACTAAACAATAGATTTTAAACCTCAAATGCTAAACCCTGAACCATAAAACTTAAAAAAAACCTACAACCTCACCCTAAACCCTAAGTCAAAAAAAAACATAAGTCCAAAATACGAAAACCCAGACATGAAACACTAAACTGTAGATTTGAAACCCAAAATACGTAACCACAAACCCTAAAACCTAAAAAATAAAAACTAACCGTAATTCTAACTCAAACCCTAACCCTAACCTAAACCCTAACCCTAACCCTAAACCATTAACCCAAAACCCTAAGCCCAAAATACTAAAACCCAAACATAAAAACTAAACCATAGATTTTAAACCGAAAATCCTAAACCTCAAAACCTAAAACCTAAAAAAAAAAAAAAAACACTAACCCTATACCTAACACGAACCCTAACCCTAAACCTATCCTTAACCCTAACCCTAACCCTAAACCCTTAACCCCACGCCCCAATCCCAAAATACCAAAACCCTAACATTCAACATTAAACCATAGATTTTAAACCTCAAATCCTAAACCACAAACCCAAAAATCATAAAATAATTCTAAACCAAACCCAAAACCTAACCCTAACCCAAATCATAAATCATTAACCCGAAATCCCAAGCCCAAAATACCAAAACCCAAATATTAAACACTAAGCCATAGATTTTAAACCAAAAATCCTAATCCCCAAAACCTAAAACCAAAAAAAAACCTAAACCCTAACCCTAACCGTATCCCTAACACTAACCCTATCCCTATCCTTAACCTTAACCCTAAATCGAAAGCGTAAAATACCAAAACTCAACATAAAACACTAAACATAGATATTAAAACTCAAATAACCCCAAACCCTACAACTTAAAAAACAACCTAAAACCTAACCCTAACCCTAACATTAACCCTAACACTAACCCTACCATAAACCCTAAAACCCAAGTCCAAAATATCAAAACCCAAACATTAATCACGAAACCATTTATATGAAACCTCAAATCCAAAACACTAATCCCAAAAACCTAAAAAAACAAAACTCTAACCCTAACCCTAACCCTAACCCTAACCCTTACTCTATACCATAAACTCGAAACCCAAAGCCCAAAATATCAAAACCCAGACATTAAACACTAAACCATAGAGCTTAAACCTCAAATCCTGAACCACAAACCCTAAAACTTAATAAAAACCTAACCCTAACCCTAACCCTAACCCTAACCCTAAACCATTAACCCAAAACCCCATGCCCAATACCAAAACCCAAACATTAAACACTAAACCATAGATTTTAAACGAAAATCCTAAACCCCAAAACCTAAAACCTCAAAAACCCTAAACCCAAAAACTAACCCTATCCCTAACCATAACCCTAACCTTAACCCTATCTTAACCCTAACCCCAAACCCTAAACCCCAAACCCCAAGCCCAAAATACCAAAACCCTAACATTCAACACTAAACCATAGATTTTAAACCTCAAATCCTAAACCACAAACCCTAAAACATTTAAAAAACCCAAACCCTAACCCTAACCTTAACCCTAACCCTAAAACATTAACCCAAAACCCCAAGGACAAAATAACAAAACCCAAAAACTAAACACTAAACCATAGACTTTAAACCAAAAATTCTAAACCCCAATACCTAATACCTAAAAAATAACCTAAACCCTAAGCCTAACCCTATCCCTAACACTAACCCTAACCCTATACTCAACATTAACCCTAAACCCAAAGCCCAAATA
Source organism: Solanum lycopersicoides (assembly GCA_022817965.1). Classification (NCBI taxonomy): domain Eukaryota; kingdom Viridiplantae; phylum Streptophyta; class Magnoliopsida; order Solanales; family Solanaceae; genus Solanum; species Solanum lycopersicoides. Next base: position 44,948,770 of record CM040628.1, on the reverse strand, counting down.
ACAAAACCTTAACATTAATCACTAAACCATAGATATTAAAACTCAAATAACCCCAAACCTTAAAACTTAAAAAATAACCTAAAACCTAACCCTAACCCTAACATTGTAAGGTCTCAAAAATGATTTAGGTAAAGCTAGAGCCTAACGTTGTTGTCTCCTAAATTGGTCTATAATGTGGTATAGAGGCAGTATCTAAGAGTTTAGGTGCATTGGAAGTCAAACGTCAAGGGACGACCAAGACATTCGATGCCTAAGTCACCTAAGTGCCTCATATGTGGTTGTATGTGTTTATGTGTGATGCATTATCTTTTAAGGTCCTTAAATGAGTTTATATGGTGTACTTAGGAAGTGTGTCAAGTTTCGTGAAGTTTGGAGGTCAAACGTCCATGAACGTCCATGACGTTCAAAAGATGTGCCTTGAAATGACCTTGTGTGTCAATGCATGTTTCGTCAAGTTTTACGTGTTCGTTTTGGAAGAAACTCATGTGGGAGGTCCTAAACTCGTATACTAACATGTTTGGGTTAGAAACGTCTGAGCATACATCCCCAAGGACCATCCAAGGGTCTTTGAGGAAGGACCCTTCTTGAGTGCCAAAGCTGCCCAAGACAGCCCAACCAACGGTTGGAAATTCACGCCCAGTGGGTCAGTCGACGCCTCGTTGGTGGGGTTGCGTCATTTGATAGTAAGGCGTAGAAGATGATAGTCCAATGGAAAGCCTCATTCCCAGACCACGGACCAAAGGATGGTCCGTTTGTCAAAGGATGGGCCGTCGATGGCCCTCCGTCTCTGAGGCTGTCTCTGCGCAGGCCTCACTGTAATGTTAGGGGTGAAGTTGGGAATTCACCCCAAGACTTTTAAAAATAGGTGGACGGTTGTTTTAGATATTTATGGGTATTTTTAGAGTATATAAGTTATTAAACTCTCATTTAAACCCTAACAGTAAGATCAAAACCCTTTTCCTCCTAAAGTTTCTCCAAAAATCTCCATGAGAGTTCAAAGTGAAGATGAAACTTGAAGATGGGTCTTAAATGGATTTAATTCTTCATTTAGCATTGGTTTCTTCAACTAAGGTATGCGATTTCTTCATCTAAGGCTTGCTATCACCTTAGAGCCAATTTCAAAGATGATTTTCAAAGATTTCAAACAGATGAAAAAGTCCAATTTCTACTTTAAATCTTGGGTTCTTGCATGAAACGTTTTCAAAGCTTAAGATATGTTGTTATTGATGTATAATTGATGTTTTCCAATTAATTTCTCCATGAACCCCTGATCTTCTCAAATCTCTAAATTTCACTAAAGTATGGGTGAGTTGATTATGCTTTGATATTCATGAATTCATGTGTAGATTGTTATGGGCTTTTGCTTCATGTATAGATTATGTATGAATGTTTTATAGGCTGTTTCAATTTGATCAAATGAGTATTTTATATTCTTAGATCTATTGACTATTAAGCTTATTGAATTGATATTAACTATATGCTTATGGATTCTAGTGTAGTTTTCTATGGTCTATGGAATAACATAAGAATTATATTCAATTGATGTTTAGGTTGTATTAGATTAATAAAATCTATATTTAATTAACCTAGATTCATTGAGTATTATAGTTATTGAATTGAATTGAATTTCATGGCCATGGGTAAGGGCTAGAGCTGTCAATATGGGCTAGACCACCCCATCCGAGCTAACCCATACAGGCTTCGATATTTTATGGCCAGGCCGGGATAGCCCATTTTTGGTGTGGGCCAAAAAATGGCCGGCCCAACCCACAAGTACGTGGGCTACAGGCTTGTCGGGCCAGCCCACTTTAGAAAAAATTATATTATTTTTAGAATTATTAAATTAAATTATAAATTATACTTTAAAAATATTATCATAAATATCGACAAAATAATATTACATGATGTTAATGTTACTACTTTTAAATAAAATACACAAATAAAATTATCTTTATAATATTTATTAAGTTTTTTTTCAAGTAAAAGTATAAATATCTAAATAGAAATATTAACCTAATTGTTCTTAGTATGGACTCTCTTTAATTTCAAATTTTAATATTATATTATATTTTTTAATTAATTTTTATTGGCCCACGGGCTGGCTCTACCGATATTTCTCAAGCCCCACAAATCAGTAGGCTTATTCAGGCCGAGCTTAAAAGACCTTTTCTCAAATGGGCTCCAATAATTGCAGCCCAGCCTTATTAAATCCTGGGTTAGGCCAGGCTGTCCCAATAGGCCTAGCCCATATTGACGGCTCTAGTAAGGGCCTTATGATATTGAATTGGATGATTTAGCTTTGGATTGAAAAGGTGAGATCAAGTGGGTGGTATGCTGACCTAACTCTCTTAATATTATGTATAGCTATTGTAATTTAGGTCTTTAATTATGTGTGATAGGTACGGTCCACTTATGGTGGCGGTGTTATGTGAATAATATGGACTTGTCGGCGTTATTTTAAGTATTATGATCATGGCCTTGTCTGCACGACGTGAAGTATTATGTTGATTTGGATAGTTGATTATGTGAAGTATGATCATATCTACCTATATGTGAAGTAATGTGAAAGTATGTGCTCGCTTATTGAAGTTATTAGGTGAACATGTTATACTATGACTATGTGTTCATATGTGTAATCTTAGAGTTGATGCATGATTGTTCCTAACTTGACTATATGAGTCTGTGATGGTTATATTGATGATGATATAGTAGTGTATATGATGACTTAAGAATGATAAGGGTTGTTCCTATGTGCTTCTTGAATGACATGTAATATGTGATAAAGTGATGTAATGTTGTGTCTTGTTTAGGTAGACTTGTGTCCCTTACTTCATGCATGTATGAATATGAATATGAGATGTCTTGACTTAGGAAGCTAAAGTGTCTTAGTCTTAAATGTATGAATGATGTGAGACCTTGAATGATGATAAGAAGGTCTTTTATGTCAAACCTTGAACATAGCGGTAAGGTTACGAAACTTGAAGTCGAAAGTCGTAATGGTATCGTTCATGTAATGAATGATGGACTTAAGGTTGATTGGATGGAAGGGAATCATATGAATACTTAGGAAAGTCATGATGAGCTTCTTGGCGCCATTGGAAGGAATCCCCTAGAGGACCTCTTTGGTAGGGTAAATGTAATTGGGTTATGAACTTGATATGGACCCCTTTGTATTAACCTTAATGTGAATTAATCTATGAGAATGAAGGCTAGCACCGAGTGAGTATGGTAAGGGAAGTAGTTCTAGTTAAAGTATGAGGTTAGAATACAAAGTAATCCCTTCATATTCCTTAACCATGTGCCTACATGGGATGTGTCCAAGTTCTACCATTGGCAAGTAGAACAACCTCGTCGGAGTAGGATAGAACTCCGAATTCCATGCTTTGCTACCATGTTCTATGTCGGTTATGCCTATTCTCATCATGTGGGATACTTATTAGAATTAGAGAAGTTCTATGAAGTTTAGGTGGTGGTATGGGACACTATCTAGAGATTGCACAATAGGCTTTGAAGATGTTAGTAAGAGTCCCTAGGTCTTACCCAAGACCATTACTTGAATGTCCTTATGTGATGAATGTATCTTAAATGAACTAAGGAATGTAATGACTTAAGTTAAGAAAGAATGTTAAATGAATAAGTACTTATCTATAGTAGTTAAGGGTTGTCTAGTTAAGGTATGAACGGGGCATAGGAATGGTCAATACATCTCATACTTAGATAAGTTTTAATAATGATTCAAGTTAATGAATGTGATTGATTATGTGGACATGATCCTAACCTAGGTAAGTCTTAAGTATTACTTATGTAATCTTGAAGAGGTCAATTATGGACATTCTCTTCTTCAGTTACTTGAGTAGGTCTTTTGATAAACTTTGAAAGGAGAATGTCATGTTCTATGTATGCTAAGATGTTATGTGAGAATGATTTTATCTTAGGTAGTCTATAGGATCCCTTGAGTGTGGGTGAAAGGTATTGTATGGGCGGTCACTTCACAACTCACTCAAGTGAACCTTAGAATCACCTTTGGTAGGAGGATCTCATGTTCATGTGCTTGATGTATTGTAAGTGTGTATGGGTCTCATTCTAAGTAGTCTTGAAGATCGTTTAGGCTTGCTTTGAGAGGGTGTATGGGCGGCCTCTCTTTATATGACTTAAGTGAGTCTTAGGATAGCTTTTAGTGGGGTGACTACATACTAGAAGGTGCATTAAAACGAAGGAAGGCAACTTCAATTCACTGTAACAGATTCGAGTTACTTGAAAGTAGCTCCTAAAATTATGATATTTGGTTGAAATGATCTCTTATGTATTTATAAGTTGATAAATGTTGTTATTATGCTTATAGTATGATGTTTAAATTAAAATTTATGAAAAGCATGTTACTTACTAAACGTCCCTTTTTCATGGTATTTGCATGGCTTCCATACTTAGTACATCTAATGTGCTAACCTCTTCCTTTCCCTTTTTGACTAAAGTGTAGGGAATAGGAAGTCTTGATGTGCCATTAAGGATGGATAGGTTTCTAAGGGTTGAAGATGAAGTATTGGTGAGTCCTCATCGATTCGAGGACAATATCCACATGTTCGTTTATATCTTAAGTCTTTATTTTATGTCTTGTATGGGCCTAGTCCCAAGTGTTGTTTACTCTAAAGTATAGATGGTTTTAAATGATGTTGTAAAGGTTTAATTTTTTAATGAAAGTATTCCATTTGCGTATTGATTATGAAGAGATTTCTTCGTGTGTGAAGAAAGTTTTAAATTCTTACTCATTTTAGAATGTTTATTATGCAATGAATGATACGAGTGGCTTAGATGAGACTTCTTGAAGTCTAATTTGCCGTGTGAAGAACTAAAGGATACTCTAACTTCTAGGGTGTACTTGAGGGTCGTGACAAACTTGGTATCAGAGCATAAGGTTTGGGAGTGTCGTAGTTGTCTCATGAACCACAACTAATAGAGTCTTGTTTCTAATGAGAAGTGCGCCACATTATGAATAGGAGTCTATTGGGTGCTAGGAAAAGTTTCACTTCTTCATTCATCTAATCGTGCTTAAGAACTTTGTATACGGTGTCTTTCCCTTGTCTCCCTTATGTGTTTGGTCATTTGAGTGTGACTTTATGAAGATTGGGTTGAGGGAGAGAAAATATGAGATGTGGCTGGTTAGATGAGGTATGAAAGATGGTGTTAATGAACTTATGTTGGTTTAGTTACCTTTTGAAGGGTAGTGTAGTTGGAAAGAATGATAAGGTATAAGGTTAGAAGTGTAAAGAAAGTGAAGACACTTGAAAGAGTAATGGTGAGTTTCTCCTTTAAAGGGGGATGTAGTGGTTATATGGTTGAACCTTTGAGAGTATTTAGTTTTCATGAGCAAGACTTTGGGTGAGAAAGTATTAGGAAGGTTTAAGGTGCCTTGAGGGAGTTCCTTGTAGTAGATGTTATGTTGACCTTAGAATGGGTTTCTCCTAAGTGGGGAAGTATGGTGAAGAGTATGGTTGTTGGGAGTAAGGTACCCTTATCGTTATGTGTTTATTCAATCCTAAAATAAAGAAGTTCTTAGTAACTTGATTTATGTAGGAGTTTTTGTGAAAAATGAGTTCCAACATTCTCCTTACGATATGCATGCTTGGTTGAAATTGAATTTCATTAACTTCTTGCATTTTGTATTTTGTGAAGTCATGATTATTTTGAAAAAGGTTTTAATATGAAGTTACCTTGCATATTAGCATGTTTCTATCATGAAATTGCCTAAAAATTGCATTTTTGCATAAGTTGCACAATTCACTGTAATGCATTGCCAGTTCACTATAATATTTTTCAAAAATTGACTAATTGACTCTTTGGTCTAAAATAGTTATAATGTGGTTAGAAATAATGTATATGAGTATGAAAATGAATATAAAATGAGTTTTTACTATTTGGAATGAAGGATGTGAGTTTTATAGCATGATGAGTTATAGAATCTATTCTAGTTTCTTGTTGTGTTGTGAATCTCTTGCTTATGTGAAATTGATGTTTTATCATTGATTATATGTTATATTTTATGTTTATGAGCTGCTAATTGAATCTCTACACTTGGAAGTGTTCGGAGAGTGACAAGTGTAATTCGAGGACGAATGTTGTCCAAGTGGGGGATATTGTAACGTCTCGAAAATGACTTAGGTAAATCTAAAGCCCAACGTGGTATTAATAATGGTATAAGGTCCTAAATTTGTCTATAATGTGGTATAGAGGTAGTATCTAAGAGTTTAGGTGCATTCGAAGTCAAACATGAAGGGACGAGCAAGACGTTCGATGACTAAGTCACCTAAGTGCCTCATATGTGGTTGTATGTGTTTATGTGTGATGCATGAGCTTATATGGTACTTAAATGATTTTATATGGTTTACATTGTCAGTGTGTCAATTTTCGTGAAGTTTGGAGGTCAAACGTCCAAGAACGTCCATGACGTTTGAAAGATGTGCCTTGAAATGACCTTGTGTGTCTATGCATGTTTCGTCAAGTTTTACGTGTTCGTTTTGGATGAAACTAATGTGGGAGGTCCTAAACTTCTATACGAACAAGTTTGGGTTGGAAACGCCTGGGCAAACATCCCTAAAGACCATCTAGGGGTCCTTGAGGAAGGACCCTTCTTGAGTTCCAAAGCTGCCGAAGACAGACCAACCAACGGTTGTCAATCGACGCCCAGTGGGTCAGTCGACGCCCCATTTGTGGTATCTCATCGTTTGAGACTTAGGAGTGGTAGAGTAGAGGCCAAATACCAGCCTCAGTCCCAAACCACGGACCAAAGGACGGTCCGTTGGTCAAAGGACGGGCCGTCGATGGCCCTCCGTCTGTGAGGCAGTCTCTGCGCCGACTTCACTGTAATGTTAGGGGTGAAGTTGGGAATTCACCCCAAGCCTTTTAAAAATAGAAGGACGGTTGTTTTAGGTTTTTATGGGTATTTTAAGAGTACATAAGTGATTAAACTCTCATATAAACCCTAACACTAAGATCAAAACCCTTTCCCTCCTAATGTTTCTCCAAAAACCTCCATGGGAGTTCAAAGTGAAAATGAAGCTTGTAAATGGGTCTTCAATGAAGTTTATTCTTCAATTAGCATTGGGTTATTCAAATAAGGTATTAGAGTTCTTCATCTAAGTCTTGCTATCACCTTAGAGCCAATTTCAAAGATGATTTTCAAAGATTTCAAAAAGATGAAAAAGTCCAATTTCTACTCTAAGTTTTGGGTTCTTGCATGAAACGTTTTAAAAGCTTAAGATATGATGTTATTGATGTATAATTGATGTTTTCCAATGAAATTGTAACATTCCGGAAAAACATATGTCTAATGAAGAGCCCAGTATGCCCTTAGGATAGCCAATTAGGGGTACATAGGCACCCCAATGCCCAATATTGAGAAATATTGGGCATAGTATAGAAAATTGGCTAAGGGATATTAGCCAATTTTCTATATATGAATAAGAAATATACTTTTTGGGTTGTCATACCCCAATCCAAGATTGATGTTCAATAAATGTACCTGCAATGAAGACCCTAAGCTAAATTAAATGACATCTCAACAAAACATATGAAGTACTATGCATCCAAGTGTCAAGCCTAGCACCATAGCACATGACCATTTAAAATGATCATGTAAATTAAGCAGTGCCCAAGGACATGGTGAGGGTCCTTGGGACAATAAGTAAACATTCCCAAATGAACCATAAATAATAGTTAGTTAGAAAATTACAACCAACCCATGTGCAAGCACATGTGCAAGACATGTGAAGAAGTGGCCAAGGAGGGGACCACCTTAACCGAATTCGGTTACGGTAGTTAGGGGGGGAAAACGTGCACAAGGGACCCCTCCATGTGGGACTAACTTCCTAACTAATTCTAGACTCTAACCTACTGCCATAAATAGCTAACTAACCTAGGACCAAACGAAATAAACTAATTAGTGCACCCGACAACCTAGGACCAAAATCGGGTTGACACTAACCTAGTACTAGTTAAAGAGACAACCTAGTACCTAACCTAGGATGGTCCAAAAGGTTAGTTATGGTCCTAAAAACATAGGGGTACTTTAGTAATTCCCCTAGGTTACCTAATTAATTAATTTGACAAATTAATTAATTAATTTAAAAGGGCTAAAACAGAAACTAAAAAGGAAATTTTCAGATTTCGGTTAAGAGAAGAAAGGGACAACCTAGTACCTAACCTAGGATGATCCAAAGAGCTAGTTAAGATCCTAACGACTTAAGGGTACTTTATTAATTACCCTAGGCTACTTAATTAATCAATTTGGCAACTTAATTAATTAATTTAAAGGGGCAAAACCGAAATCACAAAGCAATTTCCAGATTTCGGTTAAAACAAGAAAAAGACAACCTAGTACCTAACCTAGGATGGTTCAAAGGATTGGTTATGGTCCTAACGACTTAAGGGTACTTTAGTAATTACCTTAGGTCACCTAATTAATTAAATTAGAAATTTAATTAATTAGTTTAAATGATCAAAACGAAATTCTTACACTAACCTAGTACAACTCAAGAAACATCCTACTACTTAATCTAGGATGGTCCAAAAGGGTTAATTTTGGTTCCAATGACTTAGGGGTACTTTAGTACTTACCCTATGTCCCTAAATTAATTAAATTAAGGATTTAATTAATTAATATAAAGTCAAAATGTTGACCAAAACCATAGTCAATACCAATTTCCAGATTTGACTAGGTGTTATGTTCTCCTATATTTAGTATACTTAGGAGGGGCTTTTTGGTAATTGGTTAATTAGTTTATTAAATTAACTTATTAAACCTAAGTTTTATAATTCAAGATCAGTCATTAAACATAAGAATCACGTTCAAATTCATAGAAAAGGTGACGCAAAAACAGCAAGCAACGAACGAAAGAAATTCTCTAGGGCGATTTCAAGGTTTCGTTCAAGGTGGTATTCGTAGATTAAGTTCTACATAAGGTATGGGTTTCTCTCCTGGAATTCTTTCTCCAAGAGTATTTTCCTTCGAATGATTCACAAGATCTTGAAAACTAGGGTTGTTCCCATTCTCGTCGAACTCCTTTCCCTAGTATCCTTGTTACGATTTCAATGTTGAATAGGTTAGAAATCATGTTGTTGGTATGTGGTGCTGGCTGATCTTAATGTGTATGGTTTTTGATTAATAATGATTGAATGAACCTATTAATTGGACTTGTTTGATGCTAAGTGTTATTACGTGAATTAAAAGAATTATACTATGTTAACGATATGTCCGAAAATGTTATGTATGAAGATGTTACGGTCTGTTGTGCATGCTTGCTGTTAATATGACGTTATGAAGATGATATATTCATCAAATGATGATATGATGCTGTCCAAGATGTTTAAAAATGTTATGCCTAAAGTTATGTTATAAGGTTGGCCAAAAAGATCTCCATGAAATCATAATTTGAGTGATTGTTGGCTTATGCCAATAAAATGGCTAACAATACATTGTCCAAAAAGGATGCATGCAAATGGCTATAATGTTATGATTAATAATTGAATTGGCTAATGAATAAAGGTATAATAATGTAAGCATGACTGAATATAACTTTTGCTTATGCCAACAAAGAAGTTATGAAGCCTATAGCCAATTGCTTATGCCAATACTAATCTTATGCCAATAAATTGGCTGACACTACATTGTCAAACAAGTTGTAGGGAATTGGATATAATATTATATTAAATAGCTAAAAGATTGGCTAATGTATAATGTATAAAAACTTAAGCATGTTGAACATGAAAATTGGCTTATGACAACAAATATTGTTATGAAATCTATGCCCAATTGTTTATGCCAATAAAATGGCTAGCGATACATTGTCTAAAAGTGATGCATGTAAATTGCTATAATATTATGTTAAATAATTAAAAGATTGGCTAATGGTTCATACATATTAAATTAAATATGAAAACACTTAAAATTGGCACATGCCAACAAAAATGGTTATGTAGTTTAATATTGAAAGGTTGAGGCCAATGCTACTCATATGCCAATCTTATATAGTTAGAATATCAAATGATAATATAAGCACTTCTAAGCTAATTCAATGAACCCATAACCAAGGGCATGCCACTCATTGGGACAACTCCCAACATGCTCTAAAAGAATAACATATGAACTCATGAAACTCATTGAATGAAGTGCTCATCGTCCATAAATGATGATATGAATCTACTACACTAAAGTAAAGAAGTAACGTGAGTTATAACATAATAACAGGGGTCTAAATTAAGTAAGTGACCAGAATGGGGTGTTAAAGGAAGTGAGACAAGTCTTACTTAAACCAAAGCTAATTTGTTAAAAGAATACTCACGAATGAAGGTGTTAGAATGTGTGAGGACAATTCACATTCCTCAATGTACAGTAAGGATGATATGTAAGGACAATACACATTCATCAATGTAAAGTAAGGATGATATGTAAGGACAATTCACATTCATCAATGTAAAGTAATGATGATATGTAAGGACAATTCACATTCATCAATGTAAAGTAAGGATGATATGTAAGGATAATTCACATTTCATCAATGTAAAGTAAGGATGACAAGTCATCAAAACAGTAAATAAGTCTCAATCATACTCTATATGTAAGTGTAAGGACAATTCACACTTAATACTAATAACGAGATGAGAAATCATCTTATGAGATATGATGTCCTCATGCTAGAAGCCAGCTTCAATGATGTATGAGTTGAATGTAATGGAACTTTATACTGAGCACCGATAGGCTAGCTATGAGCGGTGATGCCTTCCTTCGGGAAGGGCGGAGGTTCACGTAACTCTCATGAGATGAGACTGTCCGGCATGCCGGGTATGGGTCTCCTTATATCTCCTAGTCTTTGAACCTATACTGCCAATATAGGGATCTAGCAGGGTTCAATTCCCTATATACGCTAGCACGTTTTGGTTTCACCTTGGCCAGTGACTCCACCTCTTTTCGGTGTGGGGAAGACACCGGATTTCATGATGCTCACATGATCTATGTCGGTTAAGGTTGGAGTTCCTCAAAGTATGAAAGATAATGAAATGAACGATAACGAAGGTGTTTGTGCAAGACAATCAGGAGGTGAAATCAGATTCAAGTAATGACATTAGGTCATTCTTGGTCATTGCACTTCATGATCCCGATGAGAGTCTTAAACTTCATCCTAGGTATAGCTGGTGTTTACATCAGCCTACGAATGAATGAAATGAATAATGTGAAGTACGAATGAACGAATGAAGCAGACTTTGTGTTTGCTAAAGAAGGCCCTCAGGTTGAGGTCCCATATGTTGGATCCTCACTTGAGATGTCTTAATGCTATATCAACGATTCCAAGGCCTCGTGTATATGAAATTTATAATATATAAAACATGAAAGTAATGAAATCAATGGAATAACCAATAGAGAATGGCTTATGAAATGTAATGAATACTTGATGTAATGAATAACTTGTTGTAAGGATAGTCAAATCGTGTCCAATAAAGTTTACAATAAGTAAAGGGAATAACTAATAATGAATCCTCATGTTATGAAAATGATAAAGCCAAATAAATTGGCTTATAATGATTTTATATAATTGGCAAAAGATATTATCCAAATAAGATTGGCTTATAATGACTTCTTACATTAGGCCAATAATACAATAATAAGAATAGTCACTAAAGATTGGTTTGTAAAGAATTCATGCCCAAAGTAAGCAACATCATAAGCTTTAATGATATTCCCCAAGATCTATGCACAGTATGCAATCAACTAACGAATGAGTATAGTCAATAAGTATTTACTTATAAATAGATTCATGCCCCAAATTGTAGTTAAGTCATTTTCTTAATCTCTTGAATTACTTACTTGATTCATTGTGGGTATGGGACTAAAATGAATCATTGCACTTGTAAGTAAAACATAGGACCAAAGGAGTTATTGAACTACACAACAAGAAGAAGAAAAAGACTGAAAAATAATCCAAGTGTACAAAGAGGAGCTCTCGGGTTTAGAGGATCAAAAATTTAAATCTTCGCCCAAGTGGTTCTAAAATTATGTTGATGATACTAATGTCTTGTAATCATATAGAAAATGAGTTGTGTGCTTGGAATTCATTAAAATACATCATATTCATACCACAATTCACAACTAACGAATTAGGGAAGTCTAATTCTAGACTTTCCAGAAATGGCATGTTGTTTAGGAAGAGCTTTCATTGATCATTCATAGCTTTATGTGTATGTGTGCATACACCCATACTTAGTACAAGTGGTGTACTAACCCCCTATTATTTACTATTTTTATAGGTGCAGGTCAAAGGACAGGTTGATGACACTTGCAGCGGTTTGGACTTCAGCGTTTCTCCAAACCAATTGGTAGGTCCTC
>CM040628.1:44725245-44936372 GCA_022817965.1 Solanum lycopersicoides | reverse complement strand
AATGGTCTATGATTACTCAATTGGGAAGATAGAAAGCTCATCACACAGACCCAAAACATTCAAATGCAACATGGTTTAGAGAGGCTAATTGGGTGCTGCATGGCACTTTCAAAGTACAGAGCCACAGACTACTACTCTCAGATTTGATTTCAACAATCAACAACTACCCAAAGAAACAAAGGCTTTACTATCAACTGACCTCATTGGAAGTGCCAAATTTTAGTAGGGAAAAAGACCAAGAACCATTAAGGAACCCCCTTGACTAATTGGTACCTTTTCAACTTAGCTATAAGTGATATTATAGTTGCTTTGAATAGTAGAATAGGTTTATTTTTGAAAAATGTTAAAGAGGAGAGTCTCCCTTGTTTATGCTTCTATATACTATGTATAGAAGGATTCCTCTCTTCTAGTGGTTACCTAGTATTTTGGATTCACCTTTGTAAGGGAAGAGTTGACTTCCTTTTTGGAAAGATTGACTCTGAATCACCATAGGATTGGGATGGTTAGGTTTATGTCCTCTCCTTGTATTTTGTTTCTTTTATCAATGTAAGGCCTGGGGGTGTTGCTCAGCCCCCCACCCCTTCCAAGGTAATTAAAATTAAAAAAAAATTAAAAAGAACATTAAACACTAACCATAGATCTTAAACCAAATATCCTAAACTCCAAAACCTAAAACTAAAAAAAAACTAAACAATTGACCCTAACCTATCCCAACACAAACCCTAACCCTAACCCTAACCCTAAAACCCTAAACCCTAAACCCAAAGCCAAAAATACCAAAACTCAGACATTAAACGCTTTTACTAAACCATATATATATTACAACTTTTCAAATCGTTAACTCAAAAACCCTAAAATATAAAAACAACCTAAACCGTAACTCTAACCCTAAGCTTAACCCTAAACCTGAACCCTACCATAAACACCTAAACCACATGCCCAAAATACAAAACTAAATATTAAACACTAAACCATTGATATTAAACCTCTAATCCTAAACCCTAAACCTAAAACCTAAAAAAAAATAACCTTAACACTAACCCTAACCCTAACCCGAAATTCTAAGCCCAAAATACCAAAAACCCAAACATTAAATACTAACCATAGATTTTAACTCAAATGCTTAAACCTCAAAACAAATAAACCTAAACAAACCTACACCTAACTCCTAATCCTAAACCCTAACCCTAACCCTATCCAAACCTAAACCCTAAGTCCAACAAAAAAGAAAAAAAATCCTTAAGTCCAAATACAAAAACCCAAATATTAACACTAAGCAATAACATTTTAAAATCTCAAATCCTAAACAAAAAAGACCTAAAAGACCTAAAAAAAACCTAACCCTAACCCTAACCCTAAACTTAACCCTAATCCTAACGCTAAACCAATTAACCCAAAACGCAAAGCCCAAAATACCAAAAACCCAAAACCATTAAACACTAAACTATAAATTTAAAACCAACAATCCTAAACCCCAAAACCTTAAACTTAAAAAAAAAAACTTAAACCCTTACCCTAACCCTATAGGTCCTTCCTAACATGAACATCACCTAACCCTAATCTAACCAGTATACCCAAAGCAGCCAAAATACCAAAACCCACCTATAAACATAAAGCAGTAAGATATTACCAACTTCAAACTCTTAACTTCCAACCCCTAAACAACCTAACAAACAAAAAACCTAAACCCTAACATTAACCGCTATGACCCTCCATAGGAATACCTAAACTACCTCCCCAAGCCCAAAAACCAAACACTCATCAAAAACACTAAACCATTGATATTAAATCTCAATCTAAAACCCAATAAAAACAAAATTAACCAAAAATCCACCTAAACTAAACCCTAAATGGCAACCAAATCCCAAATACAAAACCGTCCAAACAATATAAACCAAAAACACTAAACCATGATAATTTTATAATCCATAAATCCTAAACCCACAAACCTAAAACCTAAAGGAAACTCCCAACTTAGACCCTAACCCCAACCTCAACCCTAACACGAACACCCCTAACCCTAACCTATCCTTAATCCTAAACCCTAAACCAAACCCTAAAACCCAATGCCCAAAATACTGAAAAACCCTAACATTAAATACTAAACCATAGATATTACAACTTAAATCCTTAACCTAAACCCTAAAAACCTAAAAAACACCTAAAACCTTAACCCTAACCCTACCTACCATACACTCTAAACCCCATCCAAACAATACCAAAACCAAAACAGTAATACTTAATCGTTGCATATGTAAATAGAAATCCTAAACCTAAGCCCAAAACTAAAAAAACACAAAACCCTAATCCTAACCCTAACCTTAATCCTAACCCCCAAATACTAAACCAATTAAACCCGAAACCCCTAAGCCCAAAATTACCAAAACCCAAACATGAATACAAAACCAATAGATTTTAAACCTCAAAATTCTATACCCTGAACCAAAAAAACCCTTAAAAGAAACCTACACCCTAACCCTAAATCTAACTCTAACCATAACCCTAAACCCTAAACCCTTAAGTATAAGCAAACCCAAAGTCCAAAATACGAAAAACCCTAACATTAAACACAAAAACCATAATTTTAACCCTTAAATACTAAAACCATAAACCCTAAAATATAAAACACCCAACATTATCCGGAATCCTAACGCTAAGCCTAACCCTAACTCTAACAAAGCCATTAACCCTGAAACCTCCAAGCCCAAAATACAAAAAACCCAAACATAACACAAAACCATAGATTATAACAAAATACCTAAACCCAAAACCTAAAACCTAAAAAAAAAACTAAACCCAAACCTCCTTAACCCTATACAATCAACCCTAACCCTAACCCTATCCTTTAACCCATTAAACCTAAACCCCTAAAAAAACCCTAAAACCCATTAAAGCCCCAAAATAAACCCAAAACCCTAAATTAAACACTAACCATTAGATATTACAACTCAAATTCCTTAACCCAACCGCTAAAACAAAAACAACCTAACCCTACCCCCTAACCTAACACTACCCTAAACCAACTAAACAACTAACACCATAACCTAAGCACCGAAAAAATACCAAAACACCAAACATTAATACTAAAAAACTATTGATATTAAAACCTCAAATCCTAAACCTAACCACAAAACCAACAAAACTCTAAACCTTAACCCTACCCTTAACTAAACATTGAAATCCCAAAACCCCTAGCCCAAATACTCAAACCCAAACATTAAACTACTAAGCCATAGATTTAAACCACAAATCTTAAACACAGAAACCAAACCTACAAAAACACGTACACCCTAACCTAATCCTATACCTAACATCGAAAACCCTAACCCTTAACCCAAACCCTAAACTAACCCAAAGCCCAAAATACCAAAAACCTAACATTAAACACTAAAACATATAATTTAAAACTTCAATCCTTAAACCCCAACACCTAAAAACTAAAACAACCCTTAAACCCTAACCCTAACCCTAACCCACTGACCAAAACCCTAAACCCCATCCCAAAAATACCCAAAACCCAAAATCTAAAACTCATAATCTTTAAACTCAAATCTAAACCTAAGCAAAATAAAAAAAACTAAACCAACTACCATACCCTAACCACAACCCTTAACCTAATCCCTAACCATTAATCCTAAACCCTAAACCCAAACCAAGCCAAAATACCAAAACCCAAACATTAAAACTAAACCATAGATATTCAAACCTCAAAGCTAAAACCTAAATAAACCTAAAAACCTAACACCCTAACCCATAACCCTAACCTTAACCCAAACCCACCTAAGCCAACCAAAAACCTAGCCAAAAACAAACCCAAAACATTAAAACTAAACCATGATATTAAACCTCAAATCTAAACCAAACCCTAAAATCCTAAAATAACAATATTAACCCAACCCTAACCTTAACCCTAACCCTAATCTGAACCATAACCCAAAACCGAGCCCAAAATACAAAACCCAAACATTAAACACTAAACCGAAATTTTAAAAACCAACAAATCCATAAAAACTACAAACCCTAAAACCAAAAAAAAAATCTAAACCCAGAACCTTAACCCAAAACTCAAAACCTAACCTAACCCCTAAACCTAAACCTAAACCATTAACCCCAAACCCAACCCCAAAATACCAAAAACCCAAACAGTAAACACTAAACCATAGTTTTAAACACAAAATCTAAACCCCAAAACCTAAAACTAAAAAAAACTAAACCCTAACCTAACCATATCCCTATCAGAACCCTAACCTAACCCTATCCTTAACCCTTAACTCTAAAACCTAAACCCAAACCAAAAAGCAAAATACCAAACCCTAAACATTAAACAATAAACCATAGATATACAACTCAAATCCTTAACCCAAACCTAAAACCTAAAAAACAACCTAATACCCTACAACATAACCCTAAACCCTCAACCTTACCATAAACCCTAAACACCAAGACCAAAATCCATTAAAACAAATCATTTAAACGTACTAAATCTTTGATATTAAAACCTCATAATCCTAAACCCTAAACCCAAAAACCTTTTAAAATATGTCAAAGACGCAAAGCAGCTCTTTTTTCTTTATTTCTCTCTGTAAGAACTCACACCTATCGACACCATGACTAGTCCTTCTTGCTTCATCTCGCAAACGTTTTGAGACAGATTGCTGAATCGGTGCCAAAAGGAGCTAATGGAATGACAGGTTTAATCCTCCTGCTGGATTTAAACATAAACGTTACTGATAATTTCAAAGAATGGATCATTGGAAGTGAAATGACGCACCAAGTTTACTTTCCTATTGCCTTAATGAGATGTATCAGGTTCAGGTTGATTTTCCTGAGCATTAACCTATGAAGACCCTCAAGTTGTTTTTATTCCATTCCAAGCTCCATCGTCCATCTTCACATTATAGAAATGGATATTTGTTTAAATCCTGTATGGATTCATGGTCCCCTAGTCATGACTATCAGTTTCTATCTTGCAAAACATCATCTCTCAATCGTTGTCTAGGCTCAACTGTGAAAGCAACGTCCTGCGGACAACGATCGCTATGGAAAGAACTGCAAAAACGGCAGGTCTCCCAAGGGAACGAGCTGTGGTTCATTGACGATAAAGCTGTAGTAACATTAACTACCACATGGCTTGCAACAATAGTGACTCCAACTCCCATACCAACTGCAAAAGTTCTCTTTTCCCTCCCAAAAAGCAAAGGATTTGGTTTCATAAAACAATATAGTAATAAAACAACAACAGACATTCTGAATTTGCCAGTTTGCATTGTATGCTGAGAAAATTTTAAAGCACTACTATTAAACAACTTTACTTGTATAGCAGTATAGTGCTCTGGATTGAATGTGACTACAGAAGCATACGTTGGAAAATTGTTTTTTAAGCTATAATAGTTGTCGCCTTAAAACCCTGCCCTTTACCGTCCACCTTAGCTTTGCGATGTACCTATTGATCTAACTTCGCTTTGCTTGATTAAAAGTCTGCAGTAAAAGTTCTAGTAATTAAAAATAAAAAAAGTATCAAAACCCTAACCCTAAACTTAACCCTAACCCTACCCTAAACCATAAACCCAAAAACTAATCCCAAAATACCCCAAAACCCAAACATTAAATACTAAACCATTAGATTTTGAACCTTAAATGCTAAACCCTGAACAAAAACCTCAAAAAAAAACTACACCCTAACGCTAATCCAACCCTACCCTAACACTAAACCAAAACCATGAACCTGCAACCCCAGCCCAAAAATAACCAAAAACCCAAACATTAAAAACTAACCAAGATTTTAAACCGAAAAATTCTAAACCCCAAAACCTAAAACCTAAAAAAACCCGTAAACCATAAACCACTAATCCTATATCCCTAACACGAACCCTAACCCTAACCCTAACCCTATACCCTAAACCCTAACCCTAACCAACCTATACCCTAAACCCTAAACCAAAGCCCAAAATACAAAAAAACTCTAACATTAAATGCTAAATCATTAGATATTAACCAATTCAAATCGTAACCCAAGCCCTAAAATAAAAAAAAAAACTAAACCCTAACCCTAACCCTAACATTAACCATAACCTTAACCTACCATAAAACCCTAAACCCCATCCCAAAATACAAAAACATAAACATAAACACTAAACCAGTGATATTAAATTTCTTAATCCCAAACCCTAAACTCCTTAAAAGCAAAAAAAAACAAAAAAACTAACCCTTACCCTTACCTTAACCCTAACCCTAACCCTAAACCAAAATTCTAAGCCCCAACAAATACCAAAACCCAAACATTAAATACTAAAACAATAGATTTTAAAAAAACCCCTTTTTCAAAAAACAAAATGCTTAAACCGCAAAACAAATAAAGCTAAACAAACCTACATCCTAACCCTAAACCTACACCCTAACCATAACCATAAACCCTTAAACCTAACACCTAAGCCAATAACAAACCCCACTCAAAATCATAAACCCAAAATATTAACACTAAACCATAGATTTTAAACTAAAATTCCTAAACAAAAACCCTAAAACCTGAAAAAATACAGAAAACCCTAAACCCTAACCCTTAACCTACAACCCTAAACTAACTTACTCACCTAACACCATAATAACACGCACTAAACCCTAACATAAGCTAAACCATATTACCCTCAATTAAACCCGACAATGCACCTAAACATATTTTATTTAACTAAAAGACCTAAAATAACACAAATATCCAAACACTTAAAACTAAACAGATTATAACATATTAATCTAAACCCCAAAACCAAACCTAAAAAAAAAACCTTTAAAAACATCCTATACTGAACCCTTCCCTAAGCCATAAACCAATTCAACCCAACCCTACCTAAACCCTATTACCAAAGCCCCAAAATAAAAACCCTAAACCATAAACACTAGAACGGCATAGATATTACAACTCAAATCCTAACCCAAATCCCAAAACCTAAAAAACAACCTAAACCCTAATACCTAAACCCTAACCCTACCATAGACTATAATAACCTTAAACCCAAGAACCCAAAATACCAAAAAACCAAACAGATAATACCACTTAAACCATTACTATAAACCTCTATCCTGAACCCTAAACCTAAAAAACCCAAAACCCTAACCCTAACCCTAACCTAAAACCATTAAACCCTGAAAACCATAAGCCCAAAATACCAAAACCCAACAATTAAACAAAAAACCATAGATTTTAAACCAAATCCTAAACTCGCAGAACTAAAACCTAAAAAAAACTACATTAAACCCTTATCCTATCCTTAACACGAACCCCAACCCCTAACCTACCTAACCCTAAACCCTAAACAAAGCCCATATACCAAAATCCAACATTAAACGTTAAATCATAGATATTAAACTAAAACCTATAACCCAAACCCTAAAAAATAAAAAACAAACTACTAACCTAACCCTAACCCTAACCATTAACCATAAACCTTAACCCTAACCTAACCCATAAAACCCAATGCCAAAATACAAAAACTAAACAGTTAAACACTAAAACCATGATATTAAACTCAAATCCTAACCCAAACCTAAAACCTAAAAAACAAATAAAACTAACCCTACCCTTAACCTTAACCCTAACCCTAACCCTAAACCCAAACAAGCCAAAATACAAAACCCAAACATTAAATAACTAAACCCAAGATTTTAAACCTCAAATCTAAACCCTCAACAAAAACTTACATACAACCTTAACCAACCCTTAACCCTAAACCCTAAACCCTAAACCCTAAACCCTAAGTCCAAAACAAAGCCCAAAATAGAAACCCAAACATTAAACACTAAACATAGATTTTAAAATCAATCCTAAACAAAACCGTAAAACCTAAAAAAAAAAAACCTTACCCTAACCCTAACCCTAACCCTAAACTTAACCCTAACCTAACCTAAACCATTACCCAAAACACAAGCCCAAAATACAAAAACCAAATATCTAAACCACAAGACTATAGCCATCAAAACCAAAATCTTAAACCCCAAACCTAAACCTAAAAAAACCCTAATCCTTACCCTAACCCTTCCTAACACTAACCCTAATAACCCTAAACCCAACACAAACCAAAATACCAAAACCCTAACATTAAACACTAAAGCATAGATATTACAACTCAAATCCTTTAACCCAAACCCAAAACATAAAAACAACCTAAACCCATAACCGAACCCTGCACCTAGAACCTAAACTAAACCCAAGCCCAAAATACAAAACCAAAAATTAAACACTAAACCATTGATATTAAAACCTTAATCCTAACCCAAACTAAAAGTAACCAAAACATCTAACCTTAACCCTAACCTAAACCCTAACCCTAACCCTAAACTACCATAAACCCTAAACCCCAAGCCCAAAATACAAAACCCAACATTAAATACTAAATCATATGATTTTAAACCTCAAATGCTAAACCCTGAACCATAAAATACTACAATAAAAACTACACCCTAAACCTCTAACCTATCTACCATTAAACCCTAATCCAATAAAACCCCTAAGTCATAACGGTAAAACCATATCCAATACAAAACCCCAACATCTAAACTACAAACCAAGACTTTAACTCAAATCCTAACCACTAAACCCTAAAAACTAATAAAAAACCTAAACCTTATCCCTAATCACATAAACCTCAACTTCAACTACTTAACCCTAACCCTAACCACTAAACCATTAACCGAATACCCACGCCCAATACAAAAATCCAAACATTAAACGAAATACCATAGATTTAAACAAAAATGCTAAAACTCCAAAACCTTAAAACCTAAAAAAAGCCTAAACCCACAACTCTAACCCTCAACCCTACACGACCTAACCTAACCCTATCCTTAACCCTAAACCATAAACCCTAGACTCTAAACCCAAAGCCCAAAATACCAAAACCTTAACCACTTAAACACTAACCATTAGTCATTAAACTTCAATTATCCTTTAACTCAAACCCTAAAAACCGAAAAAATCAAACCTAAACCCTAACCTAAAACCCTAACATTAACCCTAACCCTAACCCTAACCACTAACCCCCTAAACCACCAAGACCAAAATACCAAACCCAAAACATTTAATAAACTAAAAACCATTGTTATTAAACCTCAAATACTAAACCCTAAACCCAAAAATCCTTAAAAAAAAAAAACTTAACCCTAACCTAAC
This sequence comes from Solanum lycopersicoides, assembly GCA_022817965.1. Taxonomy (NCBI): domain Eukaryota; kingdom Viridiplantae; phylum Streptophyta; class Magnoliopsida; order Solanales; family Solanaceae; genus Solanum; species Solanum lycopersicoides. The sequence continues at coordinate 44,927,209 of CM040628.1, read as the reverse complement.
CCTACCCTAACCTAAACTGTAAACCCAAAACCCAAAGCCCAATATACCAAAAACCCAAATATTTAAATGCTAAACCATTAGATTTAAACGCTCAAAATGTTATACCCTGACCATAAAACTAAGAAAAACCTACACCTAACCCTTAAACCCTAAACCTTAAACCCTAATCCTAAGAAAACCGAAGTCCAAAATATGAAACCCCAAACATTAAACACTAAACCATAGATTTTAACCTCAAATCCTTAAACCACAAACCCTAAAACCTAAAAACACCTAAAAAATTATCCCTGATCCTAACCCAAATGATAACCCTAACCCTAAATCTAAACCAATTAACCCGAAACATCACGCCCAAAATACCCAAAACCCAAATATTAATACTAAACCATAGAATTTTAAACCAAAAATCCTAAACCCAACTTAAAAACCAAACAAAACTCTCTTCCTTCTCTCTACTTTCTCTTCTCTTAATGGAAGACTCCATTGCTGAGAACAACTTGGAGGAGATCATTGGGGCTAATTTAGCACGGAAAATTCACCATCAAAACGTCATCAAAACATTAAGGTATGGAATCTAATCAAAGATTTTCCAAAAGTTTAGTTTTCATATGGGTTTCATCCAATTTCGAGGTTGTTATGATGAATGAGTTGTTTACGTATTCTTTGGGTTATAAGAATAGATTATCATGTATTGCTAGCTTGATTTATGATGAATTGATGTAGCTTTGGTCTAGCATTGTGCGGAGATGACCCTAACCCTTAACCCTAGGTATTGGGATTGATATGAATTTGGTGGTTGGATTTATGTAATTGATCTAATTATTGTTTAAATCCATTCTTTAATGGTTTGTTATTGCAGTTGTATCATGAGTATATTGCTAATGAATTGGAGTTCTTCATCCTATTTCTTGAGTATTGAATATTAGGGTAAGAAGATAGACTTTGATATCATGTTATCAAGCTTTGATTTAGTATTGCCTTGTGGTATAATGCTTTCTCTTTAATTAGTTCTTATGTTGACTATTGAATTAAATTTGTATGATGACCCAAATTGGGTTGGTCTATGGGTTGATGGTAAGGCCTTATTGTTGAACTATGGAGAAGTATTGGTAAGTCTTGATTATCCTAATCCTTACTTCAAATTGTAAATTATTTGTCATCAAGTGATAAGGTTGTGTTGAAGTATACCTTGTTTAAGGTGATAGAGGTTGGGTATGATGATTTAGATTGAAATTAGGTTGGTGGTTGTGAGGTTGCCGTAGGAGTACAAGATTATAGGGAAGTTGTTATGTAAAGATGTGCCCTATTAGTGATGAGATGTTAAGGGCTAAAACTTCCACCTATATGAATTACTTAATGAAAGAAATTTATTGCTCATAAATTCTTATTGAAGCTGATGATTTGATGAATATCACAAAGGGTTGGACCCTACTATCTAACTAATTTTAGACGAAATTCAATAAAGTATTAAAAGACTCTCTAAATGGGACTATAGCTTAGCACCGAGCGAACTTGACAATGGGATGGTACATGACTGCTCCATAGAAGGAAAGAAATCATCCTAAGTTAGCCCATGTGATGTAAAACTCCTTGTTTATTGCGACAGTCATTAAGGGATTCCCATGAGGACAGCTGCCCACTTTACCTAATGGTATGAATAGGGATATCTACTCTTAGTTCTCTGAACTATGTTGCCACCATAGAGATACTACTAGTGGTCAACCTAGATAAGCTACGTTTACAATAGGTTCTACTATGGCCGGTGACCACCTTCCATCGCGTGTAGTTCATGGACACCGGATCCACATTTCCCTCATTGGTCTATGGTCGGTTAAGGCAAGGATTACCTAAACTAAAAGAATAATAAGATGTAGAACAAATCTAAGTAACTGAGAAAGCGGGTTTGGCTATAGCTTAGGTAGGGTTAAATGGGACCTCTTACTTAAAGGCCTTGCCACTAGTGGCCTTGATGGAGCTTTTGAGAGGTCAATATTATGCTATGAAAGTAGTTGATGTAATGTAAATAACTTTGTACATTGAAATAACATGGCTTATGAGAATAAGTTTGTAGCTTTTGATTAGAAGAAAGAATGTTTTCATCGAAATGGAAGAGATATGTTTAGGTAAAGTTTATGCTAATTTGTAGTCTGATAGGTTACTTGATTAAGTAAGAGTTATGGGAATTACTTGATCATTGCACTTGTGACTTTATGAAGGGTATATTTAGTATGTTTTTGCTTTACTATGCTTCACTCGTATACATGTTTTATAATGATTTTGTTAAATGTCCCTTTGTAAGTATATTTGATTGGTAATTGTATATGTGGTTCCATACTTAGTACATGTGGAGTACTAACTTTATTTCTTTCCCTTTTCCAAACATTTTAGGTTCGGGTCGTTGATCTTGCTCTGAATTGCTGGAAAGGAAGACTTGGATCTCTAACCATCCAAGTGGTAGGTCCTCATTCTCCTGAGGGCGTTACCGACATCTTACGCCTATGTTACTTAGTTACTATAATTCAGTTTTGACTCATTTACTCATTTGAGACAATGTTGTATATGGCCTATATGTGGCTTCTTGTATTGATGTAGGGCTATGCCCAAGATTTATTGTCTTTGATAGATGGTTTGAGATGAGACGACTTTTATGACTATTACTTCTTTATTTATAAATGGGTGAAATAAAAGTAGAAGACTATGTAATCTTCGTATATGAACAAGTCTATGTATACTTGATATAAATATGACTATGTGTATGTAGAGGTCTATGTAAACCTCCGAGTAGTTATAGATAAAAAGTTTTAAATTCCTTCATATTTTTAATCGATGAATGCTATGACGAGGCTAAGAGGCTTGTCTTAGTCCTCAAAGAGGACGATGACGCCGGTTACGTCTGGGGGTAAACCCGGATGTGACAAACTTGGTATCAGAGCATGAGATTGAATATCCATGATAATAACGTCTCTCTCTCAACCACGTTATATAGGTTTGTATTCATAATTGTGAAGCGCGCCACACTTATGAATAGGAACTTATTTGATGCTTAGGAATCACTCTCATTGTTGGAAATCCATGTCGTGCCTCTAGAATGTACATCGTATATGTATTTGCCTAAACCTTGTGTTTTGGTTATAGGAGATGAATACTACAAGGAATGCAGCCAGAAGACTTGAGGAGAAGATTCCTATTGCGGGAATCCCTCCCCGTGGTGATCCAGTTCCTCCTCTTGAAGAGATTGCTGTTGATGATTAGGTTCCCGATGATCCTAACCCTAACATGAAATTACCCTAACCTTATAGGTTCCCTATCCCTAACATGAAATTAACCTAACCTTATTCTTAACCCAAACCCTAAACCCAAAGCCCAAAATACCAAAACCCTAATATTAAAACACTAAACCGTAAATTACAATTCAAATCCTTAAGCCCAACCCTAAAACCTAAAAAACAACCTAAACCTAACCCTAACCCTAACATTAACCCTAACTGCGATCCTGCCATAAACCTTAAACCCAAGCCCCAAAACACCAAAACCCAATCATCAAACACTAAACCATTGATATTAAACATCAAATTCTAAACCCTAAATCAAAATTTAAAATTTTTTAAAAACCCTAAACCCTAATGCCAACAAAAGTCCCAAAAAAAACCGAGTCCAAAATATAAAAACCCAAACATTAAACACTAAACCATGGATTTTAATCCTCAAATCCTAAACCACAAACCCTAAAACCTAAAGGAAACCTAAACCCCAACCTTAGCCCTAACCCAAACCCTAACCCTAACCATAACCCTTACCCTAACACTATACCATTAACCCGAAACCCCAAGCCAAAATACAAAAACCCAAAAATTTAACACTAAACTATAGATTTTTAAACTAAAAATCCTAAACATTAAAACCTAAAACCTAAAAAATACATAAACCCACCCTAACCCTATACCTAATACGAACCCTAACCTAACCCTTTACTTAACCCTAACCCTAAACCGATAAACCATAAACCCAAAGCCAAAAGTACCAAAACCCTAACATTAAACAATAAACCATAGAGATTACCACTCAAATCGTTAACCCTAAATGCTAAACCTAAAAAACAATTTAGCTCTAACCCTAACTCTAACCGGACCATAAACCCTAAACCACAAGAACAAAATACCAAAACCCAAACATTAAACACTAAACAGTGATATTAAATATTAAATCCTAAACCCTAAACCCAAAAACCTAAAAAAAATGAAAAAAACTATCCTAACCGTAACCCTTACCCTAACCATAAACCATAAACCCTAACCCTAAAACCTAAAACCCTAAACCCAAAGCCCAAATAAGAAAACCCTAACAATAAACACTAAAACCATATATATTAAAACCAAATCCTTAATCCCAAATGCTAAAACCTAAAAAACAATTTAACCCTAACCCTAACACTAACAATAACCCTAACCCCAACCCTACCATAAACCCTAAACCCCAAGCACAAAATACCAAAACCCAAACATTAAATACTAAACCATATATTTTAAACCTCAAATGCTAAACCCTGAACCATAAAATCTACAAAAAAACTACACCCTAACCCTAAACCTAATCCTAAACCATAAACCCTAAGTCCAAAAGAACATACATAAGTCAAAAATACAAAAACCCAAACATTAAACACTAAACCATAGATCTTAAAACTCAAATCCTAAACCACAAACCCTAAACCTAAAAAAAACTAAACCCTTACCCTAACACAAACCCTAACCCTAACCTTAACCCTAACCCTAACCCTAAACCATTAAACCAAAACCCCACGCCCATATACAAAAATCCAAATATTAAACGCTAAACCATAGATTTTAAAACAAATATGCTAAAACCCAAACTTAAAACCTAAAAAAACCTAAACCCTAACTCTAACCCTATCCCTAACCCTAACCCTAACCCTAACCCTATCCTTAACACTAACCTTAACCGTAAAACCCTAAACCCAAAGACCTAAATACCAAAACCCTAACATTAAATACTAAAGCATAGATATTACAACTCAAATCCATAATCCCAAACCCTAAAACCTATAAAACAACCTAAACCCGAACCCGAACCCTAACATTAACCCTAACCCTAACCCAAAACCCAAAGACCAAAATACCAAAACTCAAACATTAAACACTAAACCATTGATATTAAACCACAAACCCTAAACCCTAAACCCAAAAAACTAAAAATAACCAAAACCCTAACCCTAACCCTAACCATAACCTTAACCCTAACCCTAACCCTAAACACTAAACTCTAAACCCTAATCCCAAAATACTAGGGCCAACCAATTAAGGGGACAGACAATATTTGAATGATGTGCACTTATTGAGTAATTCCTTTGGCTGAAGGTTCATACACTACCCAAGTGAGTTCGATCTTGCTAATATATAATATTATTCACTACATCAATATATGGATTTTCTACGACAGTGGCGGAGCCACATGTAGTGAAGGGATGTCGACCGACACCCGTTCGTCGGAAAATTATGTTGTGTAGCTAGAATAAAAATATTTTTATGTATTCTAGCTATGCCACTGAAAATGGGAGGTGCTGACACAACATGACCATGTTTATCAAGCCACTTCTTTCATTGAGAAATTAAAAGAAAGAGTATAGGTATTAAAAAGAAGGAAGGATGAGGTGGTTTCACAAATCACAGGTGATGATTCGAAGAAATACATATCTACAACAACTTTTACAATAAAAAAAACATTGGTTAAAGTTAGAGAGTTGGATTCAACTGTAGAGGTCATTTTAACAAGTGGTTTGCAAAAGAATTTCACATTGCAGGAAGTTATTAAAATCATAGAGGAAGAAAGAGCACAAGTTGTTACTGCGAATTATTCAATAATTGCGGATAAAATTTATTCTACGATCCACGCTCAGGTAGTTCATATAGTAATTCCTTTTATCTCATCAATTTATGTGACATATTTTTAAATTAGTACAAAAGAATGACTCATTATATAATTATTGCTAACTATTTGACATTAAATTTCTCTTGTTCCCCCTTAACGAGATGATTTGTAGTCACACAAATATCTATGAATTTTCTTGTTATAAATTTTGAAAGTTTTCAATTTTAAAAAAAATTAAAAAAAATTAAAAAAAGCCCAACATACCAAAACCCAAACATTAAATACTAAACCACATATTTTAAACCACAAATACTAAACCCTGAACCGTAAAACCTAAAAAAAAAACTACACCCTAACCCTAATCCTAACCCTAACCCTAACCCTAAACCCTATATCCAAAAAAAACCTAAGTCAAAAACACAAAAACCCTTACATTAAACACTAAACCATATATTTTAAACCTCATATCCTAAATCACAAACTCTAAAACCTAAAAAAAACGAAACCCTAAACCTAACCCAAACCCAAACCCTAACGCTAACCTTAACCCTAACCCTAACACTAAGCCATTTACCTGAAACCCCAAGCCCAAAATATAAAAACCAAAACAGTAAACAATAAACCATAGATTTTAAACCAAAAATCCTAAAACCCTAAACCTAAAACCTAAAAAAAAACTAAACCCTAACCCTAACCATATCACTAACCCTAACCCTAACCCTAACCCTATCCTTAACCATAACACTAAACCCTAAACCCTAAACCCATAGCCCAAAACACCAAAACCCTAACATTAAACACTAACCATAGATATTACAACTCAAATTCTTAACCCCAAACGCTAAAACCTAAAAAACAACTTAAGCCCTAACCCTAACCCTAACCCTAACCCTACTATAAACACTAACCCAAGCACAAAATACCAAAAACCAAACATTAAATACTAAACGATTGATATTAAACCTCAAATCCTAAACCCTAAACCCAAAAACCCAACACCCTAACCCTAATCCTAACTCTAACCCTTACCCTAACCCTAAACCATATATCCAAAACCCTAGCCCAAATATCAAAACCCAAACATTAAATACTAAGCCATAGATTTAAACCTCAAATGCTAAACACTGAACCATAAAACCGAAAAACACGTACACCCTAACCTTAATCCTAACCCTAACCCTAATCCTAAACCCTAACCCCTTAGTCCAAAAAAAGAAACAAACCCTAAGTCTAAAATACAAAAAACCAAACATTAAACACTAAAAAATAGGTTTTAAACCTCAAATCCTAGACCAAAAACCCTGAAACCTAAAAAAAACTAAACCCTAACCCTAGCCCTAACCCTAATCATAACCCTAACCCTAACCCTAACCCTAAGCCATTAACCTGAAACTCCAAGCCCAATATACCAAATTCCAAACATTAAACTCTAAACAATAGATTTTAAACCAAAATCTAAAACCTAAAAAAAAACTAAACCCTAACCCTATCCCTAACACGAACCCTAACCCTAACCTTATCATTAACCCTAACCCTAAACCCTAAACACTAAACACAAAGCTCAAAATACCAAAACTCTAACATTAAAAACTACACCATAGATATTACAACTCAAATCGTCAATACCAAACCGTAAAACCTAAAAAACAACCCTAACCCTAACCCTAACCCTAATATTAACCCTAACCCTAACCCTAAACCCCAAGCCCAAATACCAAAACCCAAACATTAAACACTAAACCATTGATATTAAACCTCAAATCGTAAATCCTAAACCCAAAATCCTAAAAATAACAAAAACCCTAACCCTAACCTTAACCCTAACCCTAACCCTAAACCATAACCCCAAAACCTTAAGCCCAAAATACAAAAACCCAAACATTAAATACTAAACCACAGATTTTAAACCTCAAATGCTAAACCCTCAACCATAAAACCTAAAAAAACCTACATCTTAACCCTAACCCTATCCCTAACCCTAATCCAAAACCCTAATCCCTAATCCCTAAGTCCAAATAAACCCTAAATCCAAAATACAAAACCCAAAAATTAAACACTAAACCATAGATTTTAAACCTAAAATCCTAAACCACAACCCTAAAACCCAAAAAAAAACTAAACCCTAACCCTAACCCAAACCCAAAACCTAACCCTAACCCTAACACTAAATTATTAACCCGAAACACTAAGCCCAAAATACCAAAACCCAATCATTAAACACTAAACCTTATATTTTAAACAAAATATTCTAAAACCCAACCTAAAACATAAAAATACCCTACACCCTAACCTTAACCCTATCCCTAAAACAATCCTAACCATAACACCATCCTTAACTCTAATACCTAAACTTTAAACTCAAAGCCCAAAATACCAAAACCTTAACATTAAACAGTAAACCATATATACTACAACTAAAATCCTTAACCCCAAACCCTAAAACCTAAAAAACAACCTAAACCCTAACCCTAACAATAACCCTAACCCTAACCTTACCATAAACCCTAAACCCCAAGCCCAAAATATTAAAATGCAAACATTTAAACTAGACCGTTGATATTAAGCCTCAAATTGTAAACCCTAAACCCCAAAACCTAAAAAACCCAAAACCCTAACCCTAACCGTAACCTTACCCCTAACCCTAACCCTAAACAATAAACCTGAAACCCTAAGCCCAAAATACCAAAACCCGAATATTAATTGCTAAACCACAGATTTTAAACCTCAAATGCTAAACCATTAACCACAAAAACCTAAAAAAATCCCTACACCCTAACCCTAATCATAATCCTAACCCTAACCCTAACCCTAAATTCCTAACCCTAAACCCTAAGTCCAAAAGAAAACCCTAAGTCCAAAATACAAAAACACAAACATTAAACACTAAACCATAGAATTTAAACCTCAAATCCTAAACCACAAACCTTAAAACTTTTAAAAAACTAATCCCTAACCCTAACCCTAACCCAAACTCTAACCCTAAAATTAATCCTAACCCTTACCTTAAACCATTAACCCGAAACCCCAAGCCCAAAATACCAAAACCCAAACATTGAACACTAAACCATATATTTTAAATCAAAAATCCTAAAACCCAAAACCTAAAACCTAAAAAAGAAAACTAACCCTAACCCTATCCCTAACAGGAACGCTAACCCTAACCCTATCCTTAACTCGAAACCCTAAACCCTAAACCCATAGCCCAAAATATCAAAACCCTAACATTAAACACTAAACCATAGATGTTACAACTCAAATCCTTAACCCCAAACCCTAAAACCTAGAAAACAACCTAAACCCTAACCCTAACCCTAACCTTACCATAAACCATGAACCACAAGCCCAAAATACCAAAACTCAAATGTTAAACACTAAACCACTGATATTAAACCTCAAATCTTAAATCCTAAACCCAAACACCAAAAAAAAAAAAACCTAACTCTAACCCTAACCCTAACCTTACACCTAATCCTAACCCTAAACCATAAATCCAAAACCCTAACCCCAAAATACCAAAACCCAAACATTATATACTAAAGCATAGATTTTAAACCTCAAATGCTAAACCTTAACCATAACCTTACCCCTAACCCTAACCCTAACCCTAAACCATTAACCTGAAACCGCAAGACCAAGATACGAAAACCCAGACATTAATCATTCAACTATAGATTTTAAACCTCAAAACCTAAACCACAATCCCTAAAACCTAAAAAAGCCTAAACCCAAACCCTAAACCGAACCCTAACCCTAAGCCATAACCCAAAACCCCAAGCCTAAAATACCGAAACCCAAATATTAAATACTAAACAATAATTTTTATACCAAAAATTCTAAACCCCAATGCATAAAGCCTCAAAAAAAACCTAAACCCTAACCCTAACACTATCCCTATACCCTAAACCCAAATCCCAAAATACAAAAACCCTAATATTAAACACTAAACCATGTATATTACAACTCAAATCTTAACCCCAAAACCCAAAACCTAAAAAACAAGCTATAACCTAACCCTAACCCTAACATTAAATCATACATTAACCCACCATAAACCCTAAATCCCATTCCCAAAATACCAAAACACAAACATTAAACACTAAATCATATATTTTAAACCTCAAATGCTAAACCCTGAACCATAAAACCTATAAAAAAACCACACCCTAACCCTAAACCTAACCTAAACCTAACAATAAACCATAAACCATAAACCATAAGTCCAAAAAAAACCCGAAGTGTTAAATACTAAAACCCAAACATTATTCACTAAACCATAGATTTCAAACCTCAAATCCTAAACAACAAACGTTAAAACCTAAAAAAAAAACTAAACCCTAACCCTAACCATTAACCCAAAATCCCAAACCCAAAATACTAAACCCCAAATATTAAACATTAAACCATAGATTTTAAACTAAAAATCCTAAACCCCAAAATCAAAAACCTAAAAAAACCCAAAACCCTAACCCTAACTCTATCCATAACACGAACCCTTACCCTAACCTTAAATCCTTAACCATAAATCTAAAGCCCAAAATACCAAAACCCTAACATTAAACAGTAAACCATATATATTACAACTCAAATCTTTAACCCCAAATCGTAAAACCTAAAAAACAACCTAAACCCTAACCCTAACCCTAACATTAACCCTAACCCTAACCCTACCATAAACCCTATACTCTAAGCAAAAATGCCAAAACCCAAACATTACACACTATACCATTCATACATCCTCAAAAATGGCAACTGTAAAGGAAAAAATTGTCTAGTTCATGACCTGCGACCTAAGCTTAATCAAACATCTGCTTCTCGTTCTTTTAATTCTCAGGGTGAAAACCATCTATCTAAGGATGCTCAATCATCTAACTTTTCATTTGGAATCCATGAGCAACCTTCTTGGCAGTCACCAGTTTACATGCAAATAGACGAGCAAAGGTTAGACGACGATAAACAACCCAAGATCAAGCGAGTCGGGGATCAATTAGAACTGATGCAACAACATAGGAACTCATATGCAGAACAACAACCAATGATTAAAGAAAAAGATATGCCAAAAATTCAGCTGGAGGAAACACAATCAAGTAAGTTTCCTACACTCAACTATAGTCAAGTTCCTAATGCTAACCATAACATTCTTTTACAGTCCAATGCAAATGGACATAGTAGTAGTCTTACAATGCATGACAAGCAAGGAGCTCATAAGAATCACACAGGAAAAAATGAAGAAAGGATTTACGGTAAAGATCAAGGAGGCAGTTCTGATAACTATTTGCATAATGATAGAAACCTGCAGGCGTATCATTCTCACTTTCCTAAAATATCGAATAACTTTGATAAGCACAACCTCGCTCCTCCTCGATACAAAAATGCAATGCAACTCCCCAACACTTCCATTGACCATATTCAAACTCCCCAAAACCACCAAAACTACTCCAAAAAAAACAAATATCTCCCTCTGCCCCTTTCACAATTATTCAATCTTTTGCAGCCAAGCTAAGGCAAAATTATAGTCAAAATAATAGTCCCATAGGGATTGTTCCTCATGCTCGTATTACCATACAAGGCCTCCCGGCTGTCATATTGAAAAAAAGAGGATTTCATGAATAGATTGGCTGAAAAATGCAGGTTGACATTGGTGGGGAAGTTCACCAACACCATGCCTAATATTAACTTGATCCAGAAATACTTCAATATTTAAACCCAACTTTCTGAAGGTGTAAAGAATGCTCATTTCAATTCAAGAATGTGTAGATTGATTTGAAAAACGAACTTGATTACAATACTGTGAGGACTACTCAGAATATGACCATTGAAGGCAAACTAACGAGGATCCAAAAATGGACTCCTACTTTTAAGCCGGAGGAGGAGACACCTATAGTTCTTGTTTGGGTAGTTCTCCTAGAATTACCTTGGCATTGTTATACCATGGAATTTGTTTCAATTCTATTGGAAGATTTTAGAAAAGTTTTCTACTTGGACAAAGCCTCTGTTCAAAGAACTCGGGGTAGTATGGCTAAAGTGAAAGTACAAATTTATCTAACAAAGGAAAGACTTCCCCATGTTTAGATGGGCATTGATGAAGACGAGTACAATATGGGGAGATGTCAAGAGTTACAATATGAAAATATTACCGATTATTGTATGTATTACAGGCACCAAGGACATCAAATTAAGACGAGTACATCGGTAATGTTATGCTGAAAATATTACCGATTCTACTACACTTGAAAGTGTTGTCTTTGCTTTTTTATTGGTCACATTTAAAAAGTGTTGCCTTTTATATCTCATCCATAACAACACTTATAAAATGTAACTTTTCTTGGACGTCCTACAACAACACTTTTGAAGTGTTGCAACGTTGTGTAGAATTTTGTAGCCACAATTTTTTATTTTTAATAATAATAATTTTTATTTGCATATATTCAATAATCCCAAAATTAAATATACAAGTGCTATAGAGCAGAAAATTAACTAATAATGAAATCGAAGCGATATATTTCACATGTCTTGTACAACTAGTATCAATAAATTCAACAAAACCAAATGCATTGAAACATATATGACAATAGTACAAAAACACTTCATCATTCACTACAGTAGATCGAGTTTACTCTTGGACACAATTCAAATTAAATTATCGACATTTTCGTGCACATTCAAAATAAAAGTATAAGTTAGTGACATAAATCATGCATTTAATATGCTTAAATTCACAGTAACCAAGCCAATTCATAAAAATAAAGTTGTGGAAGTGCATAATTGGAGAGTATTCATCGTAAAAACGACAACATTTAGACTTTCTATGTCCCTTATACTCATCACAAAAGACTATCAATGGGGCGCCAAATTAATGTAAGTCACTGCGACTTTATCATGATAAGAGAAATATTTATATATAGTTTTAACTCATGCTGGAATTTGATACCTGTTTCTTCTCCTCATCAAGCTTTTTCTCTTCTCGTTTAGTGAAGGCTTATTCATTTCTCTGCCCCAAGATCAAGCTTGTTCTTCTTGCTCTCCAGCTCTAAGCTTAAAATTTCTTGCTCCATTAGGACCTTCTATACATGCACACGTGCAAGGCGTTTCATCACTGTCTGATTACTGCACCATGAATGGTTACGAACGACCTATAAGTCAATTGAGAAACTAACATACAAACTAACAAACATGAAAAGAAAGAAAGCCGACATACAAACTAACAAACATGAAAACCTCAGATAATATTATTAATTGGTGAAGAAAGTGAACATCAAGTAAGCTTTGGCAAAAACAGCCTATGCATTCTATCAACATGTGAACACCAAGCTCACCAGCAAATAAGGGTCAGTGAGTGAAGTTGTTCATAACTCAACTATTTTGTATTACTAATACAATAGAACAATTGACGATCTTATAAATATGCATAAGAGATTGACAGGATTACCAAGTTTTGGTAGATACACCCTCCCATAACCAAAAAAAATAAAGCTCAGTGAAGCAAATTTAGCATATCAAGAGAGGGTTCTAAGATCTTTTACCCCTCATCAGCATAACATATACCAAGAACAAATAAAAGACATATCATACTCTAAAAGATTCTTTCTCACAATAAACTTGGTATAAACAACAACCTATAACAAAAGAAGGGTCACAATATATGAAGGAAACTGAACCACAAGATCAGAAGAAACTGTACGACCAAAGTTTTTGTGCAGTAATTTAAATGATTGGTAAAGAAGACATTGTTATAACTTTCAAGTCTTGAGGTAACACTAGCAGGATAATGTTAACAATAGAAGCTGGCATTTCCTTACAAAGACATAAACTAGATAGATTTTCATTGCCATTGGATGAGTTATGAAAATGAACTTATACACAGAAAGAACAGACCTCTTTCGGAAGAAAAAGTTTCCTAGGATTGCCATTTATGTTTGAGGATGTCAACACTCTGCATAAATGATAAGAGAGGTTACTTCAGTAGAAAGAGAACTCCATTTGCAACCAAATGTTTGAGAGTTTGAATAACCAAAGAAGAGAAACAGGAAATACACTCTTGATCCCTTGTGAACGGGAGTTATGGGGTGGGATCTTGTAGGTCTAAAGTAACAGACACATACACACACAATATATTCACAAGTTTGTGACATCAAAAAAAAAATCACAGCCACAACATCTGCATAAGTGTGACAGATAGGAAGACTTGAACAGGCTGCATAAGTGGTAGTTATTTTTCTGATTAAATTATTTGATATTGGTGATAAGAAACAAGCTAAAAATCTTTTGCAGTAATTTGTTAATTCAAGATGGACATGGTAAAAATAAGCACTACAATCTTTTGATAAGTTTAGCTTAAGTAGAAAACTTGCCAATAAATGTGTAGGGTACAACTCCAGGTAACTCAGATGATCGTACTAACATTGTAGATAAAGAACAAAAAAAACTCAAAGAAGGTATCTAGTCATTGTCATATAAAATGCAGGTGTCTGCAGCAGTAAGATTAATGCCAAGTCCACCAGCCCTGGTGCTCAGCAAAAATATCCTGCACTCACTATTAACATCATTGAACTCTTGATCTATTCAAAGCAACAAGTACAGTCAGATCTTTTACTTCATTACAAAAGGAGTATAATTAGATAAACTTAATCAAAAGATTTCAAATAACCCAATTATTTCATACTCCCGTTAGGACAATTTACTCAATCTGTTCAAATATTATTGGTTATCAAGGTCATAATTACAAGACCCTATCTCATTTGTCTTCTCCTTATTTGATTGCTGATTTCTCTGCGTAGTTTTGGCTCCATGTTCTCTGCTAGGATTGTATGTCTACAAGTTATAAAATCAGTGTACAAGTTATAGGATCAATTTATATAGCTGCTGCAATATGCTATAATATAGTGCTAGAATACATGTAAGCAGCATCAGCAATAGCGAAGACATGAGGATTTAATTTCAGAGAATCTACAGTTCATAGAAGGTCAGTGTAGGTTTACAAGTTTCTAGCTGTTAAGCATTTGATTTTTCTTATTTCAGACATGTAACCAAAATAAGGATGTTCCTAACTTCAAAGTTTGATCAAAATCAGCAACATGGTTAAGGATATGAAGGGTTTCCTGGTTCTCCATTCTAATGATTCAAATAGACAAACTCCCCTAACCATTATCACTCGGTGCTGGACTTTGTTCTCATAGAGTATTTCAATAAAGAAGTACATGAAGAGGTTCCATATCTAGTTCATAACCGAATCACAATAACCTTACCAAAGTGGTCCCCTAGGATTGCCTTACAATGGTCAATAGGATACCTTATTGATTTTCCTAAGGACCATTTCATATCGTTCCAGCCTATCAATCCTTAAGTCGACTATTCACACAAGAAGGATACCATTACAACTTTAAACTTCAAGGATATCATAACCTTACAACTAGGTATAAGGTTCTACATAAGGACCTTCCTAACAACATGCAAGGTCACGTGTCATTCCTACATACAAAAATAAGAGGCTTTAGCATCCTAAGTCAACAAGTCATATTCTCATTATACATGTATCAAGTAAGGGACACAAGTCTACCAAAATATACACAACATACTTCACATATAACATATAGCATATCTTCCAAGTAGCACATAGGAACAACCAAATAAGCTTTAGGTCACCCTATACACTATATTTGAATCACCAACATAATCATCATAAGACTCACATACCCAATTAGGAAGAATCATGCATCAACTCTAACACTACACACAAAATTGCATAGTCATAGTCTAGCATGATCACCGAATGTGAATAAAAGGACCCATAATTTCACATTACTCACATGTAGATAGCTATGATCATACTTCACATAAATTAACTACACAATTAATTATAATATACCAAGTAATGCCGAAAAGGCCATGATCATCATAATACATAAAGTAATGCTAATGAGGCCACATTAGTCACAAGTAATGAACATAACACCGCCACCATAAGTGGACCATACCAAGGATCATCATAATCTAAGAACTAGACTACATAATATAGAAAAATTTAGGTCAACATATCATTGATTCCAAACTCACAACTTCAATCCATAGTCAACTCAACCAACACAATATACCAAGGCATTTACTAATGGCCATGATCCTCAATTCAATCAAATAATTCCAATACATAATGAATCAAAGATAATTCAACTATTTTATTGGTCTCATAAAAAGAAAATATAACGTTTCCCTTTCTTGCAACACATCCTTTATTAGTTCAAGCAAAGAATCAAAAGATTCATTTGACCATTTTTACATGCATTTTGTTTGATATATATGTGGCAAAAAGGACAATTAGCTAAACTTGTTACATCTAGGAAATAGTTCTTCATTTGCCTCTTTCATGAGTCGCCCAACTTTATCAATCTCTTGATGTGTTTGGTTTCCAGATTTAGGAGTACTTTTTTCTCCATATCAATTGTTTCATTGACACTAATATCGATTAATTGTGTACAACCTCCAAAGGCGTCATGTATCATTCCTCTCATATCATCACCTCTTAAAGTTGACTGGCTACAATTAGTTACTTAAATATTGTTTCATCTATTTAGAGACTCTCCGTGACAAAACCAAGTATTATATGATAGAAAAATTCCATTAACCATAAGATTATCATATGTTGTATCCCGATTTACTTGATGAAAAAGCACATATTCTGTACACGAATGCAATTTTGTCTCCATCTTGTTTTTTTCCAGAAAAGGAGTGATTTATAAAATCCTTGACTCCATCCAAGTATTCTTTACTAAATCTATCACAATATATCCACTTTTTATTTCAAAGATTGTCCATAAAGTTGAAGATATTCCTTCTTTCAACAATTACTGTAAGAACTAAAAATACGTCGGTAAAAAAGCAGTGGAATTAATACTAATTATATCCCAATAATAAGTTAGCTCAACACACATTAAAATGATAGAACGCTTCCATTATATGTTTTCTTCCCTAGTCGTGCTAATATGAAAAATTGTGCCTCTAAATGAAGCATAGATTAAACAAAGAACAATATTAAAAACATTTAGCTTTTCTAAATAAAATTCTATGGAAGTTCTATTTGAAGAAGGATAGGCTGTAGATTCAATATATCCATGCTTTAATATCAAATATAAGAATATATCGAATATAATCCCGAGACAAGCTTAATGTATTGTTATACGATTCTAGAGGCTAAGGATTACTTTACTGCGACTACATTTACTTATTAGTATATGATGCATGTTAAGAACTTCTTTATTGAATCTATTTACATGAGAATGAGATGGAATAGTTTCAAAGGTTCCATGGAGGAAACTTATCTATAACAATCTTAGATGTCCTAACTGGCTTAAATGTCATGGTTAGCAATAAAGTTATGTCTTACATAGACGACTCAAATTGGGTACACAAACTGATCAGATTATGTGTTATGTAGCATGAGCCTGAGAAGTTGAAGTTCCTTTTCTTTATGTGATGATTCAATAGTATCATTTACTCTCAACTTTTAATGGATGCTTAAGGGTTTCCCAAATGTCTATGGGCTTGTCTGATTAGGTTAGCTTGTCTAGAAAAAATGCTAGAAGAAGTTCTAGTTAAGCTGAAATTTTAATTATATTACTTACAAATTGTGTCTACCATTTATTGTTATAAAGCAATCATCAAGTAAAATCTTTCAAAGTAAAGAATATTTTAAGATGGGTTGCTCAAGATATTAACGTTTGAGAAGAAATTACAGAACCTACATTCGAGTGTGTAGCTCCTACTTTCATATTTAAGCATTTCATTGTTTCAGTATTCATATCTTCTGATTGCAATACAGTATTAGGTAGATGGCTAATGTGGGGATATAGGCTGACCATATTCTGATATGATTTCATGCTATTTAGCAGGACCTTAGACAATCCAACACCTTTCCTTTAAGTGCCAATTTACTTCTACCATTTGGTGTTGAGTTCTATGATTCATAAGGGTATAATGAATGTCTATGGAATTATATGCTTAGGTTAGTTGTGATATAAAACATGCTAGAAGAAGTTTCAGTTAAGTGTAAATATTAATTATATTACTAATCGATTGTATCTACCATTTATTGTTAGAAATGAACTATCAAGGGAAAGTTTGCATAGTTTAGGATATTCTAAGAAAGGTTGTTCAAGATATTCATATACAAGAGAGGATTAAATGCCTTTTCATTAAGTTTCAATTTACTACAATTGTTTGGTATCAAGTTATATGATGCCTAAGGGTGTGTCAAATATGTATGGGCTGAGAAGACACAAAACTGCTGGACAGTCACTGAGAATCCCTATGATCAGGATTTAAACTCAATGTAGATAGTTCCTGACTTTCATCAATCACGATTCTCGTATATAATGAGCCGGAGAAGTTATCAGAGATCCGAAAGGGAATTGGATGGTTGGTTTCACAATTAAAATTAATGCCTTGATTCCAGTTGATGCTGAAATAAAGGAAATATGCCATGGACTACTACTGAAAGTCAACATGAACTTCAAAGCCATCGAAATAGCATCGGACTCGGAAGATTCCATAAACTTAATTGATGAAGGAATTGCATCCTTTGTTAACACTATATATAATTGCATGGCAGACCTACTTGCTAAAGGGAGCAAATATGGAATCAACCGGTGTTTTTGTGAAGTGGGAAGGTCAACTATTTTTTGTCAATGAATACATAGAGGCTGATAAGAGGGGCATTTGTATTGCTATCTTAGAAAGAAATTCCCCTGTATAAGTATCTAGTAGTATAAGTACTAATAGTTCTAACATTTCTATTCATGTTTCTATTAATCCTAGCCCTATTAATGGTAGATTATGCAACTACATAGTTTGTAATGACACATATTAACTATAAATAATATTCTTCCGTTATCCAAAAAAATAATATCTATGTGTTGGTATGCTAGGGTTAGTTGGGCTATACCAAATGATAAAAGAATTTCTAGTTAAGCTGACATCTTCATTATATTATAAGCAGTTTCTATCTACTATTATACTTAGAAAGGAACAATCTAGGTAAAGCTTGAACATTTAAGAAAGTTCGAAGAAGGTTAATTAGAGATATTTATGTTTAAGGTAGGTCCTACTTAAATATTTAAGTTTAAGACAGTTCATGTATTCAGGGCTTCTAATCGTAAATGAGGCGAAAAACTAATTTGATTGTGACCTCATTGTGTATCATCATCATCCAATCCAATCCATACATGTCTAGGTCTTGCTTTGGTCAAATATACTTACACCTTTACTTTTTCCATGCTAGCTCTAGAATTTTTAATAGAGGTTGTATCAAAGTACAAGACCTTGCCCACATTTTCTAAGAGAGGTTTGAGGAAAGGCTTTTAAAATTGTGCCACGGTAATCCTAGGAGTAAAGCCCAAATAATAACTATAGTTGTTTCCTCATCTAAACTGAAATTGGGTGTCCAAGACTGTATCCTCATGAGTTTGCCTTCATTGGTCATTCTCTGTTGTGTCCATACTCTGTTATAGTCAACTTCATTTTGTAAATCAATAAAAACATGTCTATCATTATAATGAGAAATGTTAACCCCCCCCCCCCACTCAATTGAGTCTGTTGGATGAAACTTTTCCTGATGAGCTCTACCTTAGGCATAGTGGTACTAAATTTCCCAAATAGAAAATATTTCTAGTCCACTGTTAGAGTATGCATATAGTCATGCATTTCATAGATTACAGCAGGTTGAACTTGTTTTGTTGTTTGTCTAGGAGTTTTAATCACAATGTTGGGAGTTTGAGAAGGATGAATGTGTCATAGCCTTGCAGCCAAAGTCTGAACCACAGTGTCAGGGGATGGTTCAATAGAATGGTCTTGGGAATTATAAGGGGGGTTATTAGGATTGTTGTTTTCCATGGATTTATTGTTAGGAATGGTTTGAGAGTTGTTTTTCATAGGATGGAGTCTTTTGTAAAAGTTGCTGTATATCTTAGGAAAAAACTTGTGATAATGGCTTTGATCATCCTTTCCCCCTGAGTAATCTGTTGAGATTGCCCTAAGTTTGCTAGCTCATTTTGCTGGTTTTGTTTATACCGATGCACAATGTTATTAGCAGTCTTATGTTTCCCTTGTTCATCTAAATCAACAACCCTTTGTCCCTTGGCTTTAACATGCACATGGCCAGAACTAATAGTATTATAAAGTTGAGTATTCACATAGGTCAAAGTAGTATACTTACCTGTTTGAAATTTCTCTTCTTTTGAGTTTGTTTTTTGAACCTCTTCTTCTTTTGAGTGTGTGCTTTATGTCCTGAGGCTATTCTCTTGTTGTTCCTGCATATTGTCATAGGAACTCACATAGCATGAAAACCATTCTTACCTGCAATTGGTTGTCCTTCTTTGTCTAGTAGTGTGTCGACTGGCTTGACCCCAAATGAGAAGTGTGAGGAACTTTCCACATCAATTACACTTTTTAAAGCACATCCTATATTCTTGTGTTGAACATTGGGAATGAGCTTGCTTCTTTGTTCCCCATCTGTATTTGTTCTTTTTATGTTTTGTTCTTCTATTACGTGTTGTTCATGTGCAGGCTTATTGTCGGTGTTCGTCTCCAGCTCAAATTGTTGTTTACTTGAAGTACTTCCTATACTTATTGGAGTTGCTAGTTGATCTTGTTCCTGAGCTAAGTGAGTGGATATGTTGGTAAGGTGGACCTCCTGATTAGCAGATAGGTCCCATTGATATCACCATCTCCCATGTTCATTCGCTTACCTGCTTGTCCAGCGGAGTTGATGTCGCAGGCCATTTGGACGTCCAATTTACTAGATATTGCTTTAAGATGTACCTCTTCACGAGGAGATTAATCCCCAATGTGTAAATCGCCTTGACTATGCCAGAAATGTGATTTAATGTGAAGGCAACTATCCAGAGATTCGTCGGTGATTTTCTCAAAATTAGCCTCCTGAGTTCTTGCAATTGGCATGGTGGATTCACCTGATTTAAAGTATGTTGTAGTATTTTATGCAAATAATTATTCCCTATATCTTTTGAACCTTGATTCAATCTAAAAAAATTATGAGGAAATAATTTCAGGATTGCCTTCTTTTTCACTCGACGAATTCCCACTGGTCATCATTTATTTGTTTGGCAAATTCATGGAGTTTTACAATGAATTAGAGGGCAATTTCTGGTGGGTTTTGTCCGTATTAATCAAGTGCCCATGTTGGGGTTGGTCCGGCAGCCTGAAAACGCCCACCGGTGGCTCATGAGCCATATTGACCTATCTTCAACTAGTTGTTAGGACCAAAGCTGTTAGGAAGTCTAGATAGCGCGCGCTTAGAGAGAGAGAGTAGAGAGAGAAAAAATAGTAGATGAGGAAGCGATAGTGTTTAATGTTTGGGTTTCGTGTTTTTGGCATATGGTTTAGGGTTTAGGGTGTGGGTTAGGGTTATGGTTAGGGTTTAGTTTTTTTTAGGTTAGGGTTTAGGATTTAGCATTTGTGGCTAATATCTATGGTTTAGTGCTTAATATTTGGGTTTTGGTAATTTGGGCTTGGGGTTTACTATTTATGGATTAGGGTTAGGGTTAGGGTAAGAGTTTAGTTTTGTTTTGCTTTTCGGGTTTTGCAGTTAGGATTTGAGTTTTAATATCTATGGTTTAGTATTGAATGATTTAATTTTGGTATTCTGGGCATGAGGTTTCGGGTTTAGGATTTAGGGTTAGGCTAAGGTTAGGGTTAGAATTATGGTTAGGTTTAGAGATTAGGTTTTTTCAGGTCATAGGGTTTGGGTCTTAGGATTTGAGGTTTAATATAAATGGAATACTGTTTAATGTTTAGGTTTTGACATTTTGGGCTTGGAGATTAGGTTTTAGGCTTTAAGGGATTAAGGGTGAACATTAGGGTTAGGGTTAGGGAAGGTTTAGGTTTTAGGGTTTGTGGTTTAGGATTTGAGATTTAATATCTACGGTTTAGTGTTTAATGTTTGAGATTTGGTATTTTTTCTTGGCTTTTAGAATTAAGGGTTTAGGTTTAGGGTTTAGAATTTTTTAGGGTTTGGGGTTTAGGATTTGGGGTTTAATATTTATGGTGTAGTGTTTATTGTTTGGGTTATGGTATTTTGGGCTTGACTTTTACGGTTAGGGTTAGAATTAATGTTAAGTTTAGGGTTAGGGTTTAGGGTGTTTTTTTGGTTTTAGGGTTTCGGGTTTTGGATTTGAGGTTTAAATTCTATGTTTTAGTGTTTAATGTTTGGGTTTTTGAATTTTGGGCTTAAGGTTTTGGGTTTAGGGTTAGGGTTACAATTAGGGTTAAGGTGTAGGTTATTTAGGTTTTAGGGTTTAGGGTTTAGCACTTGAGGTTTAATATCTATGGTTTAGTGTTTAATATTTGGATTTTTGTACTTTTTGCTTGGGGTTTTGGGTTTATGGTTTATGGATAGGGTTGGGGTTAAAGTTAGGATAACAGTAAGGATTAGGGTTTAGGTTTTTTTAAGGTTTTATGGTTTTGGGTTTAGGATTTGAGGTTTAATATCAATGGTTTAGTGTTTCATGTTTGGGTTTAGGTATTTTGGGTTTGGGGTTTAGGATTTAGGGCTTAAGGGTTTAAGGGTTAGGGTTAGGGTGAGGGTGAGGGTGAGGGAAGGTTTAGATTATTTTAGGTTTTAGGGTTGAGTGTTTAGGATTTAAGGCTTAATATGTACGGTTTAGTGTTTAATGTTTGGGTTTTGATAGTTTTGGCTTGGGGTTTAGAATTTAGGGTTTAGGGTTAGGGTTTATGGTTTTTTTAGGTTATAGGGTTTGGGGTTTAGGATTTGCGGTTTTTATATCTATGGTTTACTATTTAATTTTTGGGTTTTTGTATTTTGGGCTTGGAATTTAGGGTTTATTGTTTAGGATTAGGGTTAGGATTAATGTTAGGATTTTGTTTGGGTTTAGGATTTATTTTAGGTCTTAGGGTTTAGGTTTAATGATTTGAGTTGTAATATCTATGGTTTAGTGTTTAATGTTAGCTTTTTGTTATTTTTGTCTTTGGGTTTAAGGTTTAGGGTTTAGGGTTAGGGTTAGGGATAGGTTAGGGTTAGGTTAGGGATAGGGATAGGGTTAGGGTTTAGGTTATTTTTTAGATTTTAGGTTTTGGGGTTTAGAATTTGTAGATTAAAATCTATGGTTTAGTGTTTAATGTTTGGGCTTTTTTATTTTGGGATTGGTGTTTTGGGTTTATTGTTTAGGGTTAGGGTAGGGTTAAGGGTAGGGTTAGGGTTAGGGTTAGGGTTTACTGTTCCTTTTTAGGTTTTAGGATTTTTGTGTTAGGATTTGAGGTTTAAAATCAATGATTTAGTATTTAATATGTGGTTTTTTTATTTTGGACTTAGGGTTTAGGGTTTAGGGTTAGGGTGTAGTTTTTTTTTGAGGTTTAAGGGTTAACATTTGAGGTTTAATACCGATAGTTTAGTTTTTAATGTTTAGGTTTTGGTATTCTGCACTTGAGGTTTATGGTTCAAGGTTCAGGGTTAAGGTTAGGGTTAGGGTTAGGGTTCAGTGTTGAGTATTTTCTTAGGTTTTAGTCTTTGGGGTTTAGGATTTGAGGTTTAATATCTATGGTTTTAGTTTTTTATGTTTGGGTTTTTGTATTTTGTACTTGGGGTTTAGAGTTTAGTGTATAGGGTTTAAGGTTAGGGTTAGGGTTAGCGTTTAAGTTTTTTTTTATAGGTTTTCGGGTTTAGGTTTAGGATTTATGATTCAATATCTATGGTTTAGTGTTTAATGTTTGAGTTTTTATAATTTGGCCAAAGGGTTTTGGGTATAGGGTTTAGGGTTAGGGTTAGGGTTAGGGTTAGGGTTTAGTTTTTTTTACGTTTTAGGGTTTGGGGCTTAGGATTTGTGGGTTAATATCTATGGTTTAGTTTTAAATGTTTCGGTTTTGGTATTTTGGGCTTGGGGTTTAGCACTTTTAGTTTAGGGTTACACTTAGGGTTAAGTTTAAGTTTAGGGTTAGGGTTAGGGTATAGTTTTTTTTAGATTTTAGGGTTAGAATTTTAGGATTTGAGTTGTAATATCTATGGTTTAGTATTTAATGTTTGGGTTTTTGTATTTTGGGTTTGGAATTTAGGGTTTGCTATTTAGGGTTAGGGTTAGGGTTAATTACACGGTTTAGAGTTTTTTAATGTTTTAGGCTTTGAGATTGAGTATTTGAGGTTTAAAATCTATGGTATATTGTTTAATGTTTAGGGTTTGTTATTTTGTGTTTCAGGTTTAGGGTTTATGGTTTAGGGTTATGGTTAGGGTTAAGGTTAGAATTAGGGTGAGGGTTAGGGTAAGGCTTTAGAGCTTTTTAGGTTTTAGGGTTTGGGGTTTAGGATTTGATGTTTAAAATCTATGTTTTAGTGTTTAATGTTTGGGTTTTCGTATTTTTGGTTTAGGGAATAAGGTTTAGGGTTTGGGTTAGGGTTAGGGTTACAGTTTAGGAATTTTTTTAGGTTTTAGGTTTTAGGGTTTATCATTTGAGGTTAATATCTATGGTTTAGTGTTTAATGTTTTGGTTTTGGTATTTTGGGCTTGGGATTTATTATTAGGGTTAGGGTTAGGGTTTAGTTTTTTTTTGGTTTTAGGGTTTAAGGCTTAAGATTTGAGGTTAAATATCTATGGTTTAGTGTTTAATGTTTGGGTTTTGGTATTTTGTACATGGGTTATAGGGTTTAGGTTTTACGGTTTAAGGTAAGGGTTAGGGTTAGGGTTAGGGTTAGAATTAGGTTTTTTTAGGGTTTAGGGTTTAGGAATTCATGTTAAATATGTATTGTTTAGTGTTTATTGTTTATTATTTGCTATTTTTTTTTTCTTTACTAGAACAACCCTTGTGGTGGGTCAGGGGATGAGCAACACCCCCAGGCCTTATCATTTATTAAAAATCAAAAGTACATAGAGGGGGGCATAAACCTTACTTCCGATCCTAAGGTGGGTTATGAATTGACCAATCCTACTAAGGTTAGTCAAGTCAACCTTTTACATCATGTTGTATTCAAAAGAAACTAAGCACCTATGAAGGACTCCTACTTAAGACATAGTTTACTAAGAATACATAAACAAGGGAGACTCTCCCCTATACAAGAGAAATCTATAGAAAGTAAACGAACCTATTGAACTAACTACATCAAAGATATATTCAAAATAAATACAATGTAACAAATGAAACCTCAATCTTATACAACCTGTAAACATAAGAATAACCTGAAATTTAACACTACAATTTTCTCAAAGACCTCTATTTCTAGCTCTAGTAAGTGGCCTTCCAAATATCCCGGAACTTGTATTATGTCTTCTTGTCTTCCTTCCTCTTGGTGACAACCCTTGTTTGTCCCTTAAATCTTGTATTTCGTCTTCATATTCAGCATGAAAGGTGGATTTAACTTCCTCTTCTTCTTCATTGTTGCCCAAAGATCTAGTATCTTCATCATACTCATCCTCGGAAGTTTTATAGCTATATTCATCCACTTTCTCATTAGTCTGTTGTTTCTTTTTATGAGAAGTTCTTGCCTGTTCCTTCTGTTGTTTCTTCTTAATGTTATCCCTTCTTTTTTTACTCAATCGTTGCCTTAGATTTATTCTTATCGTTTTGAGGAGAGGATTCATCTTGTTGTGAGTCCTTACCATGTTTTTGACTTTTGTTGTTTTCTGCAGTAGATTGTTTGAAAACTTGGATTTATAATCAACATGTTGTTAGAGAGGAGCAAGACTGCTGCAAACACCATAAACCAACCTTGTTCCATGTATTTCTTTCACCTGCAAAACAGTCTCCACATTCTCTTGAATTTCAAGACTTTCACTACCTTCCACTTCTACACATGCTCTATTAGTTTCAAAAATAAAGAAGTGTGTTGTGATGGACGAGGCTGTGAAATCATACCTGTTATATCTTTAACATTCTGCATTTTACCTAATTTAATTTGTGAATGGGTTACATGATCTGCATAGCCTTCTTGGCCTGATACATTGGCTAAATTTTGAGTTTTACCTATTGTTAGATCTTCATGGCCTGCATGGCATATGAGATGTAACTTCTGAGTTGCATGATCATCCTTTACTGCAGAATTAGTTTTATCCTGTTGAACTACAATACTTGCAACCTTTTCCTACTTATCCAATTCAATAAAATCATTAGAAGTAGGAACGTTAATTGTCATACATGTTTGAATTGGCTGCTGTAATTCCTGCTCATTTGCAGCCTACTGCATATCTCTAGTTTGCCAAACAGTCTTGGAAGCTTGATTTGGTTGTTGATGGACTTTTTTTTTTGTATTTGCCACTTTTCACCACCTTGATCTCTTATTTCTTGCACATGATGTAATGAAGATGTGCTATTTGCAGGTTGTGTAGGCTTCTACAAAGTCACAACACCATTGTTGGGATTTTCTTGCATCTTCTCTTCTGCATTAACCTTGCCCTTTTTTCCTGCATCCATCTCTTTCCATTGACGAAATTTCTCATCCCTTACCTCAAACTGTGGACTCACTGATCATGTGGCCTTGGTGTTTACAATAAGGACAATATGCTGGCACATTTTCATAATCAATACATTGACATTTACCTTTGTTCAGATCCTTCTCATCATACCCAAGCCATACATGTTTAGGCCTATCTTTTGTAAGATCTAATTAAATTCTAACTCTTGCCATGCTACACCTTGTTTTATTGCTAGTATCATTATCCAAATACAAAACCTTTCCAACAGGGGTCAACATAGCAGTCAGAATTTCCTTATAGTAACAATGCCAAGGTAATTACGGTAATAAAATCCAAAGAGGGACAATAGGTGTTTCCTCAATAAGTTTAAATGTATGAGTCCATGCTTGAATTTTCATGGCATGCCCCTCAATTTCCATTCTTTGTTTACAAAATCAAGCTCATTATCCAAATCAATGTAGACATGTATAGTATTACATGTGCAATCTTAACTCCTCCGGAAAGTTGAGTTCGGTTTATAAAACTTTGTCGAATCAACTCGACTTTAGGCATAGCATTACTAAACTTTCCAATAAGAGTATATTTGCATCTATCAATCCACTTGACTAAAAAATCTTCTTCCTTAAAAATTACTATTGGTCGACCCTATTTAGTAGTGAATTTAGGGGCCTAAAATGCTATAGGTGCAACAGTTGTTAGCTAAACTAAAATGAAGCTTGGCTGCATAGGATTGAATCACAGTATAAAGAGCTCGTTCATTCCTATCAGACTTGGTTTGTTGCTCCTTATTTTGAGAATCTTGTTGCCCTTTCACATTAGATTTAGCCTGATTGTTGTACTTCACAAAGTTGTTTGAAATTTGTGGAAAAGGATGCTGGTGAGTTGGAATCTATTGAATCACATCTCCATCACCACCAGGTCCCCTATTCCCACTACGGAACATACCAACATTATAAAAATTTCTTACTGAAGCAGTGTTCAAAGTTAATGCAGCAATATTCTCAACCAATGCATTATGCGTATTAGAAGTATTCACATCTACTGTAGTAACATTCTCAACAATTCTAGGTGATGCATTATTGGTATAAGTAGTATGTGTACCTGTAGTAAAATGGACTTGACGCAAACCATCCCTATCAGCAGCAACTGCAATCAATACTTCATTCTTATTACATACAGGTACATCTTCATAGCCTGGAGATCGATCACTAAGAACCTGTTCAAGAATCGGTCTAACACCTGTACTGTGACTCGTCTCCCCTGCATTCAATCCTTCAACATTCATACGTGCAGTTGCATTTCCTTGTCTTGGAAGACAACACGATAAATCACAAAGAACATGCTCAAGATAATGGCTATCTCCCTTATACTGAATCATCTCCCCTGCACCTGGAATTTTTCCATATATTGTGGTTGTTCTTGATTGATTATGTTCTTTGGCTTTGGTTAAAGAACTGATACCAATCTCTAACATTGAATCAACAGCCTCCTCAACCCTGTTCTTATTCATTTTTCGATTTTTTTGAACTTACAGATTTGTGTTATCTTGATGAATAGGATTCGGCTTATCAAATCTTTCAGGCGGAATAATACGTTCAACACATGAAATACTTCTTGACACCCATCACCCCCAATGGTGATCGGAGTTCCAGCACCACCTCCTACGCTTTGTAGATCGAAGATTACACTTTGTTTTTTCTTCAATTTTTCTGTATTTTATTCGCCATGACCACTAGAACAAACACTAGTAGGACTTGCCTTAGCAGAAACTACTCGATCTTCCAGTCGCGAGTCAAAAGATTTACCTACTCGCGGATCTACAGATTCGCGATTCAAATAAGACACACCCATATTTGGATTCTCATCAAAACTCATTCTCGATCTTTCCTACATCGATTTGCTTGCGATTTAAACTCCACTCGCGCGATTTGGACTAACGATTTCAGCTGATTTTTTGGTGGAATAACGATTTTGACATGCAAATTTCATAACATGTTGCGAACTAGAATTTGCCAACTCCATTACTTTCATTGCCCAGTCCAATTCTTCCTCAGAAATTGCAATTGTTTGTGGATCATTGTTAGAACACTGAGAACATTGATCCTTATTAGGTTCTTGGCGTTTCTCCACCGGTGACGAATTCTCTATTCCCAATGAACCCAAGAAACCAGTAGCTAGAGAGAGCCTAGCCTTAAGGGTTTGGGTTTTTTGGTTCGGTGGCCAGGGTTTAGGGTTTAGGGTTAGGGTTTACATTTAGGGTTAAGGTTTTTTTTAATTTTTAGGATTTTTGGTTTAGGGTTAGGGTTTAGGGTTTAGGGTTTAGGCTTAGGGTTATGGTTTAGGGGTTTGGGTTTTAGGATTTGAGGTTTAATATCTATGGTTTAGTGTTTAATGTTTGAGTTTTGGTATTTTGGGATTGGGGTTTATGGTTTAAGGTTTAGGTTAGGTCTAGGGTTAGGGTTTAGGATTTCTTTTAGGTTATTGGGTTAGGGGTTTATGATTTGATGTTTATTATCTATGGTTTAGTGTTTAATGTTTGGGTTTTGCTATTTTGGTCATGAGGTTTAGAGTTTAGCGTTAGGGTTAGGCTTTATATTTTTTTAGGCTTTATGGTTTAGGGTTTAGGATTTCAAGTTTAATATCTATGGTTTAGTGTTAAATGATTGTGTTTTGGTATTTGCGGCTTGGGGTTTAGGACTTAGGATTTAAGATTATGGTTAGGGTTTGGGTTAGGGATAGGATTTAGTTTTTTTTAGGTTTTAGGGGTTGGGGTTTAGGATTTGAGATATAATATCTATGGTTTAGTGCTTAATGCTTGTGTTATTGTATTTTGGGCTTGGATTTAAGGGATGATGGTGTAAGGTTAGGGTTTGGGTTAGTGTTAGGGTTAGGGTTTAGGGTTTTTTAGGTTTTAGGGTTTAGGGTTTAGGGTTTAGGATTTGAGGTTTAATATCAATGGTTTAGTGTTTAATGTTTGGGTTTTGGTATTTTAGGCTTGGGGTTTAAGTTTAGGATTTAAGGGTTGAAGGGTTAATGTTAGGGTTAGGGTTAGTATTCGGGTTAGGGAAGGTTTAGGTATTAATTAGCTTTTAGGGTTTGGTGTTTAGAATTTGAGGTTTAATATCCACGGTTTAGTGACTCGACATAGACATGGGCGTGGAAAAGGGTTGGCATGAATGACTTTGTTATAGACTTAAATGCGGATGGAGTCAATCATGCATTGTGTGATTAGAATATTGGATTCGTCTGGGTTCAAATTATGTTGGTAGGACAGTGTCAAGATATGACATGGGCGTTGGCAAGTCAATAGCCCTTTGCATTACTTGGGCGCTGGCCGACATCGGTTGTGGACAAAGTTGGCATGCAAAAATCACATGGTCTTGTCAAATGCGGGAAAATTGAGTTGAGCTAAATTAAAGCATTGTCAATTATGAATGAAACGCATCAAGAAAACAAGAAATGGCATGAGTGGATTAAAAGTTAACATGACCAAAGCAAGGATGCGGCACACAGCGACAGGGCGTCGGTGGTGCGTAGGCATGGAAAATGTGCGGATGGATTCGGGTGAACTTTGATAAACCAATGACTATACAATGTTTAGACATTATATTTGAGTCAAAAATATTGAAGTAAAATGCAGCAAATAAACGAGATCAAGTCAGCCAAGTCACATGCCAAGCACATGCGGCGGTTACCTTTTTGTAACCGCTTGAGTCCAAATTCGTTGTATCTTTTAATTGATTTTGAATTCTAAATTTGAAATGCCTTATCAGTTGGGGATGTAAACTAAAGTTTAATTTAGTGGTCTAAGCATTTTACAAGTGTTTGACATGTGTCACAACACTATGCAATGTAAACACAAGGCTGCCACATGTTCTATAAATGGAAAGCATTGTGTGTTGGACGAATTTGGATAAGGATAGACTTGTTATCCTAAGGTGAAAGAGGAAATAGTAAGTCTGGAATTTCACCAAGACACTAGAAAAAAACGTGAGAGTTTTAGAAAGGTGTCTAAGGTAGCAATCGACTTTGGATTGTGCTTTAAGTCGAAGTTGAAGTCGAAGTTGTAATGAATTGTTGTTGAACGAGTGAGTCCTTTGTATTATTTTTATTATAAATATAAAGGTTGGGTTTGTCCCGTATGTTCAATTCTTCATTTCCTTATTGAAGTTATGAAAATTAATCTAAGGCAGGAAAAAAGAAAAACGTCCTTGAATGTTAGGGAAAATAGGATGCGAAAGGGGCTGAGTTGAGTGATACTTGACTGCCATAAGGTTGGGTTAGATTATTGCACGAAATTAAGGTGGAGTAGTCTGCCCGTTTGACAATTTGGTATCACATCCAGGTCATATTATTCGATGGCTGGGGGAAATGCTGAACTACGAGAGAGGGTGACACGATTGGAAGCACTAATTGGTTGAACGAACGATGGGGAAAACTTGGTTGATCTAGTCACTCAAATTCAAATAGTGAAGGCAGAATTAACCTTGACCAAAGAGGTCTTGAACAAAAAAGTGTTGATGTTGGAGGCAGAATATGCATCCAAACACGACACTGCCTAACAACAAATGGAACTTGTTCGCAAGGAGAAAAAACATCGGCATGGTGAAGTTTTTCTTATGCGTAGGGCGTTGCAAGGAACAATTAGGCCCATATGGATGAAGGTTCAAGAACCTAATTCTTACAATGGTGTGAGAAGTGCCAAGTAATTGAAGAACTTTGTTTGGGATATCGAAAATTACTTCAAGGCAGCAAAGGTTCAAGATGCTAAAAAAGTGTCAGTCACAACAGTGTATTTAAGTGACGATACCAAGGTTTGGTGGAGAACAAGGGTTGCTGAAATAGAAGGTCGAATTTGCAACATGTTTAAACGTGGGAAATGTTAAAGAAAGAATTGAAAACTCAATTCCTTCCAAGCAATTCGTCTAGGTTGGAAAGGGATGGGCTGCGGCGTTTGAAACAAAGCAGCACGGTGAGGTCTTATATCAAGGAATTTTCGTCCATGATGTTGAACATAGCCAACATGGTTGAAGAATACATGTTGCACTATTTAATATGCGGGTTGAAATGATGGGAACAATGAGAGTTAAGAAGACAGAATGTTCAAACTCTCAATTCTCCCATAGTGGCAGTAGACAAGTTGGTTGACTTCGATAAGGGTGACGACCCAAGGGATTCTTTGCACTTCAAACATAAAGACAAATGGAAGAAGTGGAAGAAAAATGTGAAGGGCCAAGCTGCCAAAAAGAAAGACGAAGGTGGGAAAGCTTAACAAGGGGAATCTTCATTTCCAAAACAAAAGGGAAGGTTTGGGGGATGCTTTAATTGTGGTGGTCCACATTTGAAAAGGGACTGTCCAGTTCAAGTGAAAGTGAATGCCTTACTTGCTGCCGAAATGGAAAAGAAAAAGAACAATGAGGCAGGAACGTCAAACGTAAACTCTTTGACGTTGGTTGAAGATGAAGATGATGGCAGGAGATGATTCTCGTCGTGAATCCAAATAGGATAAGATGAGGGATGTCCTGTGTAACATTTCGAAATCCCAAGGAATGTTGTAAAACTTAACCTAGGCTCCGTGAGGTCTAATCACTGTTCTAAGTTGAATTAGGTGCATATAGAGTGGTTAAGGTATTTAAGAACCAAAATATTCAAGAAACGTCCACGACGTTTGGAAAGTTGGTTCGTAAGGGGGCTAGTGTGTCTTAGCCGTTTGACTAGTTTTAAGAGTCGAATCGAACGAAAGTTGGTAGAAATAGGTGTAACACATGTGAGGGATGTTTCATGATTGAAACATCCCGGTACGACTCCCCAAGGACAAACCAAGGGCCCTTGAGGAGGACCCTTGTAGCTTGGATTCCACACTGCCTGATGGTGTGCATCGACGAAGGGGTTGACGGGGCATCAATGGCTCGACTGTCACGACCTAAATCTAGACCCCAGACGAGACCGGCGTCGTTGACCTCTCAGAGGTTGCAGACAAGCCTACATACGTCATTCTTACTTCATCTAGGTAAATTTTAGCAGAAAAATTTGAAACTTTTTGTTTCTTATCATGCATAAAGGTCATTCTACTTACATTCATAGTGTTCACCATCAACCATCTAACATTAAGATTATCAACTGAAAGAAAAAGTTCAATACTTCATTAAATGTATACTTGCCAAAATGGCACCAATACAATGTCTGAAATAAAAACGGAAAGAACCACTAGTAGAACATACTCCACTAGCTAAAGCTTACATCTAAGCTAGATAGTAACGGTAGACATCCTCGAAAGCATGAGGTCCTACCAAGTCCAGATGAAAGCTCCACGTCCGGATAGCTGCAACGTCAACTTGTAAGCTCTAGCGTCCACCTGTGCCTGCACCTAAAAATATAGAGTTGTATGGGATTAGTACACACTTGTACTAAGTGTGGTATATGCAAGCACACACCAAGGACATGCATGAGTAAGAATAGCTCTTTCCTAACAACATGATTATGGAAAGTCAAGTCAGTGGACTTGCCAAATTTGGATTAGGAAAGTTAGTGAACTTTCCAAATTTGGATTAGGAAAGTCAATGAGCTTTCCAAATTTGGATTAGGAAAGTCAGTGAGCTTTCCAAATTTGGATTAGGAAAGTCATGCCATGAGAGTAACATGCATCATCATACTTATCATACTGCAAACAACACATAACATCTTACACATAGCACATATCATATTGCATATAGCACATAACATCTTTCATATCATTCATTCATATGCCATGAGACCTTGGAATAATGGACTTGACATTATGACTTCCCAAAATGAAGGCTCAACATATGGGACCTCAACTAGGGAGTATTCGTTAGCAAACACAGAGTCTGCTTCATTCATTCATACGTACTTCATTTTATTCATTCATAAGCTAGTGTAAACACCAGCTATACCTAGGATGTAGTTTAAGAGTCTCATCGGGTTTGCTGTGCAATGATCAAGAATAACCTAGTGTCATTACTTGAGTCTAGCTCACCTCTTGATTATCCTATCCTAACACCTTTGTTATCGTTCATTTCATTATGTGCATCATTTGAGGCTGGCCTCATTCATTCATTGGGAACTTTAACTTTAACCGACATAGATCATGTGAGCATCATGAAATCCAGTGTCTCCCCCACACCGAAAAGAGGTGGAATCACTGGCCAAAGTGACCCAAAACATGCTAGCATACATTGGGATTGAATCCCGCCAGATCCCTATATTGGCAGTATAGGTTCGAAGACTAGGAGATATAAGGAGACACATACCCGGCATGCCGGACAGTCTCATCTCATTAGAGTTACGTGAACCTCCGCCCTTCCCGAAAGAAGGTATCACCGCTCATAGCTAGTCTATCGGTGCTCAATAAAAAGTTCCATTTCATTCAACTCATACGTCATGGAAGTTGTCTTCTAGTATGAGGACATCATAGCTCAATAGATGATTTCTCATCTCATCACTAGTATTAAGTATACATTATTCTCAATACTTTCATTAGAGTGTTCATAGAGACTGGTCTCTCATTAACTTTACACTCTCATAGGTGAGTATGTTTTGGTAACATTTACTTAGGCTCATTTGAGATTGCTCTCATCTTTTACATTAGCCTCATATCATGTTGTCACCACATTCATTAACATTAGCACATTTGCTCTTCATAATTACTCACCCCATTTTACGTGAATGTTCATTTCATCATATGCCAATGCACTTGGACATTTGTGTGTTTCACACTCTTACTTAACCTTCTGGGTTTCATCATTTCATTACATATAATCATTTCATCGTATGCAAATGCACTTGTCCATTTAGTGTGTTTTACACTCATTTAACCCTTCTAGGGTTACATCATTTCATTACATACATCTTAGGTTCACTTATTTTTAAACGTATGCTAGACTTATGGGTCTATACATACAAGCCATGAGGCTTCGTTCATAGATCGTTTAAGTGATTCATATCTTCCTAAGATTATGTAGAACAAGACTTATGCATCTTTTATGTATGCCAAGATCTCGATTTTGATCTAAGTAGGCAGCATTATTCTTGAATATATAATTCACGTATGACTTATGTATCAATACTAAATTTGGGGAAGGGAACCCGGTTTTGAATCCCTTGGACAACACTTACATTTTTCATTTATTTTATTTTTGGTCCACATGACATTGGGACCCTAGATCGAGCCCCAACATCAACGTTTCTTCTTTATTTTTCTCCTTTGAATTTCCTCTTACTTGGCCGAGGGGTTGTGGGATCGAACCCCCACATCCCCTTTTATTTTTTTTATCTATTTCTCCTTGTCAATTTCGAGTTGACCATGAGGTTGTGGGATCAAACCCCCACAGCCTCTCTTTATTTTTCTCTTATTTAGCCTACACTGCCAAGAGGTCGTGGGTTCAATTCCCACGCCTCACATTTCTTTTATCTTCATTTTCTCTTAACTCTCCTTACTGCCTTGAGGTCGTGGGTTTGATTCCACGCCTCACATTTATTTTCTCTTCATTTTTTTCCTTTAAGTTCTGACCAAGAGGTTGTGGGTTCGAATCCCACTCTTCTCATTCTTAATTTTGTATTTTATTTTTCAGCCAAAGGCACCCGAGATCGAATCCCCTTGACCCCTATTTCTTTCACGTTTTTAGTGTATCTCACGGGTGAGGCCGCGGGTTCGAATCCTAGTAACCTCACCTAATTTACACTTAATTAATTTTCCAGATTTGTTCATCTACATTTAGCCTAAACTAAACTTGTAAGTTGCTGGAAATTTGGTCAAATTTCAGCTCACTTTTATCAATATTATTCACTTGAACTCATAGAGTAATTCATAGACCGTTTAACACGTTTTGGGGTGCATTTTTCATAGATTCGTTTAGCCAAAATATTGTTACTTAAATCAACCACATTTCATATTATATGAACATCACGATTTACGTAGTTTTATGCTCGTAAAATAACAACCATAACGTTACACATTTTGGAGCATCAAGCCGAGACCTTAGTCATAGTCACATTCTTGCACACACATGCACATAGTTTCGAAAACACATTGGTTGTCATTCATACGATTTCAAATACACAAACATAAACATATTCATCACGAAAACACAACATACACCTAAATCTACCAGCAATCATACCCAACCTAAGAAT
The DNA here is from genome assembly GCA_022817965.1 of Solanum lycopersicoides. Lineage (NCBI taxonomy): Eukaryota > Viridiplantae > Streptophyta > Magnoliopsida > Solanales > Solanaceae > Solanum > Solanum lycopersicoides. Next base: position 44,891,753 of record CM040628.1, on the reverse strand, counting down.
CATTGGGAGTTAGTGACAGGGACATGCAACGGGGAACAACCCTAGTTTTCAGACTGAATAATCTGAACCTTAAGGGGTCTCTTGGGAAAGGGACCAAGAGAGAAGCGAAACCATACCTTTTTGACGTTAAACCCTCGACATGCTGCCCAAAAACTTCACCCAAGATCACGTCCAAGTCCCCTCAATGTCAACACCACTCGACGGACAACCTCCCTTTGCCTAACATGTGATTAACGTTTGTTTTCTTGTTATTTCGTGTGAGTTCTTGAAGTGTGAAGAACTTGGTTTACTTTTATGTTCTTGAAAGTTATTTGGTAGAGAGAATCGTGAAAAAAATAAGAGAGATTGAGTGTGAGAGTTGAGAGATAGACGTGAGAGAGTGGGAGTTTTATTAGGCTTAGGAGTCTAGTTTAGGACTTAGTCAATTAAGGTGTTATATAATTATTAAAAATCTGATTTCCTTTTATTTTAAATCAGCTAATAAATAATAAATATAAATTAATCACATTAATTTACCAACTTAAATTAAAAACAACTTTAATTCATTGCTTCCACCTAGGTTCGAACACGGGTGGAGAAAGACTTCACTTCAAGAGCCCATTTTCGGCCCTCTCTCCCCAAATTGCCCCTCCACCTTATTAATTAAATAATTAATTATATATTTAGGGTAATTACGATACTATCCTTAGCCTAGAAAAAGACCATTTTACCCCTAGACCCTCCAAACCTAAGATGTCACCTTTTTAAGTCCGGTAAAGACTCCTTCGAGTAAATCTTCGTATTAGAGAGCCCTACATGGTTGGAACCAACCTTTCCAAGCTCAACTAACTCCCCAAATTAGTTGGCTTTGGTGTAGCAAGGGTTCCGAGATCTGGTTCTACGCGCATCAATTCGTGTGAACCCTGGTCTAATCGTAGGCATTCTAGACACATTAAGCATTACTTATCTTATCCATTTTTAGGGTTGTTACATTATCCCCCCCTTAGTAACATTCGTCACCGAATGACACTACTACTATCTAGCGTAGTGCCCATCAGATCATAACATAATCACTATGCACAGTCAAGCAATATCAACAAAAATGGAGAGATAAGGAAACTTAGACTTAAGAGTAGGAAGTCTAACCTCAAGAGCTGAAAAGATGAGGGTAGCGGGATCTCATATCGGCCTCAGCCTCCCACGTAGCACCCTCGACAAGATGATTCCTCCACAACACCTTCACTGTGGCAATCTCCTTGTTCCTCAGTCGCTTGATCTGTCTGTCTAAGATCTTAACAGGTACCTCCTTGTAGGACAAGTCTTCATCGACCTCTAAACCTTTCACAGGTAGAATCGATGCTGGATCACCTAGGCACTTCTTTAACATGGATACATGAAAGACTGGATGGACAGAAGCTAGCTCCGCAGGAAATGCCACACTACAACATTTTATGTCTACAACCACCCTAGAAAAGTGTGGCCAAAATTAAGAAAAAGTGTGGCCTTTGATAAAAGGCCACACTTTTTGACTTGAAGCCACACTTTTTCAGGGGTGGCTGAAAGTCCCGTAACCTTAGAGTTTAGGGAACACTTTTAAAGTGTGGCTTAGCAGCTGCGCTTAAAAGCGTTGTCAAAAGGCAGAAAGTCCACGCTTTTGCAGCTACGCTTAAAAGTGTTGCCTTATCAGCTACAATTTTAAGCGTAGCCTTAAAGGCAAAAAGACCACGCTTTTCAGCTACGCTTAAAAGTGTGGCCTTAGCAGCTACACTTTCAAGCGTAGCCTAATAGGCAAAAAGGCCACACTTTGCAGCTACGCTTAAAAGTGTTGCCTTACCTGCTACACTTTTAAGCATGGCCTTTGCTACCATATTGCCCATAATTATGAAGTGTTGCCTTTTATATCTAATATATGACAACACTTTGAAGTGTAGTCTTTGCCCATATGCATACACAATTATATGCCACAGTTTCTAAGTAAAACACACCAATATTGTTTTGCAATAAATAATCTCAAACATTAAATTAGCTAATAAGTAATTCAAATTTATAGATTTTCCATAAACTTCAAAACATAATAGATGTTGTGTACATACACATAATTATAAAGAAATATTCTAAATGTGTACACAATAGTTCAAAAATTATTCTTACAATAGTTCAATATATTCCACCAATGAATATATTTCACAAAATCAAACATAATGTATTCAAATTTTAACAATAGTTCAAAAACTCTTCACCATCCACTTAAATGAGATCAAATTGACTTGTGGCGACCCTTCAAGTTTGATCAACTCCATTTCCCTACACATTTAAAATGTACAACAAAATCATATTGCAAAAGTTACTGAGAAGGCAAGAAGTTCCAGATCAGTTCCAGATTGCAGCAGTTCCTGATAAAATATTGCAGACTGCGTATTTCTTAGTTCACTTTACAGATTCTATATTAACAGTTCATGAAAGTATCATTTGTGATGCAAGCAACTTTAATAGAAAAAGCAGAAGAAACAACTAATCAAAGACTTACTCTAGAAAAAGTGAGATGTTCCTGTAAAGAAGTATAATGGCCCCTTAGTCCACTGAGATTTTCAACCACTGCAGCTTTCTCTGTCTCCACGCGCTTCAGTGTTTCATTGACTGTACCAAGATCTTTCTGGAACCTAGTGTTATAATCCTGTAATTTTTTGTTGTACTCTTGTAACCCCTTGTATGTATTACTTAGTGACTGGATCTGCAGATATTAGGATTTTTAAGCTATGTTCTTACCAATGGATTCAAAACTGTAATGAAGCCAAAAAAATATGCCTGAGATTCTTTCTTACCTTCTGATTTGCACTTGCAGTGTATTGTTGAGCTCTTTTGAGCTCTTCTGAAAGGGAAACTTGCAGTTTCTCTGTTGTATCTCTAGCATGCTTCTCTCTATTATAAGTATCCACTGCTTCGTGATGAACAAATTCAAGTTGCTATTATACTTCTTTTGGACAATTAAAACCAAACTGAAGATTGCAGATTACAGTTCAAGTTTCACATTATTTCCAAATTGCATATCACATATCACAGTTCCAAATTAATTCGAGAGACAAAACCTAGTTGATTAATAAGTTGTGTTCAATTTTCTTACCATGAAGTGATAACATTTTACTATGATGCAAACACCAAAATGGTACCAGAAGAAGAATAGACATTCATAACTATATATTTAATTGTTTGACGTCATACAACTATCCAAACTAGTAATTTACATTCATATAATAGAATAACACAAAGTTACGATACTCAGTAATTCAAGTCATATCTTCAATTGTTTAAAGGCGTATGGAACTAAGTAAATAAAATAAATTAAGAGCAATAGAGTTATTGGATCACATACCATTGCTCGATTCCATGATTGATCTCAGTCAAAATCATCTTATCAATTTAAGGAGAAACAGAAATCACATACTTAAATAATAGCTAATGCCAACCAATAAGAACCATCTGATGCGAGTAATACTATTACAAGCTAGGAACCTCGAAATCAATGCAAAACACATCAATAACATAAGAAAATCGAAACCCACAAGTGAAATATCTTAGCCCACACAATAAACCTAGACATAAAAATAAGAAACTCTTAGTTGATAAAATTCCAACAAAACCCTTAAGATAGTTCTCTCCCTGAAAGAAAAAGGGGTAGTAGTAATTTATATTGGCAGTGGGAAACATCAATGGAGCTCACAAACATCACCTTCAAAACAAAATTTTTGTACATCAAAAGAGAGTTAAAATTGGACATATACTCTGAAACCAATCGATTTGCTACCAAACAAACTTACAAATGTGTTGATAACTTACTCAAATGCTTTCGAGTAGTAATTTCCTCTTTCTCGTTTGCTGGATATGCCTAGGGCTCACTTTGACTTCCATGATTTTCGACACTTTCATCCCTACATTGGAATTTCAGCTGTAAAATCCCGAAAGTAATCGATTCCTTTTAAACACAAAACAAATAGTCAATCAATTGACAAGAAGAATGTTTTTAGTACTAGATGATTAGTAGATAATACGAAGGAATCTCGGCGTATGATTCTTAAGCTTGACAGAATCAATACTTACCCTTGACGAAATTCGTATTGGAGAAATATTTAGCTTAGCTCTGAAGTTCTTCAGCTTTCCCTCTTGAGTTCTTTGATCTTTATCTCTTTAGCTTCAACTCTTCAAAAAAAGCTTGTTCCATGTGTAGCAATTAATCCAATCCTACAAATCTCAAATCCATAAATTTTCCAAGATGTTTATAAGGGGACCCATTCAATATTGTCCTCCTATGTGTGGCTGTAAGGATTAAACTCTACCGTGTTATTTGTTGAGCTTATAATACTGATATCTCTTATCATTATCCATTTGAAATTTCTCCAGATTTTATCTTTCAGCACTACAGCTCTTTTCAATCTAGAACTATAATGTAGCCTTTCACTAAACATGTTACATGAACAAGTCGTACACCCCTCAGGAAATATACAATAGATTCACATATACCCAGAACTTCATATGATTTACATTTGGTTATCCAACAGAAAAATCCATTAGAATCTCAATACATTAAATCAAGAACCACTAACCAAATACTAAACACCATGCACCAAAATTTCTATCACTGAACTAATGATCAGAACATTTTTAATACATAAAAAGAATTCAGATACTGAGAAATCAGTCAAGAGAACAAGACACTTCGGAAAGGTATTTTAGGTAAAGGTTTATCACCATAACAAGTAAATGTATCTGTGAAGACATGCTACACCTTATAACATTCACATGACCACTTGAGGGCTTAAGCAACCAAATCAGTAAAGACACTTCAGAGAGGTTCTGCAACATCAACAGAAAAGTCACATTCAATTCAAAATAGTACTAAACACAGATATATCTACAGTAGTTAGCTTTACATGTGACTCTTCTATGTCCAAAATGAGCCAATCATGGCAAATAACCGAAATATAAACAGAGTTTTGTGAGATGGGGTCCGAGATAATCACCCTCCAAGATCACGACTGCTTGGAATTCCTTCTCCACCTCCGCATACCTTGCTCCAACCACGATGAAACGCACCACACTGTCTTTCTCAATTCTTGACATCTTCTCATTCATAAAGATTTGATTTTCTTCGGGCACATACTTATAATCCGCCATCTTCTGATGAGAGAGGTACACCTTGTCTGTGGGGCCACATCTCAAAAAGACACCATGCTTCAAAATCTTATTAACAACCCCATCCAAGATCTCACCACGGAATATCTTGAAGGTAACACAATTGAATTCCACAGGGAAAAGCACATCAATTCACCAGTGTGTTCTCGAACTTTCCCTTCCCCAATCCTCTCCAATGTAGTTAGAGCCATAACGTAACCAATATATTTTGAGGCCTTCTTGGCAGCAAAGTCATCCATGAGGCAAATAACAATTGCCTTCTGAAGCATTAAGCCCTACACATCAAGGTTCTCCACAGGGATTATCACATTCTACAACAATTGAGATTTCAAAATATTTTAAAGGACATGTCACAAATCAAAACACAGTGGGTTTTATCAAGGGAAATATGAGGCCTTGAAAAGACACCATGCAGTCCCAACAATTCTAATATGGAAGTTCAAGAAAAGTTTCGAATTTCATATGCCACCACCACAAGAAATGCAGTGCACATCTACTGAAATTTATAAATCAGGAGAAGATTTCTAATCCCCACAAACACTGTTGAGGTGCAAAAGATACTGGGTATGGAACTACAAGAGACAGAATGGTACAAGTATTTGGACGTGGTGTTCTTAATTAGCAGGATCAGTCATCTTCCCTCGTATAAGTTGCAGATATTGACTTGAAACCTCACAGGCAACCATAGGAGACTACACGAGTTCACTCCTATGAGATAAGACTTAATCAGCTCATACGAGAATACAACAATCAGGCTGTTGCAACATCGTAATTAATAAGATAATACAACACCCCACCACAGAAGAGAAACTCTAATAAGAGCATTTACACCGATTTGAAACTCTTCCAACTCTGCTAAACCGATCATTGGAGGTAGAATGGTGAAATAGAGTTTCCCACCGACAAAGAAAGAATTTTTCAAATCATCAAATGGTTTTAGAAGCCAACTGCAGGTAAGTGTCTACACCCAGCATGAGTTGGTAACAACAACAACAACATACCCTTTGTAATTCCACAAGTGGGGTTTGAGAAGGGTAGTGTGAACCTAGACCTTACCCAAGGTAGAGAGGCTATTTCCGGTAGACCTCGGCTCAAGTAAAAACATAACACCCAACACAAATTGGTATCTTAAGAAAAGAGGGGGGTAAAACCCTTTTAGAACCAGTCAAATTATACTTACAAATTACATCGTTAAGTAGATAAAACTTAAATTCGTAATGAATAATACACATATCCATCCTCCCCCTAGGTTTTGGGCAACATGTGAAAATCAACCTACCAAATGCCCCATATTTCAATCAACTTTCTTTACAGAGATAATAATGAAAAATGCATAGGCATTTCATAGAGACAATTACAGTTATATAAGATTAAACTTAAATAAGAAAAAGGAAACAATGAATGACCTAAGACAATACGATGAGAAGCGAATCGCAGGTATCGAAGAAATCTTCAACTCAGTTCTTCGATCTTCAGCTTAATTCTTCCATCATCGGCTCAACTCTTCAATTAGGCCTTGTGTTCAGCTCAATAAAGCTGGAGAAAGAGTAAAATGTCTTCTGGAGAAAGAGTAAAGTGTTCTGGACCCTGGAGAAGAAAAAGGTTTTATCAATTATTGTTTTTTATTAATTAGTTTTTTTTTGCCAATAAAAATGGGAGGGAGAGTTAAAAATGTTGGAGGGAATATTATATTTTAGTGAAAATTTTAAGGCCAACACTTTTAATGTGTTGTTTTTAAAATTAAAACAAAGGACACTTTATAAGTGTGGCCATATATGTAAATTGTTGTAGCCATTTATTTTATATTGTAACAACACTTATAAACTGTAGCTTATACCATTAAAGAGTACACTTTTGAAGTGTTGCCAAAATTATCGTAGCTAAAAGTTAAAAAAATTGGTTACGCTTTAAAAGTGTTCCCAAAACTACTTTAGGCAACATTTTACAAATGTAGTCCAGAATAAGTGTGGTTGTAGACCTAAAATGGTGTAGTACCAACTCATAGGCCACCTTACCCACACGCTTTAAGATCTCATATGGCCCAACATACCTCGTACTCAACTTCCCCTTCCTGCCAAACCTCATCACCCCCTTCATACGTGATATCTTCAGATAGACCTGGTCACCAACATCAAACTCCAAGGGCCATTTTCTGTTATCTGCATATGACTTTTGCCGACTGTAAGCAGTAGTCAACCTGTCCCTAATCACTCTGACCTTCTCTAAGGACTCATGAATGATCTCTGGACCCAAAATGTATGACTCTCCAACCTCGAACCACCCAACTGTAGATCTACACCTCTTACCATACAGTGCCTCAAACGGTACCATCACAATGCTGGAGTGATAGCTATTATTATACGAGAACTCTATCACAGGCAGATGGTCATCCCAGCTACCCCTGAAGTCAATCACACACGCTCTCAACATGTCCTCCAATGTCTGAATGGTGCGCTCTGCCTGCCCATCAGTCTGAGGATGAAAAGCAGTACTAAGCTTTACCTGCGTGCCCAAGATCTTCTAGAAAGATCTCTAGAAATGTGAAGTAAACTAAGCTCCTCTATTTGAAATGATAGACAAAGGAATCCCATGCCATCTCACAATATCATCAATGTAGACTCTCGCATAATCCTTGGCTCTTTAAGTAGACTTCACAGGGATAAAGTGGGCAGGCTTAGTCCTCGTGTCCACAATAACCCATATGGAATCATGTTGTATCCTAGTCCTCGGAAGACCAACCACGAAGTCCATATTAATGTCCTCCCACTTCCAAGTCGGAACCTCAATAATCTGAGTAAGAGCGCCAGGCTTAAGATGTTCTGCCTTAACATGCTGACAATTAGGACACTTGGCCACATATTCTGCAATGTCCTTCTTCATGCCATCCCACCAATAAATCTGCTTAGGATCATGATACATCTTGGTGGAACCTGGATGTATGGAATATCTGGAACCATGGGCCTCTGCAACAATCCTGGTCCGTAAATTATCATATCTGGTACACACAGCCTGTCCTGATACCTAAGTATGTCGTCACCTCCCAAAGCGAAAGACTCATTCATCTTTATCAACACTGAGTCCTTAAGCTCCATCAACACAGCATCGAGATGATGACCTTTCTTGACTTCAACTACCAAGGATGATTCAGAACTAGGATGAACTGAAACACCCCCACTAGTAGAGTTAACCATTCGCACACCCAGTCTGGCCAGTCTGTGTACATCTTTCGCCAACTCTTTTTTCTCATCCTCAACGTGGGCTGTACTTTCCATGCTCATCCTGCTCAAAGCATCAGCTACAACATTAGCCTTACCTGGATGGTAGTGAACATTCATGTCATAGTCCTTCAACAGCTCCAACCATCTCCGCTGACGTAGATTCAACTCTCTCTGCATGAACACGTACTGGAGACTCTAGTGGTCTGTGAACACATCCACATGCACTCCATACAAGTAGTGCCTCCACAGCTTCAGTGCAAACACAACAGTTGCCAACTCCAGGTCATGAGTGGGATAATTCGTCTCATGAACCTTGAGCTGTCTGGACGCATAAGCTATCACCTTACCAACCTGCATAAGAACACAACCCAAACCAACCCTAGATGCATCACAATAAACAGTGTAATTCTCACCACACTTAGGCAAAGTAAGCACCTGGGCTGAAGTGAGTCTGTCCTTGAGCTCCTGGAAACTCTTCTCACAAGTCTCCGTCCATTGAAACTTGGCCTTCTTCTTAGTCAAAGCTTTCAGTGGGGTAGCAATGGAAGAAAAACCCTCCACAAACCTGCGGTAGTAACCAGCCAATCCCAGAAAGCTACGGATGTCAGTAGGAGTAAGAGGTTTTAGCCAGTTCTTCACAGCCTTAGTCTTCTTGGGATCCACCTCCACGCCCTGATCGGACACAACATGACCCATGAAGGTCACTGATCTAAGCCAGAATTCACAATTGCTGAATTTGGCATACAGCTGATGTTGTCTAAGTACCTGCAAGGTTAGTCTCAAATGTTGTTCATGCTCTTTCTTGGTCCTAGAGTAGATGAGAATGTCATCAATGAATACTATGATGAAAGAGTCAAGGTATTCACGGAAGACCCTGTTCATGGGATCCATAAATGCAGTAGGTGCATTCGTGAGACCAAATGAAATAACTAAGAACTCATAATGACCATAACGGGTACGAAAGGCTGTCTTTGGGATATCTGCATCCCTAACCCTAAGCTGATGATACCCTGAACGAAGATCAATCTTAGAGAATAAACTAGACCCTTGGAGCTGATCGAACAAATCATCTATTCTGGGAAGTGGATACTTATTCGTTATAGTGACTTTGTTGAGCTGCCGATAATCGATACACATTCTAAGGGTTCCATCCTTCTTTTTCAAAAACAACACTAGAGCACCCCAATGGATAGAGATTAGTGAGATCTTTTAACTGTAGGAGGAATTGAAATTGGTTTAGTATCGGGTTCTAAGTCGATACCAAAGTCAATCTCTCGAGGGGGAGGGAATCCAGACAAATCATCACAAAATACATCTACGAACTCATTAACTACAGACACTGAGTCTGTGGAAGGAATGTCATGATCTAAATCATTAACACTCACAAGATGACACAATAACCCCTTGGACATCATGTTATTGGCCTTAAGGTTCGAAATCAAGGGATTAGGACGACTCGAGTTGTACCCCTCCCAGACTAGCTCTTCTTCATTAGGGAAACGAAATCTCACCACTCTACTACGACAATCCAAACAAGCATAACAACTGTGACGACAGTCCATGCAAAGAATAACATCAAAATCATGCATGGGTAACTCAACCAAGTCTGCACACATAGTTTTACCACTTACAACTATTGGGCAACCCTTGTATACTCTATCAGTTCTTACATTTTCTCCTAAAGGTGTACTAACCACTATAGGATCATGCAGAACTTCAGGCAATATCTCAAAAGTGAGGGCAAGCAAAGGAGTTACAAAGGAAAGCGTAGACCCTAGATCAAGTAAACCATAAACAGAAGTTGAGAATACTTGCAGCATACCAGTGACCACATCAACGGACTTCTCCTGCTCCTCCGTGCCCTTCAGGGCATTGAACCTGTTCCTCTTAGGAGTCTCGGATGCTGCTGCACCCTGTGGATTAGGCCTAGGATGAGCATTACCTCCAGCCTGACCTCTGTTCTGTGGGCAGTCTCTAACCATGTGCCCACTCTTACCGCAACCGAAGCAGGCATTAGTGCCCTGTCTGCACTCTCTACTGTGATCACGGCCACACTTAGCACAGTTATTTCTGGGACGCTGCACCTCACCTTCATTTCCCTTCTTCGGCTCAGGTCTGCCTCCTCTAGGTCCTTTACTCATCTGAGAATTAGAGTTCCCAGAACTCTGCTGCCCCTTCTTGAACCTCGGCTGCTCACGGATGCCAAAATTGTTTCTGTTGCCTCCATGGATGGAACCTGCCTGATCTTGAGGCTTAGGCTTCCTAGCATCACGAATGCCCCTCTTGTTGCGTCTGTCCTCTACCTGCTGGACATGCACCATCAACCTGGAGAGATCCATGTTATCATGGAGCATCACAGACCGACACTCCTCCTCCAGATCTCCGTTGATTCCTATGAGGAACCTACTCATCTCATCCCTGCTGTTAACAAACTTCAGTACTCATCTTATCCTTGCTGTTAGATACAAAGGAAAGTAGCATACCTGGATAGTTTAACAAACTTCAGGGAATACTCCCTGACTTTCATTGATCCCTGCTTAAGGTTCATAAACTCCTCAACCTTTGCCTCCCTCATCTCCCTGGGAAAGAATCTCTCCAGGAAGGCTGTCTGAAACAACTCCCAAGTGATCGAAACTCCGCCCAAAGCTCGGCTTTCCTGTCACATCTTGCACCAAGTCTGTGCAATATCCTTGAGTTTATAGGAAGCCAACTCTTCTTTCTCAGTGTCTGTCGCCCCAATAGCCACCAAAATCTTATGCACCTCGTCCACAAACTCCTGGGGGTCCTCTGAAGTCTTAGACCCTGTGAAAATAGGAGGATTCATCCTCGTGAGGTCTCTCAACCTGTCGGCCATGCTACGAACCGGTGGGTTCTCCTTCTGAACATTCTGCCGGTTGACATGGGCAGTCATGACGTGGGCCTACATAGTGATGGCCTGTTCCATCTGGGCAGAGATGCCCGCACTCCGCATCAGTCAACCAGTGGTTAACGGCATAGCCACTCCATCAGCTGGAGCCTGGGGTGGAACCTGATTGTCCCCAGCAACTGTACCTTCTCTCCTCTGACCAATGCTTCTCCTAGTATTCATTCTCTTAAAACAACAAAGTTTGATGTTAGACATGCTCATAACACCAAGAAACTAGACATTAGGAAAAGCACGATAAGATCATAAGAAGCGAAATTTTCCTACGCATCATGCAGTCTCTAATTCAGGATAGTGGTGCACTTCACTACCATGACTTAGAAACTACTCAATGTGGTTGATGTGAACTATTATCCTCGGCATTTAACCTAGTGCTCTGACACCAATTTTGTCATGACCGGAATCTAGACCCAGATGAGACCGACGTCGTTGACCTCTCAGAGGTCGCAGACAAGCCTACATACGTCATTCTTATTTCATCTAGGTCAATTTTAGCAGAAAATTTGAAACTTTTTATTTGTTATCATTCAGAAAGGTCATTCTACTTACATTCATAGTGTTCACTATCAACCATCTAACATTAAGATTATCAACTGAAAGAAATAGTTCAATACTGCATTAAATGTATACTTGCCAAAATGGCACCAATACAATGTCTGAAATAAAAATGGAAAGAAACACTAGTGGAACATACTTTACTAGCTAAAGCCTACATCTAAGCTAGATAGTAACGGTAGACATTCTCGAAAGCATGAGGGCCTACCAAGTCCGGATGAAAGCTCCACGTCCGGATAGCTGCAACCTCAACTTGTAAGCTCTAGCGTCCACCTGTGCATGCACCTAAAAATATTGAGTTGTATGGGATTAGTACACACTTGTACTAAGTATGGGTATATGGAAGCACACACCAAGGAGATGCATGAGTAAGAATAGCTCATTCCTAACAACATGATTATGGAAAGTCAAGTTAATGGACTTGCCAAATTGGGATTAGGAAAGTTAGTGAACTTTCCAAATTGGGATTAGGAAAGTCAGTGAGCTTTCCAAATTTGGATTAGGAAAGTCAGTGAGCTTTCCAAATTTGGATTAGAAAATTCATGCCATGAGAGTAACATGCATCATCATACTTATCATACTGCACACAACACATAACATCTTACACATAGCACATATCATATTGCAACTAGCACATAACATCTTTCATATCATTCATTCATATGCCATGAGACCTTAGAATTATGGACTTGACATTACGACTTACCAAAATGAAGGCTCAACATATGGTACCTCAACTAGGGAGTATTCGTTAGCAAACATAGAGTCTGAGTCATTCATTCATACGTATTTCATTTCATTCATTCATAAGCTAGTGTAAACACCAGCTATACCTAGGATGTAGTTTAAGACTCTCATCGGGTTTGCTGTGCAATGATCAAGAATAACCTAGTGTCATTACTTGAGTCTAGCTCACCTCTTGATTATCCTATCCTAACACCTTTGGTATCGTTCATTTCATTATGTACATCATTTGAGGCTGGCCTCATTCATTCATTGGGAACTTTAACTTTAACCGACATAGATCATGTGAGCATCATGAAATCCAGTGTCTCCCCCACACCAAAAAGAGGTGGAATCACCCGGCCAAAGTGACCCAAAACATGCTAGCATACATTGGAATTGAACCCCGCCAGATCCCTATATTGGCAGTATAAGTTCGAAGACTAGGAGATATAAGGAGACCAATACCCGGCATGCCGGACAGTCTTATCTCATGAGAGTTACGTGAACCTCTGCCCTTTAGGAAAAAAGTCATTACCGCTCATAGCTAGTCTATCGGTGCTCAGTATAAAGTTCCATTTCGTTCAACTCATACGTCATGGAAGCTGGCTTCTAGTATGAGGACATCATAGCTCAATAGATGATTTCTCATCTCATCATTAGTATTAAGTATACATTATTCTCAATACTTTATTAGAGTGTTCATAGAGACTGGTCTCTTCATTAGCTTTACACTCTCATAGGTGAGTACGATTTGGTAATATTTACTTAGTCTCATTTGAGATTTCTCTCTTCTTTTACATTAGCCTCATATCATGTTGTCACCACATTCATTAACATTAGAACATTTGCTCTTCATAATTACTCAACCCATTTTACGTGAATGTTCATTTCATCATATGCCAATGCACTTGGCCATTTGTGTGTTTCACACTCTTACTTAACCTTCTAGGGTTTCATCATTTCATTACATAATAATCATTTCATCGTATGTTAATGCACTTGGCCATTTAGTGTGTTTTACACTCATACTTAACCCTTATAGGGTTACATCATTTCACTACATACATCTTAGGTTCACTTATTTTTAAACGTATGCTAGACTTATGGGTCTATACATACAAGCCATGAGGCTTCGTTCATAGTTCGTTTAAGTGATTCATATCTTCCTAAGATTATGTAGAACAAGACTTATGCATCTTGTATGTATGCCAAGATCTCGATTTCGATCTAAGTAGGCAGCATTATTCTTGAATATATAATTCACGTATGACTTATGTATCAATACGGAATTTGGGCAAGGGGACCCGGTTTCGAATCCCTTGGACAACACTTACATTTTTCATTTATTTTATTTTTGGTCCACATGACATTGGGACCCTAGATCGAGCCGCAAAATCAATGTTTCCTCTTTATTTTTCTCCTTTGAATTTCGTCTTACTTGGCCGAGTGGTTGTGGGATCGAACCCCAACAACCTCTTTTATTTTTTTTATCTATTTCTCCTTGTCTATTTTGAGTTGATCATGAGGTTGTGGGATCAAACCCCCACAACCTCTCTTTATTTTTCTCTTATTTCGCCTACACCGCCTAGAGGTCGTGGATTCAATTCTCACGACTCACATTTCTTTTATGTTCATTTTCTTTACTCTCCTTCACTGCCTTGAGGTCGTGGGTTCGATTCCCACGCCTAACATTTATTTTCTCTTAATTTTTTTCCTTTAAGTTCTGACCAAAAGGTTGTGGGTTCGAATCCCACTCCTCTCATCCTTAATTTTGTATTTTATTTTTTAGCCAAAGTCACCCGAAATCGAATCCCCTTGACCTCATTTTTCTTTCACGTTTTTAGTGTATCTCACGGGTGAGGTCGCGGGTTTGAATGGTAGTGACCTCACCCAATTTACACTTAATTAATTTTCCAGATTTGTTCATCTACATTTAGCCTAAACTAAACTTGTAAGTTGCTGGAAATTTGGTCAAATTTCAGCTCACTTTCATCAATATTATTCACTTGAACTCATAGAGTAATTCATAGACCGTTTAACACGTTTTGGGGTGCATTTTTCATAGATTCGTTTAGCCAATTTTTTTTTACTTAAATCAGCCACATTTCATCTTATATGAACATCACAATTTACATCGGTTTATGCACGTAAAATAACAACCATAACGTTACACATTTTGGAGCATCAAGCCGAGACCTTAGTCATAGTCACATTCTTGCACACACATGCACATAGTTTCGAAAACACATTGGTTGTCATTCATACGATTTCAAATACACAAACATAAACATATTCATCACGAAAACACAACAGACACCTAAATCTACCAGCAATCATACTCAACCTACGAATCATTGGGAGCTAGTGACAGGGACATGCAACGGGGAACAACCCTAGTTTCAGACTGAATAATCTGAACCTTAAGGGGTCTATTGTGAAAGGGACCAAGAGAGAAGAGAACCCATTCCTTTTTGACGTTAAACACTCGACTTGCTGCCCAAAAACTTCACCCAAGATCACGTCCAAGTCCCCTTAATATCAACACCACTCGACGGACAACCTCCCTTTGCCTAACGTGTGATTAACGTTTGTTTTCTTGTGATTTCGTGTGAGTTCTTCAAGTGTGAAGAACTTGGTTTATTATTCTGTTCTTGAAAGTTATTTGGCAGAGATAATCGTGAAAAAAGAAGAGAGATTGAGCGTGAGAGTTGAGAGATAAACGTGAGAGAGTGAGAGTTTTATTAGGCTTAGGAGTCTAGTTTAGGACTTAGTCAATTAAGGTGTTATTTAATTATTAAAAATCTGATTTCCTTTTATTTTAAATCAACTAATAAATAATAAATATAAATTAATCACATTAATTTACCAACTTAAATTAAAAACAACTTTAATTTATTGTTTCCACCTAGGTTCAAACCCGGGTGGAGCAAGACTTCATTTCAATAGCCCATTTTCGGCCCTCTCTCACCAAATTGCCCCTCCACCTTATTAATTAAATAATTAATTATATATTTAGATAATTACGATACTATCCTTAGCCTGGAAAATACCATTTTACCCCTAGACCCTCCAAACCTAAGATTTCCCCTTTTTAAGTCCGGTAAAGACTCCTTCGAGTAAATTTTCGTATTCGAGAGCCCTACATGGTTGGACCCAACCTTTCCAAGCTCAACTAACTACACAAGTTAGTTGGCTTGGATGTAACAAGGGTTCTGAGGTCTGGTTCTACGCGCATCAATCCGTGTGAAACCTGGTCTAATCGTAGGCATTCTAGACACATTAAGCATTACTTATCTTATCCATTTTTAGGGTTGTTACATAGACGGGGCGTCGAGGCCACCGTCATTCCACACTTAGAAATATTCAAGAAGACTGTTGCTACCTGGATACTGTTACACGCGACGGAAGGGAGACGACGAGGCATCGACTCACAGACGGACCGTTGTCGAGGTCTCATTTGTGAGGGCCCAACTTACTGTCATAATTTCTAAAACGACACTATGTAATTAATTAATAAATTTTGGTTGTAAGTTGGGGGATTAGGAAGTGTAATTAAGTAATTTACCCCCTCATATAAATACCCCCAACCCTCATATAAATACCCCCAACCCTCATTAGTCTAAGGACAACCTCAAAATATACTCTCTTCCTTCTCTCAACTTTCTCTCTCTATTGGAAGACACCATTGAAGTTTAGCTTGGGAGATGAATTTGGGGCTGATTATGGACGAATTCACCATAAAAATGTCATCCAATCTTAAGGTATGGGATCTAATTCACCTTTGAGACTTCTTTCCTCAAAGGGCTCTTTCAATGGTTTTACAAAAGTTGAGTTTTCAAGTGGGTTTCATTCAATTACAAAATTAATGTTATGAATTATGTTGTTTATACTTTCTTAAGGGTAAAATGAGTAGATTATCGTGTAATGTAACTTAATTGGGATGAATTGAGATGGTTTGGTCTAGATTGTAGATTATGACCCTTAACCCTTAACCCTAAGCTTGATCTTGATATGAATTATGTTGGGTTTTATGCAATTGATGTTATTATTGGTAAAATCACCCTTAATGGTTGTTATTACCTTGATCATGAATCTATAGTGATTAATTGAAGTCCTTCATGATAATCCTTGAGTATTGATCTAGGTTAAGAAGATAGACTTAGATAACATGTTTTCAAGCTTTGATTTAGCATTGAATTATGGTGTAGTGATTCTTCTAAAATCATTATCATGATTGGTTGTTGAATTACATTGGTGTGATGACCCAAATCGGGTTGATCTATCGGTTGATGGTAATGCCTTTTATGAGGAACTATGGAGGAGTGTTGGTAAGTCTTGACTATCCTAATTCTCACTTTAATTATGGTTAATTGTCATCAAGTTATGATGTTGTATTGAGGTATACATTGTTTAGAGTGATAGGATGGTATGATGATTGAATTGAAATGTCTTATGCTTTGGTTGCGAGGTATCTTAGGGTGTACATTCTATAAGAATGATATCATGAAATTATGCACCCTATTATGATGTGATATGCAAAAGGGTTGACCTATGAAAGGACTATTTCTCATACAATTCTTATTGAGCTATTATGATGAATATGCAAGGGCTAGATCCTATGACTTAAGCTAAGTTATGATTATAATAAGACTAAAGGCATTTCAATAAAAAAAAGGGACTTTGTTTAGCACCGAGTGAACTTGAAAATGGTAGGTGATGACTTGTTCATAAAAGGAAAGATTCATCCTGAAGTTGCCCGTGTGATGTTAACTCCCTTGCTTATGGGGTATGTCATCTAAGGGATTCCCATGAGGAGCGGGCCATTTACCACATGGTATGAATAGGATATCTACCTCTTAGTTCTTGAACTATGTTGCCACCATAGGATACTATCTAGTGGATCCACCTAGATAGCTACGTTTTTGCTAGGTTCTACCTTGGCCGGTAGACCACCTTCCATCGGTGTAAGGTTTCATGACACTGGATTCCACATTAGCTCATGTAGTCTATGTCGGTTAAGGCAAGAGTTCCCTAAACTAAAATGAATGAATGAAATATAAACTAATTGAAGTAACTTGATGGGTTTGACTTTAGCTTAGGTAGGGGTATGGGACTCTACCTATGCCTTGCACTAGTTTGCCTCGATAGGATCTTTGAGGAGTTAATATTAGGTATATGAATGATGATATAATGTAAATCACTTTATATGTTGAATAAGATGCTTATGAATATGAAATTGGTTATCATTGTTAAAGAAAGAATACTATATGAGATGGACGACTATGCTATGTGAAGTGAATTGCTAATTATGATCTTTGGTAGGTTACTTGATTAAGTAGGGTTATGTGGCTTTGCTTGGTCATTGCACTTGTGGCTTCTTAAGGATTATAGTTGGTTGATTTGCTTTGTTATTTACATGATTTACTCTTATTCATGTTTGTGATGTTATTACTTGATGATAGAGTTATATGGGATTATGGGCTTAAGTATGATGATATGCATATGATATAATTAACTTGTTTAGTATGTTTAAAGGATTGGTTTAAATAACATGATTTCATTAAATGTCCCTTTTTAGCATACTTTGTTGGTATTTGTGCATATGATCTCATACTTAGTACACGTGGCGTACTAACCCCATTTTATCCCTCTTTCCCAAACATTTTAGGTTCCGGTCGTTGAAGTTTGACTTGAGGTGATTTGAAGGAAGACTTGGATATTCTAGTGGTAGGTCCTCATTTTCCCGAGGATGATGCCAATATTATCTTATGAAGTTACTTAGTCACTACAACTTTTGTATTGACTCTATTTCCTATTTGAGACAAAGTTGTATAAAGCCTATATGCGGCTTACTTTTATTGATGTAGGGCTATGCCCAATGTTATTGTTCTCGTTTAGATGGTTTATGAGATGAGACAGATTTATGACTCTATTTCTTCATTATATAAGTGTGTGAAATAAAAGTAGAAGACTATGTAATATTCTTATACGAACGAGTCTATGTATGCTCGATATTATTATGATTATGTGTATGTAGAGTTCTATGTAAACCTCCGATTAGATGTAGTTGAAATTTTTGAAATTCTTCCGTATTTTTAATCGATGAATGCAATGATGTAAGACTAAGAGGCTTGTCTTAGTCCTCAAAGAGGACGTTACGTCTAGGAGGGTAAACCCGGATGTGACAAACTTGGTATCAGAGCGTGAGGTTGAATATCCTTGATGTTGACGTCTCTCTAAACTACGTCTATGTAGGTTTGTATTAGTAATTGTGAAGAGCGCCACACTTATGAATAGGAACTTATTTGATGCTTAGGAATCACTCTCATTTGTGGGAATGCATTATTGTGCCTCTAGAGTGTACTTCTTATATGATTTCACCTAAGCCTTGTATTTTGTCTATTGGAGATGAATACTCAGAGGAATGCGGCTAGGAGACTTGAGGAGGAGATTGCTAATGTGGGAATTCCTCCCTGTGATGATTCACTTCCTCCTCTTTAAGAGATTGTTGTTGATGATCAGGCTCCACCCGATCCTCCACCTATGACGGAGGCTCATATGAGGGCTATTCTTGCTCAAATGGCCCAATACATGACTACTCAAGCCCAAGCCGCAACGGTTCAAGCTCAAGCTATGACTGCCCAAGCCAATTGGGATGTTGCACCGAGAGTTCATGAGCAAACTATGGCTTCCCGACTTAGGGACTTCACTAGTATGCACCTCCTATCTTCTATGGGTCTAAGGTTGATGAAGACCCTCAAGAATTCATTGATGAGGTTTATCAGATACTATGTGCTATGGGGTTGTCTTCCAATGAGAATGCCGAGTTGGCTTCATACCAACTCAAGGATGTGGCTCAGACTTGGCATGTGCAATAGAGAGATAATAGGCCACTTCAAGGTGGGCCGGTGACTTGGGAGATCTTCAAGAGGGCTTTCCTTGATCGATTCTTCCCTAGAGAGATGAGAGAAGCTAAGGTGGTGGAACCCATCAACCTCCGCCAATGAGGTATGAGTGTGGATGATTACTCTTCGAAGTTCATTCAATTGGCCAAATATGCTCCTTCCTTGGTCTCCGATCCAACAGACGAGATGAGTCGATTTGTGACGGGTGTGTCGGATGACTTGCAAGAAGAATGTCATTCGGCTATGATTCATGATAACATGAATATTGCTCGACTTATGGTGCATGCAAAAAGGGTTGAGGAGGCTAGAGCAAAAAGGAAGGATAGTATTCTAAAAGGACAAGGTCTTTTGAGGGTGGAGCTACGAAAGATAGGTTTGGGATTCAAGACAAGCCTAGATTCAAGAAGAGGTTCTCAAATCAAGTTCCATCCAAATTTCCCAAGGTTAGGGATTCTAAGGCCCCTAGGCCGAGAGTTGCAAAGGGAAAGAGTGGGAATTCATTTAATGAGAAGCCTAAGTGTGCAAAATGTGGAATGGAGCATTATAGTGAATACTTTATTGGGACGGGAAATTGCTTTAGTTGTGGGAAGAGCGGTCACAAAGTTATGGACTGCCTTAACATAAGGAATCGAGAAAATAATGATCAAAACCAAGCAAGTGAGGCTCCTAAAAAGAACCGCTCTACGCTCGTCGTACTAGAGATGACCAAGATGCCTCTCCCGAGGTGGTGACCGATATGTTACAAATCTTTGCTATTGATGTGTATGCTTTGCTTGATCCGGGTGCTACTTTGTATTTTGTTACTCCATTAGTAGCTAAAAATTTTATACTTTACCCGATGTTTTGCATGAACCTTTTGTGGTGTCTACTCCGGTGGGTGAGTCAATTGTAGCAAAAAGAGTCTATCGAAATTGTCCTATTTCTTTGCCCA
The DNA here is from genome assembly GCA_022817965.1 of Solanum lycopersicoides. Classification (NCBI taxonomy): domain Eukaryota; kingdom Viridiplantae; phylum Streptophyta; class Magnoliopsida; order Solanales; family Solanaceae; genus Solanum; species Solanum lycopersicoides. The sequence continues at coordinate 44,871,329 of CM040628.1, read as the reverse complement.
ATAGAGTTTCTCATGTGGATCTAGTTGAGCTAGATATGCTTGATTTTGATGTCATTTTGGGTATGGATTGGTTGCATGCTGGTTTCGCTTCTATTAATTGTAGGACTAGAGTTGTGAGGTTTAGTTTCCCAAATGAACCCGTTATTGAGTGGAAGGTTGGGAATTCTATTCCTAGAGGTCACATCATATCTTGTCTAAAAGCTTACAAAATGATCTCAAAGGGTTGTCTTTATCACATTGTAAGAGTCCAAGATTTGGATTCCGAAATTTCTCCTATTGAGTTGGTCCCCGTGGTGAGTGAATTTCGGGAGGTCTTTCCTAATGACCTTCCCGGTATTCCTCTCTAACGGGAAATTGATTTTGGTATCGATTTGCTACCATAAACAAACCCTATTTCTATTCCTCCTTATCGAATGGCTCCGGCCGAATTGAAGGAGTTGAAGACACAACTTAAAGATTTGCTAGACAAGGGCTTTATAAGGCCTAGCATTTCTCCATGGGGTGCTCCGGTCTTGTTCGTGAAGAAGAAAGATGGGTCCTTGAGAATGTGTATTGATTATCGCTAACTCAACAAAGTTACTATCAAAAACAAGTATCCTCTTTCTCGGAATGACAATTTATTTGATCAACTCCAAGGAGGGAGTTACTTTTCAAAGATATATTTGAGGTCGGGGTATCACCAACTCAGGGTGAGATATGAAGATATTCCAAAGACGGCCTTTCGGACTCGGTATGGGCACTATGAGTTCGTGGTTATGTCCTTTGGTCTCACAAATGCTCCGGCGGAGTTTATGGACCTAATGAATAGAGTGTTTTGAATCTATCTTGATTCATTCGTTATTGTGTTTATCGATGATATCTTGGTTTATTCGAAGAATTAGGTTGATCATAAGGGTCATTTGAGGGTGGTATTGCAAACCCTTAAAGAGCATGAATTGTTTGCCAAATATAGGTAGTGTGAGTTTTGGTTGAGGTCGGTGGCGTTTCTTGGGCACATCATCTCTGGTGAGGGAGTTGAGGTAGACCCAAGGAAGACTGATGCGGTGAGAAATTGGCCTAGACCCTTGACTCCGACTGACATAGGAGTTTCTTGGGTCTAGCGGGCTATTATCGAAGGTTTGTGGAGGTATTCATCCATTGCATATCCTTTAACTACATTGACTCAAAAAGGTAAGAAGTTTGAGTGGTCGGAGGCTTGTGAAAAAAGTTTCCAATTATTGAAGGATAGACTTACTTCAGCTCCGATGTTGACACTACTAGAAGGTACAAAGGGCTTTGTTGTGTATTGTGATGCATCCCGCATAGGTTTGGGGGGTGTGCTTATGCAAAATGGTAAGGTGATTGCCTATGATTTGAGGCAACTTAAGGTGCACGAGAGAAACTATCCCACTCATGACCTTGAGTTAGCGACCGTGGTGTTTGCTTTGAAAATATGCAGGCATTACTTATATGGTGTCCTTGTTGATGTTTTCACTGATCATAAGAGTCTCCAATATGTGTTTACTCAGAAAGAGATGAATCTCCGGCAAAGAAGGTGGTTGGAATTGTTGAAAGATTATGATATGAGTGTATTATATCATCCCGGCAAGGCCAATGTGGTTGCGGATGACCTAAGTCGTATGACTGTGGGTAGTGTGTCGCATATGGATGATGCCAAGAAAGACCTAGTGAAAGATGTTCACAGGTTGGCTAGATTGGGGGTGCGATTGGAGAGTTCTATAAATGGTGGTGCTACGTTTCATTATAGCTCCGAGTCATCATTGGTGGTTGAGGTGAAGTCCAAAAAACACCTTGATCAACTATTGATGGAGTTTAAACATACGGTTCTCGGCAAGTTAAATGAGTCTTTCTCCTTAGGGGGATGGTGTGTTGAGGTACCAAGGGAGATTATGTGTTCCCGATGTTGATGGGTTGAGGGACCGTATCCTTGAACAAGCCCATGGATCCCACTACTCCATTCACCCGGGTTCGACTAAGATGTACCATGACCTTTGGGAGATATATTGGTGGGAAGGCTTGAAGAAGGACATAGCGGAATTTGTTGCTAAGTGTGCAAATAGCAAACAAGTGAAGGCGGAGCATGAAAAGCTGGGTGGCTTACTACAAGAGATCCAAATTCCTACTTGGAAGTGGGAATACATTAATATGGACTTTGTAGTAGGGTTGCCTCGGACCCAAAAGTCATATGATTCTATATGGGTGATTGTTGATAGATTGACTAAGTCCGCTCATTTTATTCCAGTCAAGTATACTTATTCGGCGGAGGATTATGCAAAAATCTTCATAGATGAGATTGTGTGTCGCCATTGTATTCCGTTATCCATCAATTTGGATCGGGGTGCACAATTCACATCTAGATTTTGGAGGTCATTTCAAGAAGGTTTAGGTGCTAGGGTGAAATTGAGTACCGCTTTTCATCCTCAAACGGATGGTCAAACGGAACACACTATTCAAACCCTTGAGGATATGCTTAGAGCTTGCATTATTGATTTTAAAGGAAGTTGGGATAAGCACTTGCCGTTGGTGGAATTTTCTTATAATAATAGTTTTCATTCATCGATTTCCATGGCTCCCTATGAGGCCTTGTATGGTAGGAGGTGTAGGTCTCCTATAGGGTGGTTTGAAGTTGGTGAGCCATCGATTCTTGGTCCCGATTTGATTTATAGGACTTTGGAGAATGTACATATCATAAGGAATCGGTTACAAACAACCTACAGTCGACAAAAGTCCTATGCCGACAATTGGAGAACGGATTTGGAGTTCGAAGAAGGTGATAAAGTGTATTTGAAAATTTCAACTATGAAGGGGGTGGTTAGATTTGGCAAGAAGGGGAAGTTGAGTCTGTGTTATGTGGGCCCTTATGAGATATTGAAAAGGGTTGGTAAGGTTTCCTATCACTTGAAACTCCCAAATAATTTAGCTTCGGTTCATCCGGTTTTCCACGTATCTATGTTGAAGAAGTGTGTTGGGGATCCCTAGTATATTCTTCCGATTGAAGGCCTTGGAGTCAAGGATAACCTCTCTTATGAGGAGGTTCCGGTTCAAATCCTTGATAGGCAAGTGAAGAGGTTGAGGAACAAAGAGGTGGTTTCCGTAAAAGTGTTATGGAAGAACCACCTAGTTGAGGGTGCAACATGGGAGGCCGAGGCCGACATAAAGGCCCGTTATCCTCATCTTTTCGATGATTAAGGTTAGTAATTCTTTCTGATAATATAATTATGGCTAGGAATTGTAGTTTCTTGATTTTTAGGTGAAGTTTTGCATAAATTCAAATTTTAGAAACTTCACAGTGATAATACAGTGAAGTCACTGTAAGTTGACCTTGAAAGCTTGAAATTTGTTTTGCTTCTTGCATATTTGAGTTAAGTCATGTATTGTGATATAGTGAGTCTTTGTGGATATTATATGAAGCATATTGAGAAGATGAACTTTGTGCTAATTGACTTATGTAATGAATGACGAGCTCATGTGTGTTGTGAGAAGGAGGTACCTCATGATGAAATTTCGATCCTATGTGTGATAAATTGAGCTTTGAAGTTTGCCTTATTGAAATGATGTGATTCATGCTAATCTGATATTGTGATTTGTTGAGCTGCTAGTCATGAGTCTATTCCTTCCCTTAAAAGAGTGTTTAGTGTCATTCGGGGACGAATGTTCTCAAGGGGGGGATAATGTAACATTTCAAAATCCCAAGGCATGTTGTAAAACTTAACCTAGTCTCCATGAGGTCTAATCACTGTTCTAAGTCGAATTATGTTCATATAGAGTGGTTAAGGTGTTTAAGAACCAAAATATTCAAGAAACGTCCACGACGTCCGGAAAGTTGGTTCATAAGGGGGCTAGTGTGTCTTAGCCGTTTGACTAGTTTTAAGAGTCGCAATCGAATGAAAGTTGGTTGAAATATGTGTAACACATGTGAGGGATGTTTCATGACTGAAACATCCGGGTACGACTCCCCAATGACCAACCAATGGCCCTTGAGGAGGACCCTTGTAGCTTGGATGCAACACTGCCTGACAGTATGCATCGACGAAGGGATTTACGGGGCGTCAGTGGCTCGATGGGGCGTCGAGGCCACCATCGTCCCGCACTTAGAAATATTCAAGAAGTCTCTTGCTACCTGGCTACTGTTACACGCGACGGAAGGGAGACGACGGGGCGTCGACTCACAGACGGACCGTTGTCGAGTTCTCGTCTGTGAGGGCCTAACTTACTGTCAAAAATTCTAAAACGACCTTATGTAATTCATTAATGAATTTTGGTGGTTAGTTGGGGGATTAGGAAGTCTAATTAAGTAATTTAACCCCTCATATAAATACCCCCAACCTCATTAGTCTAAGGACAACACTCAAAATAAACTCTCTTCCTTCTCTCTACTTTCTCTCTCTATTGGAAGACACCATTGAAGTTTAGCTTGGGAGGTGAATTGGGGGCTGATTAAGGACGAATTCAGCATCAAAAGGTCATCCAATCTTAAGGTATGGGATATAATTCACCTTTGAGACTTCTTTCCTCAAAGGGCTCCTTCAAAGGTTTTACAAAAGTTGAGTTTTCAAGTGGGTTTCATTCAATTACGAAATTGATGTTATGAATTGAGTTGTTTAAACTTTATTAAGGGTACAATGAGTATATTATCATGTAATGTAACTTAATTGCGATGAATTGAGATGGTTTGGTCTAGATTGTAGATTATGACCCTTAACCCTTCATCCTAAGCATGATCTTGATATGAATTATGTTGGGTTTTATGCAATTGATTTTATTATTGGTTAAATCATCCTTAATGGTTGTTATTAACTTGATCATGAATCTATAGTGATGAATTGAATTCCTTCATGCTAATCCTTGAGTATTGATCTAGGTTAAGAAGATAGACTTAGATAACATGTTTTCAAGCTGTGATTTAGCATTGAATTATGGTGTAGTGATGCTTCTAAATTCATTATCATGATTGGTTGTTGAATTACATTGGTATGATGACCCAAATTGGGTTGAGCTATAGGTTGATGTTAAGGCCTTTTATGATGAACTATGGAGGAGTGTTGGTAAGTCTTGACTATCGTAATTCTCACTTTAATTATGGTTGATTGTCATCAAGTTATGATGTTTTATTGAAGTATACCTTGTTTATAGTGATAGGATGGTATGATGATTGAATTGAAATGTCTTATGCTTTGGTTGCGAGGTTGCTTAGGGTGTACATGCTATAAGAATGATATCATGAAATTATGCACCCTATTATGATGTGATATGCAAAATGGTTGACCTCACTTATATGAATTGTGAATGAAAGGACTATTTCTCATACAATTCTTATTGAGCTATTATGATGAATATACAAGGGCTAGATCCTATGACTTAAGCTAAGTTATGATTATAATAAAACTAAAAGCATTTCAATAAAAAAAGGACTTTGTTTAGCACCGAGTGAACTTGAAAATGGGAGGTGATGACTTGTTCATAAAAGGAAAGTTTCATCTAAAGTTGCCTGTGTGATGTTAACTCCATTGCTTATGGGGTATGTCATCTAAGGGATTCCCATGAGGAGCGGCCCATTTACCACATGGTATGAATAGGGATATCTACCTCTTAGTTCTTGAACAATGTTGCCACCATAGGATACTAGTTAGTGGATCAACCTAGATAGCTACGTTTATACTAGGTTCTACCTTGGCCGGTAGACCACCTTCCATCGGTGTAAGGTTTCATGACACCGGATTCCACATTAGCTCATGTGGTCTATGTCAGTTAAGGCAAGATTTCCCTAACTAAAAGGAATGAATGAAATATATACTAATTGAAGTAACTTGATGGGTTTAACTTTAGCTTAGGTAGGGGTATGGGACTCTACCTATGCCTTGCACTAGTTTGCCTTGATAGGAACTTTGAGTAGTTAATATTAGGTATATGAATGATGATATAATGTAAATGACTCTATATGTTGAATAAAATGCTTATGAATATGAAATTGGTTATCATTGTTAAAGAAAGAATACTATATGAGATGGAAGACTATGCTATGTGAAGTGAATTTTTAATTATGATCTTTGGTAGGTTACTTGATTATGTAGGGTTATGGGGCTTTAGTTGGTCATTGCACTTGTGGCTTCTTACGGATTATAGGTCGTTGGTTTGCTTTGCTATTTACATGATTTACTCTTATTCATGTTTGTGATGTTATTACTTGATGATATAGTTATATGGGATTATGGGTTTAAGTATGATGATATGCATATGATATAATTAACTTATTTAGAATGTTTAAAGGATTGGTTTAAATAACATGATTTCATTAAATGTCCCTTTTTAGAATACTTTGTTGGTATTTGTGCATATGGTCTCATACTTAGTACATGTGGCGTACTAACCCCATTTTCTCCCTCTTTCCCAAATTAGGTCCCGGTCGTTGAAGTTTGACTTGAGGTGATTTGAAGGAAGACTTGGATATTCTATCATCCAAGTGGTAGGTCCTCATTTTCCCGAGGACGATGCCAATATTCTCTATGAAGTTACTTAGTCTACAACTTTTATATTGACTCTATTTCCTATTTGAGACAAAGTTGTATAAAGCCTATATGTGACTTACTTTTATTGATGTAGGGCTATGCCCAATGTTATTGTTCTTGTTTAGATGGTTTATGAGATGAGACGGATTTATGACTCTATTTCTTCATTATATAAGTGTGTGAAATAAAAGTAGAAGACTATGTAATCTTCTTATACGAACGAGTCTATGTATACTCGATATTATTATGAATATATTTATGTAGAGGTCTATGTAAACCTCGATTAGATGTAGTTGAAAAGTTTTAAATTCTTCCATATTTTTAATCGACGAATGCAATGATGTAAGACTAAGAGGCTTGTTTTAGTCCTCAAAGAGGACGACGACGCCGGTTTCGTCTAGGGGGTAAACATGGATGTGACATCCTCAACGAGGATGTCGAGTTTCATTAGGTGGGGGAAGTTTTTAAGGGTCCTGATCAAGTGACTCGACATAGACTTGGGTGTGGAAAAGGGTTGGCATGAATGACTTTGTCAAAGACTAAAATGCGGGTGGAATCAATCATGCAAAGTGTGATTAGAGTGTTCTCATGGTAAACAGGGTTCAAACTATGTTGGTAGGAGAGTGTCAAGACAGGACATGGGCGTTGGCAAGGCAAAAACCCATGGCATTGTAATGACCCGAGAGTAAACCATAGGATATATGGTGTTCTCGAATCGCTACAGGGCGTACTTGACCTCTCGGAGGTCTTGTTCAAACCATTAGATATCATTCATTGGATACATGTATGAAAAGTAGTGCGGAATTAAAACTTTTCACACGAAATATCTTAAAACATCTTTGATATTAAAATCATAGAAACACTAAGTAACAATCTTAGACTCAAGAATACTTGGGACATGGCCCATATAATATGAATATAGAAATACTTAGTCTATTACAATACTTTGAAATAAAAGACAACTAAAGACGATTATGCCTCGAGTCAAGTGAGGAAATACTTCAACTTTGCTTGAACGATAACTAGATTCCAAGATTTACTTAAAGATTCTTCTCACCTTCCACCTACACCATTAGATATAACAAAATGATGGAATTAGATTACAAACACTTGTACTAAGTATTACTTAATGCATAAAATCATGAAAACGGACATTTAATGGAAAATGCTCTTTTTGATTAAAACTATATATTAGCATAGGAAAAACATTTAACACCTTATAAACACATTAGAAGTCACATAAACATTTTATCACATTTTAATGAACATTATAGTGAATTAGCAAATGTTACATTGAACTATTTCCAACATTACACTGAACTTATTTAGCATGCATCTTTCTCACTAAAAGCTATCCTAAGACTCTATCTAAGTAAGACAAAGAGAGATTCGACCAATACACCCTCTGTATAGCACCCACACTACTATAGATGCTTGAAATCCTCGAATTGAGTTTATCGAAACCTGTATGTTATGTACTTAAGTGACGTATTAATAATATCATTTTAAGATCACCATTCAATTATCACTGAAAACTTAATCGCTATATGGAATTCACGCTCTACCAAGGTTAATCAACAAAATGCGTTGAAAACGTCATAGAAATGACGCTGATATTACTGAAGAGTGTGGAATCCATTCTCCCTACATCAGCACGACTTTATCAACTAGTACTCGTAAACTAGATTCTATCCGCTATAAGAGACTGCTAAGATTTACTATAACACGGATCGATCTACGGAGTAAAATCCACACATTACGAGACATGACTTTCACCGCTATACTGCGATCTGCTTCCAATTAGTTCCATAGAGAGACGATGCTAAGAGAAGGACTCTTTATCCTTGATCAGGCCCCCCGCCCGTTCACATTTACACTAGCTAGAAACCTTTAGAGACATATCATCTTAATTAAACTCCCTTTTCCTATCTAATTGTCACCTTCTCTTTTATGAGAGATAGAGTCTATTTCATCCTTATCTATGTGAACTCCATTTAAATACAGCTATCATCCAATAACAACATTAAAGGTAGCATTGTCTTGGAGAAAACGTTAAGAACCTCGGGGCCGACTAACATCTTCAGAATGGCCATATGTGTAGGTGCAAAATCAAGATAGCGATCCCTGTTATCCAACCACCTAACTTTCATAGAAACATAGGTATTAACACATATACTATTAATAGCTGATCTCGATCATTCCACTGAGCATTATTTCCATTAGAGCCCGCGAAAATTCGTCCGAACGCAAATTGATGCACCATCTATACTGAGTTTGCAAAGACAATGAGAATCCGGATTTGTAGACTAAACTCCACAATGCGTAGGGGGTATTAGATTCCTACTGTAGCCAGTTAGAACACTGCTGCAACTTCAGTGACCAACTATCCCATGTAGTCCTTCCACTATTGGCTAAGAGCCATGGAAGGGTTTTCTTTGTTGTCTTCTCTAGTCTCCCACCTTTATTTACTTTAGAGTCTACTTTCGCGCATATCCTGCAACTACTCTGATTCACGGTATCCGGCATCCTGAGCTTTCCATTCCACCCTAGGTTCGATTAACGCGTAGTCTTATAACCTTTATCGTATCATCAAGTTAAGCTCATCTATGTAAGGAAATGATTCACCATGATCCATGATAAGGGCCTGTCCCAGCATCAAAAACCAATCTCCAATAGTCCACCCTACAATAGTCCCCTAGCTGCTTACAAATGGCGCGAACTAGCGAATGAGCGTTGTCCTAGGATGAGTATGATGCCTTCCATCACAAACAAAAGCCTGAATCTAGGTCACTTCAATCTATGACATCACTAGGCAAGACTAAGAATGACATTTACGACTTAAATCAGCACTGAGTTCAGTGACCTCCGACGAGTGGCAGATCTTCTAATACCTCGTTTCCACCAAGTACTCCGAGTACTTTGAAAGGCTCTAGGTAAATATAGGATGCAGACTGTGTGTGCATCAGTTCGAAGATTGCTTCCTAATCTCATTATCCTATATCAGACAGACAAAGACTATATAGGCTTGTTCAATACGACATACTTCTAGAGCTAGAAGACGATCTCATGTATATCTACCCTCTGACAATTTCACAATATGACTAATTCCAAGAGTATAGTGCTACAAGAGTGTGTCCTAGTTAATAGCGAAATTTAAAGGCCACCCACGCTATCACTATATCACGAATTTGGATCCCGTTTAGTGAAGCATACTTCACCTTCATAGAAGCACATATAGTGCTAAACTTATAGCTCCATAAGTTCTTAAGAGTGAACTTAGCATCTATTACTAGCGACTTATTTTTCACGCCTACTTATATACATCTACATTCAACTTTCATAAAGCCATACATTTACACTCATTATAGTCAGGAGTAGATATCCTTACGTACAGGTGAACAACACGTCCCTATATACTACAAACACGTGCATCTTATCTATATTACATACTTTAAGATTAGGCTCTTCAAATCATCTTGTTCACCTAATGAGATCATCAATAAATAGGAAGAAAAATAATCTTTAGCTTGTATGCTCAAACTCAAATATACACTCTATCGGCTTACTCATTAATTCCAATACACACACCGCATCTCTATATTTCATGATGTGTCGCGAAGCTGTCGTCTTTATGAAATAGGTTTACTAAGTAATGTTGCCACAGTTTATAGCATTCACCATGTTGACATGTCTCATCTGAGCTATCACAGAGATTAAGGGGAGAAGTTGTGATTAAGGTCTGTATATGCCTATAGTTGAGAAGCTCGAATTAATCAGTAAAAGGTGCAGATTGACTAATGGCTACCGTAATTGTTCACGTTGGGTCTGAGCTTATATATGAGTGTCATATGACGTACTAAACTCTCTATAATATATTATGTAGTTGTAGTGAGGATATGATGACTAATATTGTAGATTCTCTTCCATGTTAACAGTTGCCGTCACTGGCTGAATCACCCTCTCCTCCGATAGTAATCTCCTACTTTAAATTATTACTGATCCTCGATACGCAGACCTAAGCCACTGTAACCTCTTAGCATTCAATCATTGCATAGTCTCTTATGAGCGTTTAGCTGTGGAAAGACATAAGTTATGTTTCTTATACGAGCGACTATAATTCGAGTTTACATTTTATACTCTCTAACCTACATCTTAATAATACTCATATTTAACTAGTGTACATTACTCTTTCGAAATATATTAGAAATATTAGTCCTTCGGATCCTATTCCTTGTCACATTGATCCTATAAAACTATTGTATATAATACTTGACAGCAATATAATGGGTTCTCATATATAAGATCTCATCTGCTAATGACAGGGAGTGCTTAGTGCTAGTTATTAACTATGAATCTCCTACTAGAACCCTCAATTCACATACAATTATCACCATGAAGAGATGAATTAACTATATTGCTCGAATATTACATATTGATCATCTAGTACTGATAGATCCACATCGAAATCGATAAGGATTATCAGCTTTAATTAATCTTAATGTCAAGTGTCTTTTGAAAGACATAATGTGTTCAACACTCTCTAGCATGCTAGCCAACTTTGCGATGTCACTATTTTGATCTAGTAGTGAAGTACACGCTACTCTTCGAACTTGTCCATGGCAGAATATGAGATTGAGTACCACCTCCAACTACTCTTCATAGTCTAAATTCGTGTCTACGAAAAGAAACCCATTCACACTGAACCTAAAATGTTGGGGTGAAAAGGAGTTAGAGAGTAAGTGAGAGACAGATACAACTGCGGAGTTCGAGGACTGAGTCGTGCCTAGTCACTCGAATCTATCCCACTTTATTTCACCCTAATTATTTTTTAAGTGACCATATGCACATACCACTCAAGAAATCATGCTAAAAGGAATTGTCGATTAGGAAGCATGGCTAAATTTATCTTGAATAAACCCTTATGCTAACAGTTCAGAACCAAACAAACTATCCTATAGCCAACATATCCCTTAATGTCTAAAACCAATTGGTTCAATGTAGCAGCACAAGTACCAATTAATAAACATAAGAATACATAGCGTGTTATTCGTAAAGTCATCTCTTTTTAAACAATAGAAATTAGCTTCCTGCTATTTACGTCGTAAACTACATCTGATCATCTGCAGAGCTTTATTGTATTATTACAGAGACATGTTACATCAGGTATTAGTTTCAAAATAGAAACAAGAAATGAACCAATTTAGTGTAAAAAGCTCTCCTACTTATCTATATCCTCGATATGTAAGTGATCCCATATAATAACTCACTAAAGTGAATGACCAAGTACATGACCACATTAACCATCACTTTCTAGAGATAGTAAACTCACGAGATCCGACAAGGACCCACACAAAAGAAACAAGATTCTGTGGCTGTATCTGGGTAGCAGAGAGACGTTCACTATCTGACTGTGGGATGCACTAAAAAATCAAGAACACATCATTGTTGCACGCTCTTGCAATGAGAGACACTACACGCCATGGAGTTCATAAGCCTGAAGTCTAGAACATCACGTAATTCACTCTACAGTCCCCAATGATCACACCTAATATTACATATCATTAGCATGCACAACTCATAAGACCCATCCAAGCATAAACAAGCAACACCACCAGAGGCTTTACTTCCTAGGTAGTAGACGGCCTGAACATTGTATCTGAAAGTCCTACCCCGATCCCCTACCGCCTAGGTAGCTGACAGGAAGAGATTACCTTACTCCACCACGTCAGATCATCCTTGCCTACCCCGACAATGTGCAGTGCCATAAAAAGGAGGGTAGGAGGTGCGCCAGCGATTTTATGCTATACTTCAATATTTACTTTTTCGGGAACCATCCCTTGCACCTTAACCGACTAGAACCCACCATGATCTAAATGCTTAATCCGAGCCGTGTATTGGAAATCCCATCTTACACCGGAGGGAGGCAAGGTGGACTACTTGCCTAGGAGAATACCAAAACATGAAATATAGAATCTATGTGTGTCACGACCACAATACACCCTAGAAGTTAGAGCATCCTTGTGTCGCCACACGTAAATGGACTTCATGAAGAGTCTCATCTAAGCCACTCGTACCATTAATTGCATATAAACAATACTAAGATCAGTAAGAATTTAAACTTTCTTCACACACGAAGAACACTTTTCATAATCATTACACAAGCGGAAGACTTTCATTTAGAACATTAAACCTTTACTACATATCCTTGAACCATGTAAACTTAGTAGAGTATACAATACTTGGGATTAATCCCACACAAAGACATAAAATAAACAATAATCGTAAGAAGCACGTGCGATATTGTCTCGAATCGTGATGGACTCACCAATAACTTCATCTATCAACCCATAGAAATTATCCATTCTCCATGGAACTTCAACACTTCAATTCCCTACACTTTATTCAAAAAGGGAAAGAAGGGGTTAGCACATTAGATGCACAAAGTATGGAAAGCCATGCAAAACCATGAAAAAGGGACATTTAGTAAATAACATGCTTTTCATGATTTTTATTAAACATCATACAATAATCATAAGAACAAATTTAACAGCAATAGCAACACATAAGGAATTCATTTAAAATTAGTCACATTTTTAGGAAATATTACAGTGAACTACTTCACTGTACAATGAACTTGTAATCACTGTTCACAGTGAAGTTTCTCAACTTGCGTTCAAACACCTTCTAACATATAATCCCCTCACTAAGGTCCTATCCTAAGACTCACTTTAAGTAAAAGCAGAAGAGAAGGACCACCCATACACCCTTTCTAGGCACACCTAAATGATCCTTAAGAACACCTAAATGAGGTACATACACTTACACAATCAATCACCAATGAACACGATATCCTCCTACAAGGTGATTCTAAGTTCATTTGCGTGAGTTGTGAAGAGACCGACCATAAAATCCCTTACACACAACTTAAGAGATCCTAAGACTCCTAAGATAGAATCATTCTCACCAATAACATTAGTATACATAAAATATGACATTTCCCCTACAAAGGTTATCAAAAGACTTACTTAAGTAAATCAAGAAGATACGTCCTGAACCTCTTCAAGAGTTACCTAAGTAATCCTTAAGAATACCTAAGTTTGGATCATGTCCGCAAAATTAACCATCTTCCCTAACTAGAGTCATTCTAAGACATATCTAGGTAAGATAAGAAGTGACATTCCTATGCCCCCTTTAACCTTAACTAGACAACCTTAACTACTCTAGATAAGTACTTATTCATTTAACATACTTTCTTACCTAAGTCATTACATTCATTAGTTCATTTATGACTCATCATCAATCAAGGACATTCAAGTAAGACTTGACAAGACCTAGGGACTCCGACTAACACCTTCAAATCCTATTGTGCAATTCTAGATAGCATCGCTACCCCACCTAAACTTCATAGAACTTCTCTAATGCTAGTAAGTATCCCATATGATGTGAAAGTCAATAACCGACATAGACCATGGTAGCAAAGCATGGAATCAGATTTCTAACCTACTCTGATAGGGTGTCTACTTGCCAATGGTAGAACTTGGACACATCCCATGTAGGTACAGGTTTAGGAATATGAAGGGCGTGATTTGTATTCTAGTGTCATCCTTTAACTTGAAACAACTCCCCTTTACCCATACGCACACTCCGGGTGCTAGCCTTTGTTCTCATAGAGAAATTTCCATTAAAGGTTCATATAAAAGGGGTTCCATATGAAGTTCATAACCAATCACATTACCCTACCAAAGAGTCCTCTTAGGGCTACCTTCCAATGGAGACAAGAATCTCATCATGACTTTCGTAAGGTTTGATATATGATTCCGTTCAGCCTATCAACCTTAAGTCTATATTCCTTTACTTGAAGGATATCATTACGAATTTTGACTTCAACATTTATAACCTTACCACTAGGTTCAAGTTTCACATAAAGACATCTTAACATCATTAAAGGTCACAAGTCATTCATACATTCAAAACTAAGAGTCTTTAGCATCCTAAGTCAAGACAACACATATTCACTTTCATACATGCATCAACTAAGGGACACAAGTCAACCAAGACAATACACAACATACATCACCTTAAACATATTACATGTCATTCTAAAAGTACATAGGAATAACAATTATCATCTTTAAGTCATCCTATGAACTACCATATCATCATCAATATATACCATCATAGACTCATATAGTCTAGTAGAACAAATACATGCTATCAAAACTGTAAAAACTACACACATAAAGACATTGTCATAGTATAAACGATGATCAACCAACATCCAATAGGAAAGAACACAGTGCTTCTCACATTATCTCACATATAGTAGATATGATCAGACTTCACATAATCAACTACACGAATCATCATAATACTTAAGTAATGCCGACAAGGCCCGTGATCAGACATATTGCACAAAGTAACGCCGACAAGGCCACTTCAATTCACATAGCACCCACCATAAGTGACCATACATATTACAAACATAATTGAGTCTAATTAACATGAAATAAAGGTAATATGCAGTATACCACCCATTCCATCTTACCACTTCAATCCAAAGAACTAAATCATCCAATTCGATCCAAATAGGACCTTACCCATTGACATGAACATCGATTCAAATACATAAACTATATTACTCAATGAAACTAGGTCAATTCATATACGATTAATCAATCTAAGATGAATTACATCAATTTCAATACAATTATTACATCAATCAATAGCCCATGAAGACAACACTACAATTCATAAGCCTTAAGTCAATATCAATTCAATAAGCCTAATATTCAATAGATCTATAGAATATACAATACTCAATTGATCAAATTGAAACAACCTATTAGCAATAATCATAATCTCATACATGAATCAAAATCGCATAACAATCTACACTTGAATTCATTAATATCAAAGTGTGATCACTTAACCCATATTTTAGTCGAATTGAGAGTTTTGTGAGATCAAATTCATGGAGAATTAATTGGAAAATAAATTATACTATAATAATCAATATCCTTAATGTTTTGAAAACCTTTCATGCAAGAACCAAGATATAGAAGTAGAAATTGGACTTTTTCAATCTTTTCGAAATCTTTGAAATCACTTTTGAAATTGGCTCTAGGTGATAGCAAGCCTTAGATGAAGAACTCCCATACCTTACTAGAAGAACCTAATGATAATTGAAGAATAAACTCCATTTAAGAACCATCTTCAAGCTCCATCTTCACCTTGAACTCTCATGGAGGATTTTGAAGAAACTTTGGGAGGGAATGTGTTTTGGTTTAGGTGTTAGGGTTTAAATGAGAGTTCAATGACTTATATACTCTTAAAATACCATAAACACTCAAAACAAACATCCTAATATTGTATCAGACTTGGGGTGAATTTCCCCAAAACCCCAAGCCTTAACAAAAAACTGGCACGAAGTCACAGCACCATCGGCGCCCAGCATCGACGGTCCGTGGTCTCACCCACGCCCCGTCGATCGGGTCTCTTTGGTTGATCCTGCAACTCCTCAACCTGAAGTCCAATTGTATCCATTGACTCCATCCATCGACGGGCCTCGCCTGGTCGACTGGCCGTCGTTTGGGTCAGTCGATTGCCACTGCCTGGCAGTGTTGAGCTCCAAGCTGGGGTCCACCTTTAGGACCCCTTGTGGGTCCTATATGGAGTCGTACCCGGATGTTTCCAAACCAAATATATTCTTATACGAGTTTAGTACCTACCACATCAATTTTATCCAAAACGAACACGTAAAACTCGACGAAACATACATGGACACGCAGGGTCGTTTCAGAGCAAACCTTTCTAACGTCATGGACGTTCTTGGACGTTTGACCTCCTAACTTCACGAAACATTACACACTGCCTATATACACAACAATAACTCATTTGAGGACCTTATAACATCATGAAGCACACATAAACACGTAAAACCACATATGAGGCACCTAGGTGACTTAGTCGTCAAACGTCTTGATCGTCCCTTGTCGTTTGACTTCCAATGCACCTAAAATCTTAGACACTGCCTAAAATCCACATTATAAATAATTTTAGGACCTTAGACCATCATGACAACCATGTTGGGTTGTATCTTCACCTAAGTCATTTTCGGGGTCTTACATTCTCCCCCACTTGGACAATATTCGTCCTCGAATGACACTTGCCACTCTCCAAACACTTCCAAGACTAGAGATTCAATTAGTAAATCATTACCATGCCATATAAAATCTCATACAAGACAAAAATCCAAGAAAACATCAATTTCACATAATTAAGAGAATCACAATACAACAAGAAACTAGAAAATATTTTATAACTCATCATGCTAGAAAACTCTCATGCTTCATTTCAAATAGAAAAAACTCATTTTATATTCAATAAAATGCTCATATACATCAATTCTAACCATATTAGAACAATTTTCAACCAAAGAATGAATTAGACAATTTTTGCAAAATGTTACAGTGAACAGAAATCCTTGGTAACCTTCTAGTGAAAATGCTTCACAATCTAACAATGCAACACTTCAAGAAATTTCTTATAAATTCTCAACAAATCAATCTCATATAATCATTTAGAATTGCTCTCTATTCAACTATATGAAAGAATTAGCAACCTACACTAGATGCAAATGATCCATGAGGAAGATACCATGCATGAAAACTCATTTTCTCATTCAACAAAACTTCAATCAAAACATGCATATCATAAGGAGAACTATTGGAATTGACGTTCCTCAAAAGACTCACATAATCAAGTTACTAATAACTCTTTGTTATAGGCTTGAATAAACACATAAAGAAAGGTTAGGGGCACCTTACTCCCAACAACCATACCTTCACCATACTCCCCCACTTAGGAGAAACCCATTCTAAGGTCAACATAACATCTACTACAAAGAACTCCCTCAAGGAACCTTAAACCCTACTAATACTTTCTCACCAAAGTCTATCTCATGAAGACTAAAGACTCTAAAAGGTCTCATCATCTAACCACTACATCCCTTTTACTAGGAGAACTCGCCTTTACTCTTTCATATCTCATCACCTCCCTTACTATGGTTTGGGTCTTAAACAACTTCAAACTATCTCAACAACCACTCCTTCAAATTTCTAACAATATACCTTACCATTCTTTTCCAACTTCACTACCCTTCAAAAGGTTAATTAAAGCAACCTAAGGTCAAACACATCATCTATCACACCTCATCTAATAAGTCACATCTCATCTTTTCTCTCCCTCAACCCAATCTTCATAAAGTCACCCTAAAGGGACCAAAACATAAGGGAAACAAGGGAAAGACACCATATACAAAGCTCTTAGGAACAATTAGATGAATGAAAAAGTGAAACTTTTCCTAGCACCGAATAGACTCCTATTCATAATGTGGCGCGCTTCACATAATAAACAAGACACTACTAGATGTGGTTCATGAGACAACTAAGACACTACCTAAACTTATGCTCTGATACCAAGCTTTTCACGACCCACAAGTACACCCTAGAAGTTAGAGTGTCCTTGTGTTGCCAGAAGGCAAATGAGACTTCAAGAAGTCTCATCGAAGCCACTCGTACCATTCATTGCATAATAAACATAGTAAAATGAGTAAGTATTTCAAACTTTATTCACACACGAAGAACTCTTTTCATAGACTTTCATTAATAACATTAAAACTTTACTACATATCCTTGAACCATCTAAACTTTAGAGTATACAATACTTGGGACTAATCCCATACAAGACATAAAATAAAGACTCACGTGTGGATATAGTCCTCGAATCAATGATAACTCACTAATACTTCATATTCAACCCTTATAAACCTATCCATCATCCATGGCACAACAATACTTCCAATTCCCTACACTTTAGTCAAAAAGGGAAAAGAAGGGGTTGGCACATTAAATGCACTAAGTATGGAGCCATGCAAAAACCATGAAAAAGGGACATTTAGTAAATAACATGCTTTTCATGAATTTTGATTAAAACATCATACAATATTCATAAGAACAACATTTAACAACTTAGAAACACATAACGAACCACTTAAATAATTAGTCACATTTTTAGGAAATATTGCAGTGAACTACATCACTGTACAGTTAACTTCTTCACTGTTGAAGTAAAGTTTCTTAACTTCGCTTCAAACACCTTATAGCATATAATCCCCTCACTAAGAGCTACCCTAAGACTCACTTAACTAAGAAAAAGAGAGATCACCCATACACCCTCTCTAGGCACACCTAAATGATCCTTAAGACCACCTATAATGAGGTATATACACTTACAACACATCAAGCACATGAACATGAGATCATCCTACCAAGGTGATTCTAACGTTCACTTGAGTGGGTTGTGAAGCGGCCGCCCATAAAATCCCTTACACACACTTAAGAGATCCTATAGACTACCTAAGATAGAATCATTATCACTTAATACATTAGTATACATAAAATATTACATTCTCCCCTACAAAGGTTATCAAAAGACTTACTTAAGTAAATCAATAAGATAACGTCCATGATTGACCTCTTCAAGATTACCTAAGTAATCCTTAAGAATACCTATGTTTGGATCATGTCCACAAAATCAACCATCTTCCCTAACTAGAGTCATTCTTAAGACTTATCTAGGTAAGATAAGAAATGATCATTCCTATGCCCCCTTCACACCTTAACTAGACAACCCTTAACTACTCTAGATAAGTACTTATTCATTTAAAATACTTTCTTAAATTAAGTCATCACATTCAATAGTTCATTTAAGACTCATTCATCACGTAAGGACATTCAAGTAATGGTCTCTTAAAGACCTAGGGACTCCAACTAACACCTTCAAATATTATTGAGCAATGTATAGATAGCGTGTCATACCACCACCTAAACTTCATAGAACTTCTATAATGCTAGTAAGTGTCCCATATGATTAGAATAGGGAATAACCGACATAGACCATGGCAACAAAGCATGACATCCGGAGTTCTAACCTAATCCGATGAGGGTGTTATACATGCCAATGGTAGAACTTGGACACATCCCATGTTGGCACATGGTTAAGGAATATGAAAGGCGTGTTTTGTATTCTAGTCTCATCCTTTAACTAGAACTACTCCCCTTACCACACTCACTCGGTGCTAGCCTTTGTTCTCATAGAGTAATTTTCATTAAAGGTTCATATAAAAGGGTACCATATAAAGTTCATAACCCAATCACATTTACCCTACCAAAGAGGTTCTCTTAGGGCTACCTTCCAATTGCGACAAGAAGCTCATCCTGACTTTCCTAAGGTTTGATATGATGTCGTTCTTGCCAATCAAACTTAAGTCTATCATTACTTTCTTGAAGGATACCATTATGGCTTTCGACTTTAACATTCATAACCTTATTACTAGGTTCAAAGTTTCACATAAAGACGTTCTTAAAATCGTTCAAGGTCACATGTCATTCATACATTCAAGACTAAGACGCATTAGCATCATATTGCACAAAGTAACACCGACAAGGCCACTTCAATTCACATAGCACCGCCACCATAAGTGTACCATACATATTACAACATAATTGCAGTCTAATTAACATGAAATAAAGGTAATCGGGGCAGCATACCACCCATTCCATCTTACCACTTCAATCCAAAGATAAATCATCCAATTCAATACCATAAGGACCTTACCCATGGACATGAACATTGATTCAATACATGAACTATATTACTCAATGAAACTAGGTCAATTCAATATACGATTATCAATCTAAGACGAATTATACATCAATTCAATACATTTATTACATCAATCAATAGCCCATAGAAAACAACACTACAATT
This sequence comes from Solanum lycopersicoides, assembly GCA_022817965.1. Lineage (NCBI taxonomy): Eukaryota > Viridiplantae > Streptophyta > Magnoliopsida > Solanales > Solanaceae > Solanum > Solanum lycopersicoides. Next base: position 44,850,993 of record CM040628.1, on the reverse strand, counting down.
CATAAGCCTTAAGTCAATATCAATTCAATTAGCCTAATATTCAATAGATCTAAGAATATACAATAATCAATTGATCAAATTGAAATAACCTATAAGCCAATTAATGATAATCTATACATGAATCAAAATCGCATAACAATCTACACTTGAATTCATTAATATCAAAGCGTGATCACATAACCCATATTTTAGTCGAATTGACAGTTTTGTGAAGGTCAAAGGTTCATGGAGAATTTAATTGGAAAACATAAATTATACATTAATAATATCATATCTTAATGTTTGAAAACCTTTCATGCAAGAACCCAAGACATAGAGTAGAAATTGGACTTTTTCATCTTTTCGAAATCTTTGAAAATCATCTTTGAAATTGGCTCTAAGGTGATAGCAAGCCTTAGATGAAGAATTACCATACCTTATTAGAAGAACCCAATGATAATTGAAGAATAAACTCCATTGAAGAACCATCTTCAAGCTCCATCTTCACCTTGAACTCTCATGGAGGTTTTTGAAGAAACTTTGGGAGGGAATGTGTTTTGATTTAGGTGTTAGGGTTTAAATGAGAGTTCAATGACTTATATACTATTAAAATACCATAAACACTCAAAACAAACATCCTAATATTTTATAAGACTTGGGGTGAATTTCCCCAAAACCCCAAGCCTTAACAGAAAACTGGCAAGAAGTCACAGCACCATCGACGCCCAGCATCGACGGTCCGTGGTCTCACCCACGCCCCGTCGATGGGGTCCTTTGGTTGATCCTGCAACTCCTCAACCTGAAGTCCAATTGGATCCATTTACTCCAGCCATCGACGGGCCTCGCCTTGTCGACTGACGGTCGTTTGGGTCAGTCGATTGCCACTGCCTGGCAGTGTTGAGCTCCAAGTTGGGTTCCAACTTTAGGACCCCTTGTGGGTCCTATGTGGAGTCGTACCCGGATGTTTCTAACCCAAATATATTCTTATACCAGTTTAGGACCTACCACATCAATTTTATCCAAAACGAACCCGTAAAACTCGACGAAACATACATAGACACGCAAGGTCGTTTCACAACAAACCTTTCAAACGTCATGGAAGTTCTTGGACGTTTCACCTCCTAACTTCACGAAACTTTACACACTGCCTATATACGTAACAATAAATCATTTGAGGACCTTATAACCTCATGAAGCACACATAAACACATAAAACCACATATGAGGCACCTAGGTGACTTAGTCGTCAAACGTCTTGATCGTCCCTTGACGTTTGACTTCCAATGCACCTAAACTCTTAGAAACTGCCTAAAATCAACATTATAAATAATTTTAGGACCTTAGACCATCATGACAACCATGTTGGGTTGTAGCTTCACCTAAGTCATTTTTGGGGTCTTACATTCTCCCCCACTTGGACAACATTCGTCCTCGAATGACACTTGCCACTCTCCGAACACTTCCAAGACTAGAGATTCAATTAGCAAATCATGACCATGCCATATAAAATCTCATACAATACAAAAATTCAAGAAAACATCAATTTCACATAATTAAGAGAATCACAATACAACAAGAAACTAGAAAATATTCTATAACTCATCATGCTAGAAAACTCTCATGCTTCATTTCAAATAGCAAAAACTCATTTTATATTCAATAAAATGCTCATATACACCAATTCTAACCATATAACAATAATTTTCAACCAAAGAATGAATTAGACAATTTTTGCAAAGTGTTACAGTGAACAGAAATCCTTGGCAACCTTCCAGTGAAAATGCTTCACAATCTAACAATGCAACACTTCAAGAAATTTCTTATAAATTCTCAACAAATCAATCTCATATAATCATTTAGAAATGCTCTCTATTCAACTATATGAAAGAATTAGCAACCTACACTAGATGCAAATGATCCATGAGGAAGATACCATGCATCAAAACTCATTTTCTCATTCAACAAAACTTCAATCAAAACATGCATATCATAAGGAGAACTATTGGAATTGACGTTCCTCAAAAGACTCACATAATCAAGTTACTAATAACTCTTTGTTATAGGCTTGAATAAACACATAAAGAAAGGTTAGGGGCACCTTACTCCCAACAACCATACCTTCACCATACTCCCCCACTTAGGAGAAACCCATTCTAAGGTCAACATAACATCTACTACAAGGAACTCCCTCAAGGATCCTTAAACCCTACTAATACTTTCTCACCAAAGTCTGTCTCATGAAGACTAAAGACTCTAAAAGGTCTCATCATCTAACCACTACATCCCCTTTACTAGGAGAACTCGCCTTTACTCTTTCAAATCTCATCACCTCCCTTACTATGATTTGGGTCTTAAACAACTTGAAACTATCTCAACAACCACTCCTTCAAATTTCTAACAATATACCTTATCATTATTTTCCAACTTCACTACCCTTCAAAAGGTTAATTAAAGCAACCTAAGGTCAAACACATCATCTATCACACCTCATCTAATAAGTCACATCTCATCTTTTCTCTCCCTCAACCCAATCTTCATAAAGTCACCCTAAAGGGACCAAAACATAATGGAAACAAGGGAAAGACACCATATACAAAGCTCTTAGGAACAATTAGATGAATGAAAAAGTGAAACTTTTCCTAGCACCGAATAGACTCCTATTCGTAATGTGGCGCGCTTCACATCATAAACAAGACACTACTAGATGTGGTTCATGAGACAACTAAGACACTACCTAAACTTTTGCTCTGATACCAAGCTTTTCACGACCCACAAGTACACCCTAGAAGTTAGAGTGTCCTTGTGTTGCCAGAAGGCAAATGAGACTTCAAGAAGTCTCATCGAAGCCACGCGTACCATTCATTGCATAATAAACATAGTAAAATGAGTAAGTATTTAAAACTTTCTTCACACACGAAGAACTCTTTTCATAGACTTTCATTTAAAACATTAAAACTTTACTACATATCCTTGAACCATCTAAACTTTAGAGTATACAATACTTGGGACTAATCCCATACAAGACATAAAATAAAGACTCACGTGTGGATATAGTCCTCGAATCAATGATAACTCACTAATACTTCATATTCAACCCTTATAAACCTATCCATCATCCATGGCACAACAATACTTCCAATTCCCTACACTTTAGTCAAAAAAGTAAAAGAAGGGGTTGGCACATTAAATGCACTAAGTATGGAGCCATGCAAAAACCATGAAAAAGGGACATTTAGTAAATAACATGCTTTTCATGAATTTTGATTAAAACATCATACAATATTCATAAGAACAACATTTAACAACTTACAAACACATAAGGAACCACTTAAATAATTAGTCACATTTTTAGGAAATATTGCAGTGAACTACATCACTGTACAGTTAACTTCTTCACTGTTGAAGTGAAGTATCTCAACTTCGCTTCAAACACCTTATAGCATATAATCCCCTCACTAAGGGCTACCCTAAGACTCACTTAACTAATAAAAAGAGAGATCACCCATACACCCTCTATAGGCACACCTAAATGATCCTTAAGACCACCTATAATGAGGTATATACACTTACAACACATCAAGCACATGAACATGAGATCCTCCTACCAAGGTGATTCTAATGTTCACTTGAGTGGGTTGTGAAGGGACCGCCCATACAATCCACTACACACACACTTAAGAGATCCTATAGACAACCTAATATAGAATCATTATCACTTAATACATTAGTATACTTAAAATATTTCATTCTCCCCTACAAAGGTTATCAAAAGACTTACTTAAGTAAATCAATAAGATAACGTCCATGATTGACCTCTTCAAGATTACCTAGTAATCCTTAAGAATACCTATGTTTGGATCATGTCGACAAAATCAACCATCTTCCCTAACTAGAGTCATTCTTAAGACTTATCTAGGTAAGATAAGAAGTGATCATTCCTATGCCCCCTTCACACCTTAACTAGACAACCCTTAACTACTCTAGATAAGTACTTATTCATTTAAAATACTTTCTTAAATTAAGTCATCACATTCAATAGTTCATTTAAGACTCATTCATCACGTAAGGACATTCAAGTAATGGTCTCTTACAAGACCTAGGGACTCCAACTAACACCTTCAAATCCTATTGAGCAATGTCTAGATAGCGTCCCATACCACCACCTAAACTTCATAGAACTTCTATAATGCTACTAAGTGTCTCATATGATTAGAATAGGGAATAACCGACATAGACCATGGCACCAAAGCATGACATCTGGAGTTCTAACCTAATCCGATGAGGGTGTTCTACATGCCAATGGTAGAACTTGGACACATCCCATTTTGGCACATGGTTAAGGAATATGAAAGGCATGTTTTGTATTCTAGTCTCATCCTTTAACTAGAAATACTCCCCTTACCACACTCACTCGGTGCTAGCCTTTGTTCTCATAGAGTAATTTTCATTAAAGGTTCATACAAAAGGGTACCATATCAAGTTCATAACCCAATCACATTTACCCTACCAAAGAGGTCCTCTTAGGGCTACCTTCCAATTGCGACAAGAAGCTCATCCTGACTTTCCTAGGGTTTGATATGATTTCGCTCTTGCAAATCAAACTTAAGTCTATCATTACTTTACTTGAAGGATACCATTATGGCTTTCGACTTCAACATTCACAACCTTACTACTAGGTTCAAAGTTTCACATAAAAGACCTTCTTAAAATCGTTCAAGGTCACATGTCATTCATACATTCAAGACTAAAAGGCTTTAGCATCTTAAGTCAATACATGACATATTAACTTTCATACATGCATCAAGTAAGGTACAAGTCAACCAAGACAAGACACAACATACTTCACCTTAACACATATTACATGTCATTCTAAAAGTATATAGGAATAACCATTATCATATTTAGGTCATCCTATGCACTACCATATCATCAACAATATAACCATCATAGACTCATATAGTCAAGTAGGAACAATCATGCATCAACCATAAGACTACACACATAAAGACATTGTCATAGTATAATATGATCACCTAACATCAATAGAAGAACACATGCTTTCACATTAATTCACATATAGGTCGATATGATCATACTTCACATAATCAACTACACGAATCATCATAATACTTAAGTACTGCCGACAAGGCCATGATCATCATAATGCATAAAGTAACGCCATCAAGGCCACATCAATTCACATAGCACCGCCACCATAATTAGACCATACCAATCACAACATAATTGAAGTTAATTAACATGAAATAAAGGGAATCAAGGAAGCATACCACCCATTCTATCTTACCACTTCAATACAAAGCTAAATCATGCAATTCGATACCATAAGGCCCTTACCCATGGGCATAACTAATAATTCAATGCAATCATAACAATACTAAATTAAACTAGGTCAATTAACTACATATTCATCAATCTAATACAACTTAGATATAAATTTACTACAATTATCAAATCAATCAATAGACCATAGAAAACTACAATAGAATTCATAAGCCTTAAGTCAATATCAATTCAATAAGCCTAATATACAATTGATCTAAGAATATACAATACTCAATTGATCAAATTGAAACATCCTATAAACCAATGAATCATAATCTATACATGAATCAAAAGCCCATAACAATCTACACTTGAATTCATTAATATCAAAGCATGATCACATAACCCATATTTTAGTCAAATTGAGAGATTTGTGAAGGTCAACGGTTCATGGAGAATTTCATTGCAAAACATAAATTATACATCAATAATATCATATCTTAATGCTTGAAAATCTTTCATGCAAGAACCCAAGACTTCGAGTAGAAATTGGATTTTTTCAACTTTTTGAATTTTTTGAAAATCATCTTTGAAATTGGCTCTAAGGTGATAGCAAGACTTAGATGAAGAACTCCCATAACTTATTAAAATAACCCAATGATAATTGAAGAAGAAAATCCATTGAAGAACCATCTTCAAGCTCCTTCTTCACCTTGAACTCTCATGGAGGTTTTTGAAGAAACTTTGGGAGGGAATGTGTTTTGATTTAGGTGTTAGGGTTTAAATGAGATTTTAATGACTTATATACTCTTAAATACCAATAAACACTCAAAACAACCGTCCTCCTATTTTATAAGACTTGAGGTTAATTTCTTAAAACCCCCAAGCCATAACAGAAAACTGGCAGGAAGTCACAACATTATCGATGCCCAGCATGGACGGTCCGTGTTCTCACCCATGCCCTGGTCTATGGGGTCTTTTTGGTTGCTCCTGCAACTCCTCAACCTGCATGCCAAGTGTCTCCATCGACGCCACCCATCAACGGGCCGTCGCCTGGTTGACTGGCTGTCGTTTCGGTCAGTCGATTGGCACTGCCTGGCAGTGTTGAGCTCCAAATTTGGGTCCTTATTTAGGGCCCCTTGTGGGTCCTATGTGGAGTCGTACTCGGACTTTTCCAACCCAAATATGTTCCTATACAAGTTCAGGAAATACCACATCAATTTTATCCAAAAAGAACACGTAAAACTCAACGAAACATACATAGACACGCAAGGTCGTTTCAAGGCAAACTTTTCAAATGTCATGGACGTTCTTGCATGTTTGACCTCCAAACTTCACGAAACTTGAAACACTGCCTATATAAACTATAATAACTCATTTAAGGACCTTATAACCTCATCAATCACACATAAACACATAAAACCACATATGAGGAACCTAGGTGACTTAGTCGTCGAACATCTTGGTCGTCCCTTGACGTTTTACTTCCAATGTGCCTGAACTCTTAGACACTACCTGAGACCCACATTATAAACCATTTTATGACCTTAGACCATCATGACAACAACGTTAGGCTCTATCTTCACCTAAGTCATTTTTGGGGTCTTACACGTGGATCCATTAGCTGGTATTCCTATGGGGGCAACAAAGTTCAAGAACTACAAAATATAGTTTGGACCCTCACAACTTGTTCACTCGGTGCTAAGGTAGAGTCCCTCTTGAAATTTTTTTCATTAATAATCATAACTTAGTTTAGGTCATAGGGTCTACCTCTTATATAGTCATAGATATAGCTCAATAGGAATTGCATGATAAGACCTTTCATTACGACCCTCACATGTAAGATTCGCACATTAACATCATTATATCATAGTAAGGCACATAGGTACTTCATAACCAACCTTATATAAATACATCTTAAGCATAATCTCACAATCACATAATCAAGACATTTAAATTCAACATCATACCAACCCTAATCAATCTTATCATAACTTCATCACTAAACACCAATAATCATAATTGAAGTAAAGAATTGATATCACAAGACTTACCGCAATCTCCTTCACAAGCCATCATCAAGGCCTTACCAAAAACCATCCAATTCAACCCAAAAATGGTTTTAATATCATCACTCAATAGTAATTAACACAATAATGAAGTTATTTGAATCACTACACAATAATTCATCACTAGTTCATTGTGTAGGGTTAGGGACTTAGGTCAAATTCATGATCTACTTCACAACCTAGGTTAATTAATCAAGAAATAGCACAATTGGATTACAATACATCAATATAGACTCATAATTATCTAAAGAAATCAGAAACAAAGCAGATTATATGATCAATTTCGTAATACAAGAAAACCCGCATGAAAACTCTTCTTTTTGAAATCAATTTGAAGGAACCCTTAGGACAAAGAATCCCAAAGGGGAAAGGAATCACATAAATTACTAATTGATGAAGTTTTATGGTGAAAAATTCACCCTTTGCAGCCCTATAACCCTCCTTTGCTTGGTCTTAAATGGAGTTTCTTTGGGAGAGAAAAAGAAGAGAGAAGGAAGAACAATTTGGTTTTGGGAATTATGAGAGTTAGGTTTAGTTTAATTAGATCTGGGGTATTTATAGAAGTCATTCGCTAACTTAATTAGGCCTCCCTTAATACCTAACTAATTAACTAACCCCTTAATTAATTTTATTTTAACTAAACAAAATGTGCATCAAAATAGTTCCTTGACAAATGAAACCCCAACCAACAGGTCGTTTGTCAATCGACGGGCACTGTTCATGGTCGTCCTATGCAGTTGTCGATTTGGTCAGAGAGTTTTCCAAAAGGAACTTTGGCCAAAATTGCTAAGTTTCCATCGATAGTGTCCATCGACACCCCGTTGATTGAACCACGCCTTGTCGATGGGCTACGTAGGTGAACACTGTCTCTTAACAGCTTCTAGCCACATTTGCAAGGGTCCTTCTCAAGGGACCTTGGTTCGTCCTTGGGGAGTCTACCTGGACGTTTTTACTATAAAATAACTCTAATATCTGTTAGACACCTTACTACAAAATTTCATCATTTTCTAATTCCTAAAACTTAGTCAAATAGGCTAAGGCACACTGACACCTCTTTGAACTAGTTTCTGGACGTAATGGACGTTCCTTGATGTTTTGATTCTAAAACCTCGTAAATGAATTCTATACATTATAATTGACTTTAAAAAAATGTTACAACTCTTAGACTCTCATGATAGGCTTTAGATTAGGCTTTAGAGTTTCGGAGTATTACACTTGTGGTCTTAAGGTGATGCTTTAGTGTGGATAGTGTAATGGTACATTATCTGTACATTACAGCAAGTATCACTAGAGGGTTATTTGGAAGGTTAAGGAAATAAGAAGAAAAGGTAGTTCACTGTAAAGAGAAAGGTACTTACAGTAAAGTGGTGACTTATATGCCTTAAATTCAATGTGTGATATTATGTGATGGTATGATTATTGTATATGCCTAAAATAAGTATGCAAATGAAATGATGATTATTGTATTAAGTTTTATGAAGTTTTCACAAAAAGGCATAATGCATGGTTTCAAAGTAAATGTCCCTTTTAAATGCATGTTTTTGCATGATGCCCATACTTAGTGCATTCATGTACTTACTCCATTCTTCTCTACATTTTTTACACAAAGTATAGTTTATGGATGCTTAAAGGATGTCACAAAGTGAAGAGCTTTATATGCGTTTCCCAAGCTCAAGGAAAGAAATCCTTAAGATTCAAGGATTTCCTATGTCAAGTTTATATTTAAAATCATGTAATAGTTTAGTTATGTTTTATGTATAAGGGTCGTATCCCTAAAGTATTCTAAAGGTGTTGAGTCTAAGATGGTAAAAAGACTTAGAGTCTAAATATGTACTTATGATATTTCATATATAATGGAAGTGATGTTCTAGCATATGATGTGTTATGAAAGTTTTAAATTTTCAACTAAAATTACCTATGACAATGCGATGAATGATAACTATGGGCTTGTATAAGACCTCCAAGAGTTCAAGTACATCATGATACTTCTAGGGGATGCTCCCCGATCGTGACATATATTGACTTAGATAACGAACTGCATTATGTAACTTTTTGGACTAAACAAATCATGACTATTGAGGGTTAGCCTATGCGAATTCATAAGTGGACTCCTACTTTCAAACCAACTGAGGAAACTCCCATTATTCCTGTTTGGATATCCCTCCCGATATGCCTTGGCATTGTTATTATAAGGATATCTTGACAGGCCTTTTGTATCCAATTGCCTCTATACAGAAGACAAGCGGAAGCATGGCTAGAGTGAGATTCCAAATAGATCACACAAAAGAAAGGATTAAACATGTACGGTTTGGCTATGATGAAGATGATTTGACCAACAGTAAGTGGTAGTCTATTGACTATGAAGGTATTCATGCATACTCTCCAAATTGTAAACATAAAGGCTACACTATTCAAGAGTGTAATATCAAATCGAGAGATCAAGAGTATTATAAAAGGAAAGAAATGGAGGCAACAAAAACAACTAAACCTACTAATAAAGCTGTGTAAATAGTTCAAAAAAATAGGGGGGGGCAGGATGAGAATATAGTTAAGGTTCCAGAAATGTTACAAAGGAGCATGATGTCCAGGATAAAGGATAACAATGGCGAGTTCAAAACAAAAAAACAAAAACATCCTAGGCAGGCCATCCCTAAAACTGTGTGGAAACCTACAAGTCAGCAACATAACGAACAACTGGACAGTTCATCACAGCCAGTTCAGGCAAGTAAGTGCTCCAGTATTCCTATTCATAATGATTTTTTTAATTTAGATATGCAGGAACAAGACATAAACCTAGAAGAATTGTATAGCAGCAAAAATGCATATAATGAAGTCCAGACAAAACAAGATGAAGGGAACACACAGGATATGCATACATTAAAAGATGTCCATGATGTAACATTCCAGAAAATGTACTTGTCTAGTGAAGAGTCTATTAGGTTTTAAAAATATGTATTAGGGTACATAGGCATCCCAATTCCCAATATTGAGTAATATTGGGCATGTTAGAGAATATTAGCTTAAGGGTGTTAGCCAATTTCTATGTATTAACAAGTAACTTAAAATACACTTTGATGTTCAAATGCTCCAATCCAAGCTTGTTTAGGAATTGTACCTGCAATAAACACCCTAAGCTAAAATTCTGAATTTATTCTCTTACACATATTAGGTACGAGGCATCCAAGTGTCAAGCCTACGTACCATAGCACATGATCATTTAAAAAGAATATGTAGATTAAGCAGTGCCCAAGGACATAGTGAGGATTCTTGGGACAATGAGTGAACTTTCCAAGTGCAACTATAGAGTGCACAGTTAGGAAAGTGCACGGCAACACATGTGCAAGCACATGTGCTACCGGCCGAGAGACCAAGCGACCAAGCCCAACCGATTCGGTTAGGGCGGTTAGGGGTCCGGCACACGTCTGGTCAAGCCACGTAGGGCCGAGCTTCCTAACCAATCCTAGGCTATAACTAACATACCTAACTAGCTAACTAACCTAGGACTAACTAAACTGAACTAACTACTGTGCCCAAAATTCTAAGACCTAACCGGGTGACACTAGCCGAGTAGCTAACTAGAGAAACATCCTAGTACCTAACCTAGTATGGTCCAAAGGGGTTGGTTATGGTCCTAGTGACTTAGGGGTACTTTTGTAATTACCCTAGGTCACTTAATTAATTAAATTAGAAACATAATTAATTAATTTAAATTCATGGTCAAACCATAGACCCTTAGCAAATTTTCAGAATTTGTCTAAGTCAAAGGCTCTCGTATTTTTAGTCAATTTAGGAGGGGCGTTTTGGTAATTATCTAATTTTTTTATTTAATTAAGTTAATTAGCCTAAGTTGAATTTTTCAATGTTCAGTTCCTAAGACTTAGACTAACGTTTATTCAGTAGAAACTCACGACTGAAAAATAGTGAGCAAACGTAAAAAAAAAAATAGAAAAAGTCTCGGTTCTCCTTAGGCGATTTCAAGGCAATTCTTCAAGATTTTCGTGCAAAGAACAGGGTGATCTTCGTAGATTCAATCTTACAGTAAGGTATGGGTTTCTCTCTTGGATAACTTTCCCCATGAGTCTTTTCAAACGTTTTGAATTCAAGAAAACCAAAACTAGGGTTGTTCCCAATGAAATTGTCGAATGTTCATCTCCCTAGTTCTCCCTATTTCCGATTCTAGTAGTATGTATAATGCAAATCTCGAGCATGTTGTTGGTATGTGGTGCTAACTGATCATTATTTGTAGGTTTCTGTGATTTGATAATGTCAAATGAGACCTATAGGTTACATCCGTATGATTAGAGTATCATTTACATGAGATAAGGAATGTTGTAATGCCTAATTGTGTTCGAGAAGATGCAATCGTTAAGTCTTTTATGAAATTCAGTTTACTGTTGAAAGGAATGAAGGTTTCAATTACTGTGTTTTACAGTAGATATGTTTGTAAGTGTTTGGAATGCAATGTTTCCAAGAAGAAATAAGAATGAGAATCAAAGATAGTTAATGAATCTTCAATGCCAAATCAACTTTATAGCTTGGACAAACTAAGCGTTGAATTGTTCTTATAAGCTAATCAAATGTTAAAAGTTGGCTTGCTTAAAATGATGAGATTACTATAGCATATACATGAAGTTAATTGACTTGGCTAGTGATTATATCATTACAAGTTTTTAGTGAAAGTCTGGTTTATGCCAATAAATTGTCCAGCAATATTATTTCCAAAATATGTAATAGACTGTGCCAATGACTAAGTCATGCCAATATTATATGGCCAATGTAAATTATGATGTTTCTTGTAAGTCCAAATACATGTTAAAGATTCACTTGACAAGATGTAACTCAATGAACTCATAACCTAGGGTATGCCAATGATTGGGACAAGTCCCAACATACCCTATCTAAATGAACTTGTGAACATAGTAGCACATTGAATAAGTCTTTATAACTTTTATAAAGAATGGTACAAGACTACCAAATAACATTGAACAAGATAAGGTGAGTAATGAAATAACTGAAAGCTTATGAGTTATGAAATAGACCTAGAATGGGGTGTTAAAGGAAGTGAGACAAGTCTCACTTGCACCTAAACAATTATGTTAAAGATACACACATAAAAGGGTGTTAGAAAGCGTGAGACAAGTCTCATTCACACCATGATGATAATGTAAGATTTAAGTTCATATTCATCAAGTATAGAAAGGGATGACAAGTCATCCATTGAGATAATCATACCTCATACTAGAAGAAAGCTTCCATACTGTATGAGTCAACTCTAAAAGTTGTAAAGTATAATAAATTGAGATAAGCACCGATAGACTAGTAATGAGCTTGTGCAAACACATGTAAGCTCATGAGATTAGACTACCACAAAGGTGGATAAGGGTCTCCAAATTCTCCTAGTCTTTGAACTATGTCGCCAGCATAGGTTACTAGCTAGTGCATCCACCTAAGAAAGCAAGGAAGTATTCGGTTTCACTTTAGCCGGTGAACCGCCTCTTTTAAGTGTGGGGAAGACACTGAATTTCATGTTAGCTCTCATGATCTATGTCAGTTAAATGCTAAAAATTTGTTTAATAATGTAAGAAAGAAATAAAGAAAGAACAAGGAAGATGAGGGTGTTCGGATAGGATGACCAAAGGGTGAGGTTAGACTAAGTAATGATGTAAGTCATTCTTAGTCATTGCACAAAAAGATCCCAATGGAAGTCTTAAAATAATATCCTAAGTCAACCTACCATGTTCAAAGTGAACATGAGATCAAAGAACATGAAATGTAAGTTCAAAGTGAACTAAGTAAGCAAAAGCATAAGAATATCAAATCATCAATGTTTGATAAGAATGAAGTTTTAACAGTTATTGGTTTATGCCAATAAAGGGAGCAAAACATAATGACTCATCAATTGGAATATGAATATATGCCCCAGCATCTTTATATTATGCAAATGATCAAAGAATGGGCATAGCCAATAAAGATTAGATTATAAAGACTTCATGCCCAATTTAACAATAATGGAAAGAACAACTTGTGAGTAGGGTAGTCAAATCATTTCCTTAGTCTTTTGGATTAATTACTTGATTCATTGAAACTACACAACAAAAAAAGAAAAGACTGAAAAATAAACTAAGTGTGGGAGAGGGAGCTCTCGGCCTAAGGGGAGCAAAAATATTAAATTTTTCTTGAGTTGTTCTAAAATTATGTTCATGATTCCAAGGTCTTATGTTTATATAGAAAATGAGTTGTTTGCTTTAAATGGATGAAAATATGTCATATTCATAGCATGATTCATAAATAACGAATCAGGAAAGTGAAGTGACTTCACTTTCCAAAAATGGCATGTTGCTATAAGAAGAGCTTTCCTTGATCATGCATAGTCCTTATGTGTTTATGTGCATACACCCATACTTAGTACAAGTCTGTACTAACCCATATACAAATACTACTTTTATTGGTGCAAATCCTTGAAGAAGATTGAAGATCAGCTGAAGCTGTTTGGACTAGTACCTCCAGACTTTGGTAGGTCCTCTTGAGTTCGAGAATTCCTACGCTTTATTTTCTAGATTTAGTAGATTATACATAGCTAGTGGATGTTGTCCCTAGAGTTTTCTTTCAAACATTTATTCAAGCTTTCGTATTAAGGCCCGTTTGGCAATTATTAATGATATTATGAATTCTTCATTTCAATTGTTCAATCTGTTAATAGATGGTTGTTTATTTTGAGCTGTTAGTATATCACTCTTATGCAAGAATTATATGAAGTCTAAGTACACTTCAGTAAATTTAAAAAGTTTTATATTTTCCGTAAGAAATCATCAAAATCTTCCCTTAACATTGTAAAATATTCTCTTAACTCTACTACTTCATGGCTTAGTGTTCCTCCCTCCTGTACCTCCAACCTCATCACCATACGGATAACAAGAAACGTTGGAACTAGGAGGAGAAGAATAAGTCATCATATTTAGAGAAGTAGTGAATGTATTGCTTCTATGGTCCACAGACCTTTAAATTGTCCCGCCCAAACATCTACGTATTCTTTCTTAGAATAGGAAGTAGCACAAGAAGAGGCAGAAAATCCAACCTCACCACTTCCATTTCCTTCTAGATTCTACTCAAAACATTCATAAGACATATGAGAGAGAATTGTCCCTCATATCACCATCATAACCATGGTCCAAGGGTTGAGAACCTTCCTAGTCCCCAATGGTATACACCATAAGTTCCTTCTACCCCTTCAACATCATCACAAAGGTCATAATTTCCGTTCATCTCAAAATCATCTTTGGAGTAGTCGTTCTCACCACTATCTTGTTCATTATCCCATGAGCAACATAAGAATCACCACCATAAACAAGATCCCCATTTCAGTGGTAATACGGACTATCATAGACATCACAAAACTCATTTTCATCATGCTCATAACTCACATTGCTACAAGTATTCACTTATGTCATCTCCATCATATTCGGAAGTTACGAATGAAATTCTTCTTTGTAATCACCTTAAGGTACCTAAAAAAATTAGCAAACAAGGTTAGTGGAAAAGTTCCTCACACCTATCATATTTGATATCACACTTACCTTCCTAAAGCGTCTTCCAATGTTGATAGGGAACTACCTTTGCCAAATCAATTAACAAGATCACTAATAATATGTGGTGGAGTGGATTCTTGTGACTCTTTACTAAGGATGACAAAAAAATCTAAAGGAATTGAATGAAGAAGGTTATCAACAAATTAATATGAGAAAATTAGATGAAAGAAGTACCAAAAGATTCGGACTCAAAATAAACCAAGTAACAAAAGTAGAAAGATTACTACTTGTTACTTAATTTGACGAATCAAACAAAGGATTTGATGATTGAAAACTAGTTAACAAGTTATCAAAGATGTTAATTAATTGTTAAATAGTTGAAAAATTGAAGAAAACTGAGTTTAGAAGAAGAAGTGAATTTGTATACTTAGAAAAAAATTAAGCCTAAAAAATGTTCAACACTTGTAAGACGTTGATTGGATGATTTGATGTTTAAATCTAGTTAAGAAGTAATTAAAGATGTTAATTAATTGTTAATTAGTTTAGTAATTGAGGAAAAAATGATAGAAAAAAGAACCATGAAGTTTGGACATTTTGAAAAATTTCTAGGTCCAAAATAAATCCCATACTTTGAATATTTTTGTGCTTTCAAGGGAAAACCTGCAATTTTCAGCCTCTGAAAGTGAGCCCCACGCGCTGACTATGCGTGTGGGCCTTGTGGGCACTGGGAGATTATGTGTTGTTCGCTGACTGGCGCCCTATGGCTGCTGACTCGGCAGTCAACGGTTTACTTTGACCATTGGCTGCTGACGTGGTTGTCCATTTGGAAATTACTATTTTCTTTAAAATTCAATTATTTTTTTTGAATTTTGATTTTTTTTCAAACTTCCACAAATAGACCAATAAACACTTTGACCGAGTTTGACTTAAGAATATTGGATCAAATGTACTTTCTTTCTTCTTCTTATTTAAGAACAACTTGAAGATTATCAAGAACACCAAGAACACACACTAAATTCCTATATATTCAAATCAACTCAAAATTGTCTCAACATTTACGATTTTCTTCCCTTCAACTTAGAGAACAAAACCCACTAATTAATAACCTCCAATTTCTCCTCAATCAAAAGACCCACTTTCAAAATTTGAAAAGTTTCAAAAGCTTGAAACCCTTCTATGGTAACCTCACTTCTACAACTCCAAATTGAACAAAAATTGAAACATAGACTCAAAATACAATTAGGAACAAGGATCTAGTGTAAAAAACAACATATCAAAACAAAAAAATTAAGAATTTTTTTGGACGATTTTGGACTTTTTTTTGCAACCCAAGACTAGATTTGTAAGAACAAATCTAAACCTAGGTTCTGATACCAAACGATAAGATACCAATTGGGGAAGAAACCAATTGAAATAAAAAAGAAAAATTAAACAACACAAAAGTAAGATAGATTAGAAATAAGAGATGAGAAAGAAGAAAGAAAGGCTAATTGATTAAACAATCAACCAAGAAAGAAGAGAAACATGAATTCTAAAAGAATCAATTCAAATTGAAAACCACAAATGAGAACTCTCAAGTGAAATAAAGGTTAAGAATTCCTAAATCAACAATGAGAATCCATCCATCACTAATCTAGATTAAGTTACACTAAGCTAAGCTAACCTAAAGGGATTCCACCCTTAAGCTACACTCTTGAAAGAGTTTGTTTATTTAATCTTGATAATCCATATAGTCTAAGTCTTCCAAAATAAAAGAAACTACTATTTATACTAATAAAATAAAGAAGAAACTTCTTTGACAATTTTATCCTTAATGAGGTAAGGGCCTTGTTTGTTTGTCTTATTTTGCGAATTCTTGAAAATTATGAGATGACCATTTGCAACAAATGACCTCTTTCTTCTTTCTCTTAAATTAGATGGACATTTCACACATTGTGCTTATTCATTTTGTGTCCATCAAGATCCTCTAAAGCTTTACGAGATCCATACTATCCATGTTGTCATCAAACACTAAGCCCTAAACCCCAAGCACAAAATACCAAAACCCAAACATTAAACACTAAACCATTGATATTAAAATTCAAATTCTAAACCTTAGACCCTAAAACCTGAAAAACCCTTAAATCCTACCCTTACGCTAACCCCAACCCTAACTGTCAAATGGGAAGAATACTCCACCTTAATTTTGTGAGAGAATCTAACCCAACCTCATGGCATTCAAGTCTTACTCAACTCAGTTCCTTTCGCAACCTATTTTTCCTAACGTTCAAGGACATTTTTCTTGTTTCCTGCCTTAGATTATTTTTGAGAACTTCAATAAGGAAATGAACACATGAACATACGGGCCAAACCCAACCTTTTTATTTATAATCAAAATAATACAAAGGACTCACTCGTTGAACAACAATTCTATCCAAGTTCAACTTCCACTTCGACTTAAGGCACAATCACAAGTCGATTGTTGCCTTAGACACATTTCTAAAACCCTCATTTTTTTCATAGTGTAAATTAAAATTCCAGACCTACTCTTCCCTCTTTCACCTTAGGATAAAAAGTCTATCCTTAGGCAAATTCGTCCAACACACAAGGCTGTCCATTATAGAACTTCTGGCATCCTTGTGTTTACATTGTATAGTATTGTGACCCATATCTAACACTTTTCGAATGCATAGCCCACTAAAATAAACTTCAGTTGACATCCCCAACTGATAAGGCATTTTAAATTTCGAATTCAAAAGCTATTACAAGATACAACGAATCTGGAGACAAGTTGTAATACCTCGAAAATCACTTAGGTGAAACTAGAGCCTAACATGGTTGTCATGAGGGTCTAAGGTACTAAAATTTTCTATAATGTGGTATTTAGGCAATGTATAAAGATTTAGGTGAATTGGAAGTCAAACGTCAAGGGATGACTAAGACGTTCGACGACTAAGTCACATATGTGCCTCATGTGTGGTTATGAGCCTATATGTTTGTTTCATGAGTTAATGAGCTCATTATATGAGTTATTATAGTGTTTATAGGTCGTTTGTCAAGTTTAATGAATTTTGGAGGTCAAACGTCCAACAACGTCCATTTTGTTCGAAAGGTTTGCCTTGAAACGACCTTGTGTGTCTTAGCATGTTTCGTCAAGTTTTACGTGTTCGTTTTGCATGAAATGGATGTGGAAGGTCCTAATATTGTGTACTAATATATTCTGGTTGGTAACGTCCGGGAAAAAGTCCCCAAGGACCATCCAAGGGTCCTTGACGAAGGACCCTTCATTTGAGCCAAGGCTGTCTAGACGAGGCCCCAATCGACTCAGGCAAACGACATCTCGTGGGCCAGTCGACGCCCCGTCGATAGGTTTCGTCAGTCAATACATAGCCTAGGGATCTTACTATCCCAAAGTCAAGTCTTTGGACCAAACGACGAGATGCCAGGATTGTCCATTTGTGTACAAACGGTCTGTCGTTTTGCAACCATCTCAGAGGGTTGGTTCTTGCTCAGCTTATTGTTAATTCTAGGGGTGAAGTGGTAAATTCTCCCCACGTCTAAATAAAATTTTGGGAGGTTACTTAGGGGTACTTTGGGTATTTTAAATATTTTTATAAGACTTAAACACTTAGGAGAATTCATTCTTCAAATTCAAAATTCAAAATATATTAGAAATTCTCTAGAACTCCATTGAAGTCAAAACTCAATGAAGAGATTTAATTGGATAAATGAGTGGAGATTCTTCATCAATTTAGTGTATTAACATCATTGAGGTATGTTTTTTGATCCTTGAAACTCTATTCATCGAGGAGCCCAAAATTCAAAGAGTTTTCTAAATTTTTCGAAGATGAACTTGTCAAATTTTATGATCTATCCATGGGTTCTTGCATTAAAGGTTTTATCATTGTATATTGATCAATATTTTGTTAATCAGATGATTTTAACTCAATTAACCTGTGAACCCATGTAATTGATGAACCCTAGTTTTGACTACTTTATGGGTTAAGTGATATTGTACCAATGCTTCTGAATTCTAGTGTAGTTTTTTATGGGTTATTGAATGATGTAATAATTGTATTAAATTGATTTCTAATTGGCCTTAGATTGATAAATGTATATTGAATTGACCTAGATTCATTGAGTATTATGGTTTTTGTATTGAATTGATGTTCATGGCCATGGGTAAGGGCCTTATGGTATTGAATAGGAAGATTTAGCTGTTTCTCCTTATTTTAAGTAATGTATTTCTTAAATTATGTTGTGATTGGTCTAGTCCACTTATAGTGGCAGTGCTATGTGATTGATGTGGCCTTGTCGGCATTACTTTATATATTATGACGATCATGGCCTTCTCAGCACTACTTTATGTAGTATGTGATTAAGTGAAAGTATGTGTTCTTCTATTGATGTTGTTAGGTGATCATGTTAGACTATGACTATGTGTTTATGTGTGTAGTCTTAGAGTTGATGCATGATTGTTCCTACTTGACTATATGAGTCTTTAATGGTTATATTGATGATGTTATAGTAGTGGATAGGATGACCTTAAGAAGATGTTGATTGTGCCTATGTGCTTCTATAATGACACACTAAAGGTTATATGTAAAGTATAGTGTGTATTGTGTGGTAGAATTATGTCCCTTACTTGATACATGTATGAATGTGAATATGAGATTTTTTGACTTAGGATGCTAAATCCTCTTAGTCTTGAATGTATGAATGACATGTGACCTTGAATGATGTTAAGAAGGTCTTTAGTGAAACCTTGAAACTAGTGGTAAGGTTATGAACATTGAAGTCGAAAGCCGTAATGGTATCCCTATTGTAATGAATGATGGACTTAAGTTTGATTGGCTGGAACGACATCATATCATACTTAGGAAAGTCATGATGAGTTATCTTTGTCACCATTGTAAGGTATACCTTGAGGACCTCATTGGCAGGGTGAATCTGATTGGGTTATGAACTTGATATGGAACCCCTTTGTATGATCCTTTAATGTAAATTACTCTATGAGAACAAAGGCTAGCACCTAGTGAGTATGGTAAGGGAAGTAGCTCTAGTTAAGATTGAGGCTAGAGTACAAAGTAAGCCCTTCATATTCCCGAACCATGTTCCTACATGGGATGTGTCCAAGTTCTACAATTGGCAAGTAGAACACCCTCATCAGAGTTGGTTACAACTCCGGATTCCATGATTTTCTACGATGGTCTATGTCAGTTATTGCGTATTCTCATCATGTGGGATACCTATTAGAATTATAGAAGTTCTATGAAGTTTAGGTGGTTGTATGGGACGCTATCTAGCCATTGCACAATAGGCTTTGAAGATGTTAGTGAGAGTCCCTAGGTCTTGTCCAAGACCATTACTTGAAAATCCTTATGTGATGAATGAGTCTTAAATAAACTAATGAATGTAATGACTTAAGTTAAGAAATCATGTTAAATTAATAAGTACTTATCTAAAGTAGATAAGGGTTGTCTAGTTAAGGTGTGAAGGGAGCATAGGAATGGTCACTTCGTATCTTACCTAGATAAGTCTTAAGAATGACTGTAATTAGGAAGGATGATTGATTATGTAGAAATGATCCTAAACTTAGGTAATCAGAAGGATTACTTAGGTATTCTTGAAAAGGTCAAATATGGACATTCTCTTGATTTACTTGATTATGTCTTTTGGTAACCTTTGTGAGGAGAATGTCATATTCTATGAATGCTATTGTGTTAAGTGAATGATCTTATCCTAGGTAATCTAAAGAATTTCATAAGTGTGTGTTAAAGGGATTGTATGGGCGGTCGCTTCACAACTCACTCAAGTGAACCTTAGAATCACCTTTGGTAAGAGGATCTCATGTTGATGTGGTTGATGTATTGTAAGTGTGTATCTCATTATAGGTGGTCTTAAGGATCATTTAGGTGTGCCTAGAGAGGGTGTATGGGCGGTCTCTCTTTGTCTTACTTAAGTGAGTCTTAGGATAGCTTTTAGTGAAGTGGTTGCATACTAGAAAGTGTTCCTTGTGAAGTTGAGAAACTTCACTGTAACATGGAAAGTAGTTCACTGTAATTTGACATACTTTACTGTAATGATATTAAAAATGTCCTAAATTGATTATGTGATTTCTTATGTATTTGTAAGGTGTTAAATGTTGTTCTTATGCTTATATTATGATATTTAAATGAAAAGATGCATATTTCCAATAAATGTCCATTTTCAAGATTTTTATGCATTATGCCATACTTAGGACATGAGTTTGTACTAATTCCATGATTTTATCTATCTCTAAAGTGATTCATAGGTGAAGGTTATTTTGGAGAGCTAAGCTTGGGTTAGAGGATCGTTCAAGCAAGTCAAAGTATGTCCTCATTTGACTCGAGGGCGTAGTTGTATATTATTTCCTTTATTGAAGCATTGTAATAGACTAAGTAGTACTATATTTCTATTATGTATGGGCCATGTCCAAAATTACTCTTGTGTAAATGGTTTGATGAAATGAGACTTAGTATTTCCTATGAGTTTTATATGAAAGATATTTTAAAGACTATGCAATTGTTTGTGAAAAGTTTTAATTCCTTACTACTTTTCATATGTTTATACGCGATGATCGATACGGAAGGGCTTGTACAATACCTATGAGAGGTCAAGTACGCCGGTTGAACTCCTAGAGTGCCATATATTCTAGGGTGTGGTCTCGGGAAGTGACACAAGTGGTTACAAAAAGGTTACGGCCGCATGTGCTTGGCTTACTGGATCTCGTTATTTTATGCATTTTATTTCAATATTTTTTACTTTAATACAATGTCTAAATATTGTATATTCATTGCATCATAAAAGTTCACCCGAATCCATCTATACATTTTCCATGCCTGCGCACCAATGACAGCCTTTCGCTGCCTGTCGCTACCTTGCTTTAGTCATGTTAACTTTGAATCCACTCGTGCCATTTATTGTTTTCTTGATGCGTTTCATTAATAATTGACAATGCTTAAATTTAACTCATCTCCATTTTTCCGCATTTGACCATACCATGTGATTTTCGCATGCCAACTTTGTCCACAACCGATGTCGGCCAGCGCCCAAGTCATTCCTGTTACACCCTCGAAAATGAGCTAGATTGAACTAGAGCATAAAACTTGTTTCATGATGTTTTAAAGTCCTTAAATGGTTAATAATATTGTTTATATGCAATATATAATGTTCGGACGAGTTTGTAGGTCAAACAACCAAGAACGTCCAAGACGTTCGGAAACTACACGAAATAGAAGTAGTCTGTCGTAGTGTTTTGTTGTGATGTTTTTGTGTATGTTTTGAGGGTTTAAATTCAGTATCTAGGGTTACTATGCGTATATTGACATAAAAAGGGTCAAAACGTCAGAGAACGACACCCTGGGGACCATCAAAAGGGTCCCCAAGGAGGACCCAAACTTGGATTGCCAAGCTGCCGCGCCAGCCTATTTTAGGCAGCGGCTGCGCGTCGCGCATCTGTCACAAAGTGGGGCAATGTCTTTCCCTGCTACGCAGGGCTGTGACGAACCATTCTGTCCAAGAATTTTTCAAAAATAACATTTGGAAGTGCCTCCGCGACGCGCAGTGAAGTCCCAGATTTTGTTACGGCGTTTTTAAGTCAAATTTGAGTTGGTTAATTTATCCAATAAGTGTAGGGGTCTTTTGGGTAATTTGTGGGTGCATTATGGACAGTTATAGGAACTATTTAAACCGCTAAAATCACCAATCAAAGCTAAAACCTCATCTAAAAACAAAACTTCTCCATTCTTCTCTCCAAAACCTCCATTGATGAAGGTTTGAAGCTCCAAGGAAGAAGACGGATTTTCTCAAGTTTTCTCCATAATGTTTTTGGGCTTTTCATTACAATTAAGGTATGGTTCTTCATCCTTTAAATATTTTTCTTCAAGGAGTCAATTCCAATGATTTTTCAAAGATGATCAAAAACATGAATTCTTCAATTTTATGATCTAGCCATGTATTACTGCATAAAACATTTTGAATCATTGTTTATGGATTGAATTGATGTTAATTTGATGATTTTAACCTAAAATATTCATAAACCCATGCAAAACATAATGTCTTCAAATTGGCTATATTTTGGATGTGATGATCTTGACTTAATGCTTATGAATTCTAGTGTAGTTTTCTATGAGCTATTGCTTGATGTAAGAATTGTATTCAATTGATGTATAGGTTGTATTAGATTAATAAATCTATAGTGAATTCACGTATATTCATTGAGTATTATGAATTTTGTATTGAATTGATGATCATGACCATGGGTAAGAGGCTTTATGGTATTGAGGTGGAGGATTTAGCGATGGATTGAAGTTGTGAGAATGGATTGGTGGTACGCTTTCATAATTGTCTTTAGTTTATGTAATGTAAGTCTTGAATTATGTTGTGATTTGTCTGGTCCACTTATGATGGCGGTGGTATGTGTTTTACTTGTGAATTATGTGGCCTTGTCGGCGTTACTCTATGTATTATGATGATCATGGCCTTGTCGGCAACTACGTCATAGATTATGATGGTTGTGTAGATGAATTATATGAATTATGATAGTGTCTATCTGTTTGTGATTAAGTAAAAGTATGTGTTCTTCTTTTGATATTGTTAGGTGATCATGTTAGACTATGACTATGTCCTTATGTGTGAAGTCTTGAATTAGATGCATGATTATTCCTACTTGACTATATGAGTCTATAATGGTTATATTGATGATGTTATATTAGGGTATAGTGTGACTTATAGATGATAATTGTTATTCTATGTGCTTCTAGAATAATATGCTATATGTGATAGAGTGAAGTTGTGGTGTGTCTTGTGTAGTAGACTTGTGCACTTACTTGATACCTATGGAATGTAAATATGAGATGTCTTTACTTAGGATGTTAAAGTCTTTTAGTCTTATATGTATGAATGACATGAGCCTTGAATGATGCTAAGAAGGTCATTTATGTGGAACCTTAAAGCTAGTGGTAAGGTTATGAAACTTGAAGTCGAAAGCCTTAATGGTATCCCTCTTGTATGAATGATGGACTTAAGGTTGGTTGGCTGGAACGTCATCATATCATCCTTAGGAAAGTCATTAATGTATCTTCGTCTCCATTGTAAGGCAGCCCTAGGGGACCTCTTTGGTAGGGTGAATGTGATTGGGTTATGAACTAGAGATGGAACCTCTTCATTTGATCCTTTAATGTAAATTAATCTATGAGAACAAAGGCTAGCACCGAGTGAGTATGGTTTGGGAAGTAACTCTAGTGAAAAATGAGACTAGAGTACAAAGAAACCCTTCATATTCCTTAAACATGTGCTTACATGGGATGTGTCCAAGTTCTACCATTGGCAAGTAGAACACCCCCCTTCTTTTCTACCATGATCTATGTAGGTTATTGCCTATTCTCATCATATGGGATACCTACTAGTATTGTAGAATCTCTATGAAGTTTAGGTGGTGGTGTGGGACGCTATATAGACATTGCACAATAGTCTTTGAAGATGTTAGTGAGAGTCCCTAGGTCTTCTCCAAGACCATTACTTGAATATCCTTATGTGATGAATGTCTCTTAAATGAACTAAAGAGGTAATGACTTATGTTAGAAAGAAGTTGAATGAATGAATACCTAATCTAGAGTAACTCTAAGGTTTTCCTAGTTAAAGTGTGGAGGGGGCATAAAAGACGATCTCTTCATATCTTACCAAGAGAAATCTTAAGAATGACTTTAGTTAGGGAAGTTGGTTGATATATTAGACATGATCTAATCTTAGGTAGTCTTAAGGATTATTTAGGTAACCTTGAAGAGGTTGTATGGGCGTCCTCTTCTAGAATGACTTAAGTAAGTCTTTTGATAACCTTGGTGAGGTGAATGTCATATGATAGATGGTATTTGTTTTGGTGTATTCTAAGCGTATTTATATCATTATAGGTTGTCTTGATGATCATTTAGGTCTGCTTAGAGAGGGTGTATGCTCGGTCTCTCTTTGTCTTGCTTAAGTGAGTCTTAGGATAGCTTTTAGTGAGAAGGATGCATGCTAAAAAAGTTCACTGTAAAGTTGGAAATAGTTCACTGTAACATTTGTTAATTCACTGGAATGTTCATTAGAATGTGATAAAATGTTTGTGTTACTTCTTCTGTTTCTAAGGTGTTAAATGTTGTTCTTATGCTAATATTATGAGGTTTTAATCAAAAAGACCATATTTCCATTAAATGTCCATTTTCATGATTTTTATGCATTAAGCCATACTTAGTACAAGTGTTTGTACTCATTCCATATATTTTGTTATATCGAAAGGTGTAGGTGGAAGGTGAGATGAATCTTGAAGGAAAGCTTTGCATATACTTATTATCGTTCAAGAAAAGTTGAAGTATGTCCTCACTTGACTCTAGGGCATCATCGTCTTTAGATGTCTTTTATTTCAAAATATTGTAATAGACTAAGTATTTCTATATTTGTATTGTATGGTCTGTCTCCCAAGTATTCTTGAGTCTAAGATTGGCATATGTTTAGATTTACTGTTTCTATGATTTTATTATTAAATATGTTATAGGATATTTCGTGTAAAAATTTTAAATTCCTCACTACTTTTAATACATATGGAATGAATGATGTCTAAGGGCTTGTACAAGACCTCAGAGAGGTCAAGTACGCCGTGTTGCGATTAAGAACACCATATCTCCTACGGTGTACTCTCGGGTCTAGACAAACTTGGTATCCGAGAAAAGTTATGAAACTTTTCTTAGGAATCCAAAAGTCTCATTGATATGCTCAAACTTACTTCTCGAAAAAGAAGTAAAGCGGTCGTATCAAGTAAAGAACCCAACTAGTGAGGTTGGGGTCGATCCCACGAGGAAAATGGTTCAGACTTAACTTTATTCTATTATTACTTCTATTTAGTCAATTATTTTCCGAAAAAAAATAACTAAAGGGGTTTTTTGATTAACAACTATAATTAACTAATTCTATATAAGTAAATGACAAGTTCAAAGATTAGATTTTTATCAAGTAATTAAAGTAACTAGGGCTTAAGTGTTCCCCATAGGTTCATAACTCGATAATTCTAACTATAACAATTCTTTTCTAATATCTTGCATGCAAAGTGATAAGTTAGTATCTCTAAATACTTGGTCCGGCATATAGAGAATTTCACTCCACACCTTGGTCCGGCTACGTGTGTTGCTTTACTAAACCTTATCTTTGCCTCATATTAAGCATCATAATCGATATTTGACTAAGTTGTTACTTCGTACCAACCGACACTAGCCTA
The DNA here is from genome assembly GCA_022817965.1 of Solanum lycopersicoides. Taxonomy (NCBI): domain Eukaryota; kingdom Viridiplantae; phylum Streptophyta; class Magnoliopsida; order Solanales; family Solanaceae; genus Solanum; species Solanum lycopersicoides. Next base: position 44,824,885 of record CM040628.1, on the reverse strand, counting down.
TTAGATAGTATACACTAAATCTACGTTGATAATTCTTTTCCTATTATCTACCTCCTTGTTCCGGCAAGTAGCATTAAGACGAGTTCTACTGTTGGCCATCCGTTAAAAATACTTCTAAACGAAAGAATTATCAATACATGCAAGACACTATTCTGGAATTGTTATTTTAGCTAGATTTTACCTTGTTATTTACCCATGGTTCCACAACCCTAGTTATGGAGTTTAGTTACTCATGCTAATAATCACACAATTCATATTGATAATATAAGAATTCATGCACTTACATTAATGAGAATGAAGAAAATCCAGAAATTCACTTGAATAATTCACAAAACACTAACAATCGATTCTGGAAAAGTATGATCAAATACCAAAATCAAGAGTTCAATACTTAAACAAGAGAACTAAAAAATATCCAAAAGTCTAACCCCAAAAACGAGGTTTTTGAACTATTTATAATAAACAAAACCTAATAAAAGAGGGAATATAATTAAGGAAAATCTGCCCAAAATGCGTCTGAGTCGACGACCCTTCTGACGGACCGTCGTGGCCCCGACGGACCGTCGTGGCCTCCGTCGTTCCATACTTAACACAAATCTCTGTTGCTTTCTTCATCAACTCTCTGTTACCCTCGACGGACAGGTATGATGGACCGTTGCAAGCACGACGGTCCATCAAGGGGTTCCGTTCCACAACACTTAGAACCTTCTTTAATTTGGGTACTCGGACTACTCTCTGACAACCACGAGAAATGTGCAGGACGGACCGTCATGGCTATGACGGTCTGTCGTGAGCTTCCGTAGTCCCACACTTGGTCAGACTTCCCCAACTTCCTTCAGCAACTATTTTCTTCTCACTACGGTGCCACCTACGGACCATCACAGTCACAACGGACCGTCGTGGGCTCCGTAGGTGGTCACTTCTGCAATTTCTCCTCAAATCGTCCGCGTTCTCCTTTGGACAGATTTCCTCCAAATAAAGAGAAACTTACATAAAAATCAATACAAAAAGGCTTTAGACACACACTAAACTTAAGGGAAAAGCATTAAAAGTACCGTGAAACCACGGTACATCAACACCCTCAACTTAAATTCGTTGTTTGTCCTCAAGCGACGCACTATGACTCACTACAAAATCTTTGTACAAGAGTATCCGTATTTTAGCTTTCGCAATCATTTAGCTATCAATCTCGATTATTCTCATTATGTTCATGCATGCTATCACTATTAGGCTTGAATTATGTGGATCAGACCATGACACAGACTCGCTACACACTGACACCTATCCTCTTCGATTTCTCACCAAGGTGCTAATTTTTCCGGTATTGCAACTAGTGTCCTCTCTTCAAACTAACATACTCATTTTTCACACAATGACTTCAGTTTGAGTATAAAGATTACTTTTCAACACTCGCTCTCAGAACAACTTCACAACTCATTTTACATATTGCCATAGGCTTGCCCTTATTTTCACTGCTTTATGTTCGCCATAACAACTCTTAGGATCACGATAGGACTTTCTTAGCTTGTAACATAGGCTCAGGGTCAGGTAGGGTATATTTAGGTATACTTTAGTGACTTGTTGCCCTCCTTGACATATCAGCTAAGTGTACTACCTTTTTATCATTTTATTTCGCCCTATTCCTCAATTTTTTTCACCTTGCTATTCTCCCTTTCTTCTCTTTATGTGTAAGTGACTTCTCTTTTCTTGTGTTTATTTTAGTTTATATTATTTATTTATTTATTTAAGTCACTTTTGTTTTGTTCTTGCTTCCTCTTTATTCTTTCAACCCCATTTTTCGGAGTATTCCTCATAACAGCCACCCTCAACTCATGATTTTGCCATGAGTCAAGGTTCACAATACCCATGGTTGGTTCAGGGCCACGATAAGGTTGCTTTATGCATTAGCCACCCTCAGCTTATGCCTTTGGCATAAGCTGAGGTGCACATGTTGAAGGAGGGACCAGGGCCAACATATTGTTCCTAGAGAAGATCAGTTGGGGTGAAAAAAAAAGATCTATTTTAAGATCAAATCATTTTTATCAATAAGGGATTAACTTCATTTGGTTTTCTGTTATTTTAGGCTCAAGATTGACTATTTCGAACAAGGGCCTATGATCCTTTCCTAATTGTTTATTACGGCTTACTTTTAGCAGGACTAACCAGGCAAGTTCTAGCTCAGTATCAATGGTGGATCATTCGACTTTTCCTCACACTCACTTGACATCCCATTACACTACTAGATTATCAGACACCTAGTTCGAATCTAAGATTTAGGATCATGCAGTAGTGTATCTCTATGTCATGCTTAGAGCCACACATTTATCAATTACTATGCCTAGTCATGCATCATTTCAGGATATCATTTCTGTTTTAGCCATCATGCTTCAGAGTTATGCTATTTACAAAAGATATAAACATGCCAGTTCAACAATAAAAGTAATCAGTCTCTTGGGGAAAAAGAACACAGGCAAGAAAACCCCAAGAGAGGATCGTGAATTGGGCTACTCAGACTTCACCCTAGCACTCACTTTCCATTGACTCCACCCCCAACAAAAAGATATGCAGTTGTCCCCAATGCATAAAAGAATCTAAAATAATCGAGTGATAGGTGAAGCAAACCTAAGGCGCAAAGCGCCAACGATCAACAAGATGGTGGGTTCGGTGTCCCAGAACCCACTCCCTTTGTAGTCTGGACACCCTTAGTAGTGTCCTCAGCAGCAATAGCACCATCAGTAGTGCCTCTCACAACAACCACAACACCATCAGTAGTGCTCTTCTCTGCCTCAACAACTTTGGAGCTAGACGCCCCAGCAGCCAACTCTATGGTCCTCAACTGACGGGCCTCCTCATCAGCAATCGAGGCTCTCCTCGCAGCCTCCAACTCTCGGCGCTCCTTCTTCCGCGCCCTAGCTTCATCCTCATCTCGACCTCTACGCCTCTTGGCATGCTCTCGTGGGGGAGGTGGTGGCACATCAGTAGGGGCGAATAGGGCAGCCATCACCGTGTCCTCATCAGGCTCTGCAGAAGGAGCCTCAGACTAGGGCACCCTAGCCTCTAGAATCGTGTCTAGGTTCGCTCTCAGAGTCTCTAAAGTAGCTTGAAGGGTCGACACGTCCACCGGAGGGCTGGCCGGGCTAGCACCCACAACTCAAAAGCATCCAGGCGCTGATGAACCTCCATGATCTTCCTCTCCGTGTGCTGGGCCATCTTTCGCTCCATGCGCTCCTCTGCCTCAGAAATAGACCTCTGCATCCAAGGCTGGATGTGATGCAGAAGTGTGGCCATTTGGGCCTCGAGTTTCTGGACCCTAGCAAGTGGGACCAGAGTAGTGGAAGGAGTAGACCGAGAGGAGCTCGAGGCGGTGCTACAACCCAGGATAGACTCGACCAAGGTGGTGTAAGTAGGCTCAGATGTAGCTTGGGTGGCCGCTCGTGCTTGCTCTACTGTATCCGCCAGGTTCTCACCAAGCGGAGGCACCTCCGGGCGGGACCTCTGTGTGGAGCCAACTCATTGGCCTCATCCCTGATGAGGCCGATATCAACATTGCCCGGCGGGGACTTTAGCTGATCTATGTGCCAAATTGGCACACCTGCGGACCTGCACAAAGAAAACACCATGCACTGAAATGGGTAAGTAGTAGTGACCTTGAAGGCCCTCTCGTGCATGACTACCTTAAGAAGCCAAGCGAAGTCCACCTCGAACCCCGCTATCATCGCTGCCATCAGAATTGCTCGATCCCATGTGACAATATTGTCTACAGCAGTGGGGGAAAGGAAGTGGCGGACTATCAACCATAAAAACTTTGCCGTGAAGGTCAGGTTAGCCTTCTTGATGGCTCCCTTCGGCTCAAGTACCCAGTAAGTAGCCTCTCCATTAACGGACAAGTACTGGGAAATCCACCTCTTGGTGGTCTCTCTCAACTCTGGCTCACGCATGAACCGTCAATCTTTAACAAGTTTCCACCGGAAGTCGAACTCGGCGGTGAGAGGAGTCCGGGTGGCATAAACATCATCGCTATATAGATACTGGCGGATTGCTGGCAAGAAGAGGTCTACCAGCTTGCCGCGGACTCGGATGTGATCTAGCGGGGCCTGTTTGGCGGGGGCAGCCCGCTTATCTATCTGAGACTAGAGAGTCGCCACATACGAGGCGTAGAACTCTCTGACCAACTCCTCACTGAATCGGCCCACATCACGAGCCGTCCATTCTAGCCGGTGCCTGGTGAAAAGGGCATGGAGTGCCGGCATGGTGGGGAGACTCCCCGTAAGGACTCGCCTCTCCAGTGTAAGGGTCCTGGTCATGACCCCCTTATCATTCGGCAGCTTGGCATCGGTGTACACCTAAAACTGCCCCTTAACATACCATCGGTTGGGCTGGTCGGCAACCGGGGCGGGGACTCCAGTCTGTGGTGCTGGAGTGGAATCAACACTATCAGCCTCATCAGACGAGGCAGACTGGGATGCGGTAGATGGAGCAGAAGCCTCCTCAGATCCGGAGACTTCTTCTGACCCCAACACTTCCTCAGAACCGGAAGCATCCCTAGGGTGTGCAGCAGACCCAGAAGGCGTGCCTGTCAGTGTGCGCTCCTCTTCAGACTGGGAGGCAGTGACTACGCCGGGAGCCACCTTCGTGGACGTAGCTCTGGTGGTACGTGCAGTCCGTGCAGGAGTGACAGTGCCTGGGGGCACGTATTCGGGGTCACGCTCATCGTCATAGCGAATGACCAGTCGGGCAGATGGGGCGACGGACTTTTAACGACCTCGTGAGTACACGCGATCTTTCTTAGGTGCCATTATTGTTAGTACCTGAAAAGGACAACAATTAGTACCAGTAGAAGAAAACAAGACATGCATGGAAGAAAACAAATACGTAAAACCAAATCTGAAATGGTATTGTTGTAGTATCTATGCTGCATGACGGATCAATTGACGGTCCGTCGTGAGCATGACGGACCATCATGGGCATGAAATAGTTGGGAAAATATTTCGAGACTCTCAGAAAAAAAGTCTCTGACAACCATGATGGTTGTGCAGAACGTACCATCGAGGGCACGACGGTCCGTCGTAGAGGTCCGTCATGGGACACTTAGAAAAAACTTTGAGACCCTCAGGAACATGGTCTCTCACAACCATAACGATTGTGCAGGATGGACCGTCGAGGGCACGACGGTCCGTCGTAGTGGTCGGTCGTCGGACACTTAGAGAAAATTGTGAGACCCTTAGGAATAGGGTCTCTGACAACCATGACGATTGTGCAGGACGGACCGTCAAGGGAACGACGGTCCATCGTAGGGGTCCGTCGTCGAACACTTAGAGAAAATTTTGAGACCTTAGGAATAGGGTCTCTGACAACCATGACGGTTGTGCAGGACGGACCGTCGAGGGCACAACGGTCCGTCGTAGAGGTCCGTCGTCGGACACTTAGGAAAAAAAATGGTGATTGGTGGGATTGACCCCAAGACGGTCCGTCGACGGGGTGTCGTTCTGTCCTTCAGTGACATAATTGAGCATTCCTCAATCGTACCCTAAATTACTAATTATGAAGTAAACTTGTCAACCCACAATTTCTAAACAATTTACCCAGCATTCTAGCATTCCTAAGGCAATAATTTCTCGAGTTTTAACATGCAATTTTGGAAAACTATCAACCTAGGTCAGAAACAATTATCACAAGCAAACACCCCCCATTTGATTTAGTTTACACAACAACCCCATTCTTTTTACTATATGAAGGGTCTTAAGGCACGTAGGATTAACGGGGTGAGGTCTTAGCATGCAATAGAGGTCAAATTTCGAAGACTCAACGTTCAGAAACATGCATATAGTATAGGAGAAAACAAGAATGAAATGTAGATGGGGTACAGATCAGAACCACATACCTGATACTTGGAGAAGATGAAAACAAAGTAAAGCACAAAACTCTGGTGATCAGCAGACTAACACTTGACTCCGACCGGCAGGTTATTTGAAGAAGCAGGGAGTTTGGGATAGGGAAGATTAAGGGAATTTGGGAAGGGATGAGCAATGTGATTTTTGGGGAGAGTATGAGAGTTCTAGGGAGTTGAAGAGGGAGTAAATGGAGTAAATGAGGGAAAGAAACGGTTAGAATGAAGAGGTGGGAAGTTAAAAGGTTTAAATACTTTTAATATTCGTCGGTCGGGTCGGGTCGGGTCTACGGGTTTTGACGCAACGAGTCCCCATCAACGTTCCGTCGCAGGCTCGACGGTCTATCGTGGGTGTCCGTCATGGGTGCCCTAACTTAGAAAAATTGAAAAACATACCTGGGCACGACGGTTTCTTTCGACGGTCCATCGATGGGTCCATCAATGGGTGCTGCAGACCAATTTTCTGCAGATATTCTGGTGATGTGATACCTGCAAATTTAACACCCATTAAGCTATTCTTTTTGTATTTTCTGGACACTTTTTGGACACGGACCCTAGACTACGCTCTAGCCAACACTTCTAACAAAAAGAAAAGCAAAGAAAATGCAACTATTACTAGAAAGTCATGAAAAACCTATAGTTGGCTTTAGAGGATACATATTGGGTTGCCTCCACACCAGCGCTTGATTTAACGTCGCGGCACGATGGAGGACACTTGATTACTCAGAATTCATCAAGATGGTATGCCTCGATCACTTCATTCGCCGTTTCAACATGCCCCAGATAGATTTTGATTCGCTGCCCGTTCACCTTAAACCGCACACCCTCCTTGTTCTCCAACTCAACCGTTCCGTGAGGGAATAGTTGGGTAATCACGTAAGGGCCAGTCCATTTGGACTTGAGTTTGCTCGGAACAAGCGCAACCTAGAATTGAATAAAAGCACCAAATCCCCAACCAAAAAATTGCGTTTCTCAATCCTTTGGTCATGGTACTTCTTCGTCCTTTCTTTGTAGAGGACTGAGCTTTCATAAGCTTTTAGGCGAAATTCATCGAGCTCATTTAACCCATTTAACCTCTGTTCTGCAGCCTCATTCCAATCCATTTTGAACTTCTTCATTGCCCACATGGCTTTATGCTCTAATTCAACCGGTAAGTGACAAGCCTTCCCATATACAAGTTGGTATGGGGACATACCAATGGGAGTTTTGTATGCTGTACGGTAGGCCCAAAGAGCATCATCAAGCCTTCTTGACCAATCCGTTCTACTAGCATTCACTGTTTTTGACAAAATCTGCTTGATCTCCCTATTTGACACCTCAACTTGCCCACTAGTTTGAGGATGGTAAGGAGTGGCCACTTTATGGCGAACCCCATATTTCTCCAATAATCCCTTAAACAATTTGTTGCAAAAGTGGGATCCCCCATCACTAATAATAGCCCTTGGGGTGCCAAATCGGGAAAATATATTCTTTTTCAAGAACGCGGTGACACTCTTCCCTTCATTATTTGCGAGTGCGATAGCTTTCCACCCATTTAGACACATAATCAACCGCTACTAAATATACTTCATCCATGAGAATCACAAAAGGGCCCATAAAGTCAATACCCCACACATCAAATAACTCAATCACAAGAATGGGATTTAAAGGAAGTTCTTGCTTTCTTGAAATGCGCCATCTCTTTGGCATCTGTCACATGCCTTGGCAAACTCATGAGCATCTTGATGAATAGTTGGCAATAGTAGCCACATTGCAAGATCTTGTGAGCGGTCCGGATACCACTATGATGTCCACCTACGGGTGAAGAATGCATGCCTCCAAAACACTCAACATCTCAACTTCTGGCACACAATGCCGAATAAGCCCATCGAAACTCCTATATAAGTATGGTTCATCCCAAAAGAACTTTTTCACATCGTACATGAACTTTTTCCTTTGATGAAAGGACAAGTCGGTGGGACAATATCGCTAGCCAGATAATTCGCAAAATCTGCGAACCATGGAATCAAGTCTTGAGAGGCGGCCAATACATGCTCATCGGGAAAGTATCATCAATTTCAGTCTTATCCCCCAACTCTCTCATAGCTTCATCTTCTAAACGGGACAGTGATCAGCGACTTGATTCTCGGTCCCTTTTCTATCTCTCACCTCAAAGTCAAATTCTTGCAATAGTAACACCCAACGAATCAACCTCGGTTTTGCATCCTCTTTGCCATCAAATATCTCAAAGAAGAATGATCAGTATGCACTATAACTCTAGTGCCTAGCAAATAGGAGAGAAATTTCTCGAAAGCAAAGACTACTGCAAGGAGCTCTTGCTCAGTCACTGTGTAGTTCTTTTGGGCTTCATTGAGGGCTTTACTAGCATAGTAAATGGGGTGAAGGATTTTGTCCCTTCTTTGTCCCAATACCACACCAAGAGCAACCCACTAGCATCGCACATCACTCAAATGGAATGCTCCAATCCGGAGAAATAATGATGGTGCAGACACCAACTTTTCTTTCAACTCACCGAATGCCTTAAGACAGATTCATCAAAATAAAATTTACACTCTTTCTCAAGCAACTTGCACAAAGGATGCGCAATTTTTGAAAAATCCTTGATGAACCTCCGGTAAAAACCTGCATGCCCAAGAAAGCTTCTCACACCTTTTACAGAGATAGGTGGGGAAGTCTCTCTATTACCTCGACTTTAGCTCGATCAACCTCTATACCCTTCTCTGAAATGCGATGACCCAATACAATACCCTTCTTTCACCATGAAGTGATTTTTCCCAATTTAGTACTAGATTGCAGTCTTCACACCTCTTAAGAACCTCAGATAATGACTCAAACACCGCTCAAAGGAGTCACCAACCACAGAAAAATCATCCATAAACCCTCAATAGTGTCCTCCACCATATCGGAGAATATCGACATCATACATCTCTGAAATGTGGCGGGTGCATTGCACAATCCAAACGGCATTCTCTTGAACGCGAAGGTCCCATATGGACAAGTGAAGGTGGTTTTCTCTTGATCTTCCAGGTGCAATAGAAATCTGATTGTACCCCGAATAACCATCAAGAAAACAGTACCACCCTTTTCGGCAAGTCTATCCAACATCTGATCCATGAAGGGCATAGGAAATGGTCTTTTTCGGTCCATGCATTTNTTTGGACTTGAGTTTGCTCGGAACAAGCGCAACCTAGAATTGAATAAAAGCACCAAATCCCCAACCAAAAAATTGCGTTTCTCAATCCTTTGGTCATGGTACTTCTTCGTCCTTTCTTTGTAGAGGACTGAGCTTTCATAAGCTTTTAGGCGAAATTCATCGAGCTCATTTAACCCTTTTAACCTCTGTTCTGCAGCCTCATTCCAATCCATTTTGAACTTCTTCATTGCCCACATGGCTTTACGCTCTAATTCAACGGGTAAGTGACAAGCCTTCCCATATACAAGTTGGTATGGGGACATACCAATGTGAGTTTTGTATGCTGTCCGGTAGGCCCAAAGAGCATCATCAACCCTCCTTGACCAATCCGTTCTACTAGCATTCACTGTTTTTGACAAAATCTTCTTGATCTCCCTATTTGACACCTCAACTTTCCCACTAGTTTGAGGATGGTAAGGAGTGGCCACATTATGGCGAACCCCATATTTCTCCAATAATCCCTTAAACAATTTGTTGCAAAAGTGGGATCCCCCATCACTAATAATAGCCCTTGGGGTGCCAAATCGGGAAAATACATTCTTTTTCAAGAACGCGGTGACACTCTTCCCTTCATTATTTGCGAGTGCGATAGCTTTCACCCATTTAGACACATAATCAACCTCTACTAAAATATACTTCATCCCATGAGAATTCACAAAAGGGCCCATAAAGTCAATACCCCACACATCAAATAACTCAATCACAAGAATGGGATTTAAAGGAAGTTCTTGCTTTCTTGAAATGTCGCCATCTCTTTGGCATCTGTCACATGCCTTGGCAAACTCATGAGCATCTTGATGAATAGTTGGACAATAGTAGCCACATTGCAAGATCTTGTGAGCGGTCCGGATACCACTATGATGTCCACCTATGGGTGAAGAATGGCATGCCTCCAAAACACTGAACATCTCAACTTCTGGCACACAATGCCGAATAAGCCCATCGAAACAAATCCTATATAAGTATGGTTCATCCCAAAAGAACTTTTTCACATCGTACATGAACTTTTTCCTTTGATGAAAGGACAAGTTCGGTGGGACAATATCGCTAGCCAGATAATTCGCAAAATCTGCTAACCATGGAATCAAGTCTTGAGAGGCGCCAATACATGCTCATCGGGGAAAGGATCATCAATTTCAGTCTTATCCCCCAACTCTCTCATATGCTTCATCTTTTAAACGGGACTAGTGATCAGCGACTTGATTCTCGGTCCCTTTTCTATCTCTCAACTCAAAGTCAAATTCTTGCAATAGTAACACCCAACGAATCAACCTCGGTTTTGCATCCGTCTTTGCCATCAAATATCTCAAAGAAGAATGATCAGTATGCACTATAACTCTAGTGCCTAGCAAATAGGAGAGAAATTTCTCGAAAGCAAAGACTACTGCAAGGAGCTCTTGCTCAGTCACTGTGTAGTTCTTTTGGGCTTCATTGAGGGCTTTACTAGCATAGTAAATGGGGTGAAGGATTTCGTCCCTTCTTTGTCCCAATACCACACCAAGAGCAACCCCACTAGCATCGCACATCACCTCAAATGGAATGCTCCAATCCGGAGAAATAATGATGGGTACAGACACCAACTTTTCTTAAACTCACCGAATGCCTTAAGACAGGATTCATCAAAATAAAATTTACACTCTTTCTCAAGCAACTTGCACAAAGGATGCGCAATTTTTGAAAAATCCTTGATGAACCTCCGGTAAAAACTTGCATGCCCAAGAAAGCTTCTCACACCTTTTACAGAGATAGGTGGGGGAAGTCTCTCTATTACCTCGACTTTAGCTCGATCAACCTCTATGCCCTTCTCTGAAATGCGATGACCCAATACAATACCTTCTTTCACCATGAAGTGATATTTTTCCCAATTTAGTACTAGATTGCAGTCTTCACACCTCTTAAGAACCTCAAATAAATGACTCAAACACCGCTCAAAGGAGTCACCAACCACAGAAAAATCATCCATAAACCCTCAATAGTGTCCTCCACCATATCGGAGAATATCGACATCATACATCTCTGAAATGTGGCGGGTGCATTGCACAATCCAAACGGCATTCTCTTGAACGCGAAGGTCCCATATGGACAAGTGAAGGTGGTTTTCTCTTGATTTTCCAGTGCAATAGAAATCTTATTGTACCCCGAATAACCATCAAGAAAACAGTACCACCGTTTTCGGGCAAGTCTATCCAACATCTGATCCATGAAGGGCATAGGAAAATGGTCTTTTTCGGTCCATGCATTTAATTTTTGGTAGTCCATACACACCCTCCATCCAGTCACCGGTCTCATTGGAACAAGTTCATTTTTCTCATTGGGGACCACAGTAATTCCCCCTTTCTTAGGTACACACTGAATAGGGCATACCCAACTACTATCAGCGATCGGATATATTACTCCGGCATCCAACCACTTAATAATTTCCTTCTTCACTACCTCTTGCATAGGTGGATTTAAGCGTCTTGGTGCTCAACACTTGGCTTATGATCGGTCATGAGTTGGATTTTATGAGAACAAATACCGGGAGGGATCCCAATAATATCCACAATAGTCCAGCAAATAGCTCTTTTGAACCTTTTTAACACTTTCACCAAACTCTCAACTTGTTGTACATTCAGATCTGATGCAATGATTACCGGCAAAGTGTCACCATTTCCTAAGAATTCATACCTCAGATGAGGTGGTAGAGCTTTTAGTTCTAATTTTTGAGCCTCCTCTATAGATGGTTTCGCGGGTGGAGACTCGCGATTCTTCATATCTAACTCATATTTCTTCAATTTAAACCGAACATCACCTCGATCAAGTGCCACGACCAATGACCCATACTCTTCAATGCAATCGCTATCAAAATTCATGATCACTGCTGCTAGTGCTTCTACACCAAGACGTTCTTCAATTTGTACCTCTGATGACTTTTCAACTTTGTAGGATATGTCAGATACCAATTTGAGCTCACCACTCTGCCTCATGGACTACAAATTTTGAAGGTCACTTCTTCATTGTTCAATCAAAATTCATCTGCCCTTTTTCCATATCAACCAAGGCTCTACCCGTAGCAAGGAATGGCCTCCCAAGAATAATAGACACCTCAAAATTGACCTCACAATCAAGAATAACAAAATCAACCGGAAATATGAACGACTCCACTTTTACTAGCACATCGTGGAATATCCCAATAGGCCTTTTTACTATTCGATTGGCCATCAGTAGCCGCATCGCAGTGGTCTTTGGATCACCCAAACCCAACTTCTTGTAAATCGAGAGGGGCATGAGATTTATGCTTGCCCCAAGATCACATAATGCTTTCGCAAAATGTAATAACCCGATTGTACAAGGAATAGTGAAAGCACCCGGATCTTCTTTCTTTTGCACTAGAGATCTTGTAACAATAGCACTACAGTGTTGCATTCTATCATCATCCTCAAAAGTGACCGATCTTTTCTTCGTGACCAGTTCTTTCATGAACTTGGCATAACCGGGCATTTTTTCCAGAGCTTCTACCAAAGGGACATTGATGGAGAAATGTTTCAACATCGTTATAAAACGCCGATATTTACCATCCTCGATCTTTTTCACTAATCTTAGTGGGAAGGGGGGGTGTCTAGTCATGGGAGTCACCTTTTTGGGCATTTCAACATCTTTTCCCGTTTTATCTTCTAACTCACCATTAACCTCCACCACCTTATCATCATCTCTTATCACCTTTTCTACATCAGACGGCATAGGTGGGTCAATGGTCTGCTTACCACCCCGAGTAGTGATTGTCATACAATGTCCATCATTTTTTGGATTTTGGACAGTGTTTCTAGGGAGAGTGCCCGGTTGCCGTGTGTTCACAGTCGCAGATAATTGGGCCATTTGCAACTCAAGCTGCTTAATCGAGATTGCATGTGTATCAACTTTCTGCCCAATACCCGCTAAGTCACTCCTTAACTCTTTAGTGTACTCATCACTAGCATCGAACCTCCTCATCATTTTGTGGAAAATATCCTCAACTCGTGCCATACTACCTCCACCATCCCTAGGAGCAACTTCACGATTTTGAGGAGGAACATAGGGCCCACTCCTATCATTTCTGTTACCAAAGTTACCCCGATTGAAGTTGTTGTCGCGGTTGTAATTCCCATCTCAGACATAATGACCCTCACGGTTATAATTACCATAGTTCCGACCTTGGTTTCCTTGACCTTGACGCCAATTCTCCTGATTGGAGCCTTGGGCGTTCGGTCAGAAACCCACCGTCTGCTCAGCTATCTCATAAGAGTCCTCCTCATAGTAATACTCATCATTCGGCGGTTATGGTTTAGACAAGTAGTTCACCGCATTTACCTTTTTTGCACCCACAGTGACGTGTTTTAACACCAACCCAAGCTCAGTTCTCATCTGAGCCATATTTTACGAATCTCGTCTGTGGCTGGGTTGTGTGAGGATTGCACTGCAAAGGTATTTCTCCAAGTATCTGACTTCCTAGTACTCCATGCCTTAATATTTCGGGAGATTTTCTCTAACTTTTCAGCGATCTCAGCATAAGGACACTCCCCATAAGAACCACCCGCTATAGTATCCAACACCGCTTTATTATTATCATCATGTCCCCGATAAAAGTATTCTTTCAGTGACTCATCATCGATGCGGTGATTGGGGACACTTCTCAAGAATGAAGTGAACCTATCCCAAGAACTGTTAACTGACTCTCCCGGTAGTTCCACAAAGTTGTTCACTCTGTCTTTGTGGTTTAGTTTCTTAGAGACCGGGTAGTAACGTGCTAAGAAAGCATCTCTCAGTTGATTCCAAGTGAAGATTGAGTTATAAGGGAGCTCAGTAAACCAGATAGCAGCCTCTCCCGTCAGTGAAAGAGGAAATACTCTTAGCCCTATTACATCCATATTCAAATCGGGCCTCCCTACACAACTTTTGCACACTGCCCTTACTTTAGCGATGTGGGCATGTGGATCGTCAGAAGGTAGCCCTGAAAACAAACCTCTGGTAGTGAGCATTTGCAACAGACTACTTGTTACCACAAAAGTGTGGCCGTGTGGTAGAGGAGGCAAGACAAGTGGCCCATCAGAGTGTGCGATGTTATCATAACCCCTATAGTACTCTTGAGGGCGTGGAGCGGGGTGTTGTCCCCTTTGTTCATCTTCCCCATGATTTTCAGGTAATAACCGACCATGAGCATCAACTGGAGCTGGAATGTTCTGGTTGGGATCATCATCATTAATACCCAAGTTTCGAATCATCCTGCGTAGTGTACGCTCCAATTCGTCGTCGTATGGAAACAATGGCTCTCTTCCACTCCGCGTAATTGGCATACACGGAAGTTAGACCTTCAAGAGACAAAAACAACAAGAAAAGGTAAAATTAGGAAAATACTAACTAAAATTTAGTAATAAGTTTAAGTTAATCTAAAAGCCACTTTCCCCGGCAGCGGCGCCAAAATTTGATACGCTCAAACTTACTTCTCAAAAAAGAAGTAAAGAGGTCGTATCAAGTAAAGAACCCAACTAGTGAGGTTGGGGTCGATCCCACGAGGAAAATAGTTCAGACTTAACTTTATTCTATTATTACTTCTACTTAGTAAATTATTTTCCGAAAACAAATAACTAAAGGGAGGTTTTGATTAACAACTATAATTAACTAATTCTATATAAGTAAATGACAAGTTCAAAGATTGGATTTTTATCAAGTAATTAAAGTAACTAGGGCTTAAGTGTTCCCCATAGGTTCATAACTCAGTAATTCTAACTATAACAATTCTTTCCTAATATCTTGCTTGCAAAGTGATAAGTTAGGTATCTCTAAATTCTTAATCCGGCATATAGAGAATTTCACTCCGCACCTTGGTCCGTCTACGTGTGTTACTTTACTAAACCTTATCTTTACCTTATATTAAGCATCATAATCGATATTTGACCTAGTTGTTACTTCGTACCAACCAACACTAGACTATTAGAAAGTATACACTAAATCTACGTTGATAATTCTTTTACTATTATCTACCTCCTTGGTCCGACAAGTAGCATTAAGGCGAGTTCTAACGTTGGCCATCCGTTAAAAAGACTTCTAAACGAAAGAATAATCAATACATGCAAGACACTATTCTGGAATTGTTATTTTAGCTAGATTTTACCTTTTTATTTACCCATGGTTCCCACAATCCTAGTTATGGAGTTTAGTTACTCATGCTAATAATGACGCAATTCATATTGATAATATAAGAATTCATGCACTTACATTAATGAGAATGAAGAAAATCCAGAAATTCACTTGAATAATTCACAAAAACACTAACAATCGATTCTGGAAAAGTATGATCAAATACCAAAATCAAGAGTTCAATACTTAAACAAGATAACGAAAAAATATTCAAAAGTCTAACCCCAAAAATGAGGTTTTTCGAACTATTTATAATAAATAAAACCTAATAAAAGAGGGAATCAAATTAAGGAAAATCTGCCCAAAATGCGTCTGAGTCGACGACCCTTGTGACGGACCGTCGTGGCCACGACGGACCATCGTGGCCTCCTTCGTTCCATACTTAACACAAATCTCTGCTGCTTTCTTCATCAACTCTCTGTTACCCTCGACGGACAGGTATGACGGACCTTTGCAAGCACGACTGTCCGTCGAGGGTTTCCGTTCCATAACACTTAGAAACTTCTTGAAATTGGGTACTGGACTACTCTCTGACAACCACGATGAATGTGCAGGACGGACCGTCGTGTCTATGATGGTCCGTCGTGAGCTTCCGTAGTCCCACACTTGGTCAGACTTCCCCAACTTCCTTTAGCAGCTATTTTCTTCTCACTACGGTGCCACCTACGGACCGTCACAGTCACAACGGACCGTCGTGGGCTCCGTAGGTGGTCACTTCTGCAATTTCTGCTCAAATCCTCCGTGTTCTCCTTTGGACAGATTTCCTGCAAATAAAGAGAAACCTACATCAAAAATCAATACAAAAAGACTTTAGACACACACTAAACTTTAGGAAAAAGCATTAAAAGTACCGTAAAACCACGGTACATCACTCATCAACTCACGTCTAGTAGAGTCTTGACCATCGGTGTGAGTCGCGACACACCTATAGGCGACAGGCTATAGGAC
Source organism: Solanum lycopersicoides (assembly GCA_022817965.1). Taxonomy (NCBI): domain Eukaryota; kingdom Viridiplantae; phylum Streptophyta; class Magnoliopsida; order Solanales; family Solanaceae; genus Solanum; species Solanum lycopersicoides. The sequence goes on along the minus strand of CM040628.1, from coordinate 44,808,704 downwards.
GATAGAGTTTCCCTTCTTTTCTACTCCTATGGTAGAGTAAAAGTTATGAGTGTTATTTTCTTAGGGTTTTCCTTGTGTTATAGGAGATGTATACGAGAAGGACACATGCTAGGATAGTTGAGGAGAATAATGTGAATGATGAGATTCCTCCTCATGTTGAACAAGTTGAGCGAGTTCCTCAAGGTGCTCAAGGTGCTAGAGATGCTCAATTCTCTATAGTGGGAGAAGGTAATGATGTTCCGGTGGTTCCCCGTAAATGACTAATTGAGAGATTAGAGAGACTTTCTTATTTTAGCCTGAGCCTTGACTACCCATGTAAATATAGGTATTGAGCCTTGAGTGAATGTTGTGGAGAGAAATATGACATCCACATTGAGAGATTTTTTGAGGATGAATCCTCCTATCTTTCATGGCTCTAAGGTGGGATAAGATCTCCAAGAGTTCCTACATGGACTGTTTAAGGTGTTGAGTGCCATGGGGGTGACTTCTAGGGAGAAGGCGGAGTTAGCTTCGTACCAATTGAGGGAGGTTGCTCAAGTGTGGTACACTCAATGGAAGGATAATAGGTCGGTTGAGTCGGGTCCTATTGAGTGGGAAGAATTAAATAAGCTTTTCTAGGAAAGTAATTTCCCTGTGAGAAGAGGGAGGTAAAGGTATAGGAGTTTATCAATCTCAAGCAAGACAATATGAGTGTTGAGGAGTATTCTTTGAAGTTCACTATGTTGACTAGATATGCACCATCCTTAGTGTCTAACCGTAGGATGAGATGAGTAGGTTTGTGACCGTTGTCGCTGACCTAGTGAAAGAATAATGTCGTACGGCCATGATATATGATGATATGACCTTATCTAAACTCATGGTTTATGCCCAATCCCTTGAGGAGTCTAAACTTGGCAGAATTTCTAGAAACTTGAAAAATAGTGGTTCAAGTGATCAAAGTCGACCTAGGTTGAACAAGAAGGTTGAAACTCAAGAAGAACCTAAGGGTTCTAAGGTAAAACTAGAGAAAGGAAGTGGTTCTCAAAATGGCAAGCCTACATGTGCTACTTGTGGAAAGAGGCACTATGGGGAATGCCTATTGGTAACCAGAAGTTGTTTTGGATGTGGTAAAGGTGGACACAAAGTGAGGGATTTTCCTACTAGATATGGTAAGCAAGTTGCTCCTAATGTTCCTAAAAATGATGTTCCAAAGGCGAAGGCTCGTTTATATGCACTTTGATCTAGAGGAGCAAAGCCGAATGATGATGAGAATGCTGGAAAGTTCTTGTATTTCCCTATTTAGTGATATGAGTTCCTTCTAAGTTGGGAAGTATGGTGAATAGTGTAGTTTTTATTGATTTTCTCATCTCTTCTATTCAACTCAAGCTTGACAGTTAGAAAGTCATAGTAGCATGTTACATTGTCACATTAAGTTTAGGAGTCTTGTTGGAATTGAATTTCATTGATTTATTGCATGGTGCATTTTATGAAGTTATGATTATGTTGTAAAATGAGTTTATATGATTTTATATTTCATATTAGCATGTTTCCATCATCAATTTCCTAAACGTTACATTTTTGGATTTTTGAAGCATCTTCACTGTAGCATTGGCAGATTACTGTAACATTTTGCAAAAATTGACTAATTCATTCTTTGGTTGAAAAATTCTTGTATTATGTATAGAACTGATGTATATCAGTATTATAACGAATATAAAAGGAAGTTCGTGTTATTTAAAATGAGGAATGTGACTTTTATGGCATCATGAGTTGTAGAATGACTTTTTATCTTCTTGTTGTGTTTTGAGTCTCTAAAAGTATGTGAAACTGGTGTTCTTCATAATTGTGTATTGTGGATGGTGTGGTATGTTTATGTGATGATAGTCTTAAATTTGTTATATCTTTAAAGTTCCTAAAGAATTACAAATGTCATTCGAGGACAAATGTTCCCAAGTGGGGGAGTATTGTTACACCCTCGAAAATGAGCTAGGTTGAACTAGAGCCTAACACTTGTGTAATAATGTTTTAAAGTCCTTAAATGTTAAATAATAGTTTTTATAGGCAATATATAATGTTTGGAAGAGTTTGGAAGTCAAACGACCAAGAACGTCCAAGATGTTCGGAAACTAGTCAAAATTGAACTAGTGTGTCGTAGTGTTTTGTAGTGATGTTTTGGGGTATGTTTTGATGGTGAAATTCAGTAACAGGGGTTCCTACGCGTATCCTGACATACAAAGGGTCAAAACATCCGAGAACGACGCCCCGGGGACAATCAAAAGGATCCCCAAGGAGGACCCAAACTTGGACTGCCAAGCTACCGCGCAAGCCTGTTTTTAGCAGTTGCTACGCGTCGCGCAGCTGTCACGCAGTGGGGAAAAGTCTTTCCCTGCGAGTCACGAACCATTCTGTCAAAGAATTTTTGAAAATAAGTTTTGGAAGTGCCTCCACAACGCGCAGTAAAGTCCCAGATTTCGTTGCGTCATTTTTAAGTAAAATTTACATTGATTAATTTGTCCAATAAGTGTAGGGGTCTTTTGATAAATTTAGGGGTGAATTATGGACAGTTATAGGACCTATTTAAACCCCTAAACTCACCAATCAAAGATAAACCATCATCTCAAAACAAAACATCTACATTCTTCTCTCCAAGACCTCCATTGATGAAGGTTTGAAGCTCCAAGGAAGAAGACTGATTTTCTCAAGTTTTCTCCATTAATTTGTGGGCTTTTCATCAAAATTAAGGTATGGTTCTTCATACATGAAATCTCTTCTTCAAGGAGTCAATTCAAATTATTTTTCAAAGATCATCAAAAACATGAATTCTCAAATTTTATGATCTAATCATGGTTTACTGCATAAAACGTTTTGAATCATTTTTTTAATGGATTGAATTGATGTTAATTTGATGGTTTTAACCTAAAATCTTCATAATCCCATGCAAAACATAATCTCTTCAAATTGGCTATATTTTAGATGTGATGATCTGGTCTTAATGATTATGAATTCTAGTGTAGTTTTCTATGGGCTATTGATTATGTAAGAATTTTATTCAATTGATGTATAGGTTGTCTTAGATTGATAAAATAAAGAGAATTAGGCCACTATACAATAACATAACAAGTATCAACACTTCATTCACATCAAGTAATACCTTCATCATATAGTCACCAATACTAACATTATGCACATAAGAAGAGACCTCATCATATAGACATATTAGAACTCATACCATGTATATCATCACAACAAGTAGACAACACTACAATGTCATGCATAAGGACATAAACATAATCACATACATTAGAACACCTTCCTAGAACTCGTTCAAGAACTACTTGTAAAATTCATAGGTGAAGTCCCATACCCCCACCTACACTAAGCAACTTCCGTTAGGTTATCCTCGTTAGGGTCCTTACTTTACATCCATTGTCCATTTTACTTTAGGGAAACTATTGATTTAACCGACTCTAAGATCATGGGTGCTAACATCAAATTTGATGTTTTAGAGCCTTACACCAAGGGAAAGTGCTCTACTTAGCCAAAGTAGAACATTAACACATGCTAGCATACTAAGTGATATCACTTGCTAGATCCTATGGGGCAAGCATAGTTTATGGAACTTGGAGGTATACATGGAAACCCTCTTTATGCCTATTGATGCATTGTAGTTATCCACTTATGGAAATATCACAATATGACCTTTGGGCTATGAGGCTAACCACCTAGTGAGGACTATGGTGAACCTACCTTCCTACAATGGTAAGGGACACCCATCATCTTCAAGTTCACTCTGTTCTAAGCTAGATCATCATACATGTGTGTGTGTGTATATACATGTGAGCAAGCCTTTCACGTAATACATGTAACAACCCTAAAAATGAAAAGGATGAACACTTAGGTTTTTCAAGAATGCTTGCTATTAGACCAAGGTCCACACGTATTGATACACGTAGAACCAAACCTCAGAACCCTTACTACGACCAAGCCAACTAACTTGGGGATTTAATTGAGCTTGGAAAGGTTGGAACCAACCATGTGAGTCTAGCGAAAACGAAGATTTAATTGAAAGAGTTTTTACCGGACTCAAAAGAAGAAATCTTAAGTTTTGAGAGTCCAAGGGTAAAATGATCTTTTCCAAGCCAAGGGTAATATTGTAATTACCCTGAGGAATTAATTAATTAATTAATTAATTAATTTATTTAAGGTATTTTGGGTGGGGCAACCCGAATTGACCCATTTCTCGCGAATGGGGTCACTCGGGTTCGAGCCCCACTAGAAGCAAGATTTAACTTGCTTTTAATTTAATTTGTTAACTTAATTTTTAATAAATAATTAATATTAGCTGATTTAGGAAAAATAAATCAGATTCTTATTAATTTTAATTAATTATTAAGTTGACTAAGTCCTACCCACAAAGTCCTATTTCTACTAGACCACTATCTCCTATCTCCCATTCTCTTTTCACGGTAGTCTCTCTCTTTCACTCTCTTTTCTTGGCTGCAAACCTGATAAACCAATCAGAAAAAAAAAAAAAGACAAGTAAAGGCAAAAGTTCATCAAGAACATGAAAGATAGAAACACAAAAGAGAAAGCTATCCGGTAACGTTAAGCAAAACGTACTACACTAGTCGGGTAAGGTGCGACTTTGGGTGTGTGGACTGATTTGTGGAGAAGTTCTTGGGCAGTCTTCTGGACATTTAACAAGAAATCAAAGGTATGGGTCTTCTTACTCTTGGTCCCTTTCCCAAGAGACCCCTAGGACTCAGTATATTCGGCTCAAAAACTAAGGTTGTTTCCCCGTTGCATGTCCCTGTCATTAGCTCCAAACGAATGTAGGTTGGTATGAATGCTGGTAGGCTTAGGATTATGTGATGTTTGTGCTGAATGTTAATGTGTTGGATGTACGTTAATTTATGAAAATACAAACCATGTGTGTGTTCGAAATTAAGAAAAATGTATGCCATATTTGGAGTCTCGGCCTTGAGGCTTAAAATTGCTAATGTTGTGTTTGTTAATTTACGTACCCAAACTCATGAATATTGTGATGTTCATAAAGAAGAAATGTGGCTGACTTGAACAAGGATTTGATAGCCAATAAATTCTCTGAAGGATGCACTTAAAAATACGTTGAAGTGGAATTATGAAAGAATTTATGAACTAAGTAAAACATTGATGTTATGAGTTAAAAGTAACTAAAATTTCCAGGATTGTACAAGTTAATATTGACTAAATATAAATGCTTTTGAATCTGGAAAATTTACAAAAAAAATATATATAAAAGAATGAGGCCACTAGGAATTGAACCCGTGACCTCATCCTTGGGCGAAATAGACACGGCAAAGGGTGAGGGCTCGGGGGTTCGATCCTGGGTCTGATGCAAGGGAATGAGTAAGAGAAAAATTTATGAGGGGTGTGGGATTCGAACCCACCACCCCTCGGTCAGAACTCATGAAGAATAGAAGGGAAAAATTAAAAAAAAAAAAAGAGTTGGGGCTAAGGGGATTCGAACCCCTTAGCTACTGCCCGCGAAATTCATTGATAAAACAAGTGAGGCCGTGGGGGTTCGATCCCACGACCTCACTGTACATGCTCTTAACTTAGAGAAAATAATAAAAATATAATTATGGGGCTGTGGGGGTTCGAACCCACCACCTCACAGCCCTTAAGCGAAAAATTAATTAAAAGGAAGGAGGCTGTGGGGGTTCGAACCCACAACCTCCTTACTTGGGCGAAATTAAGAGAAAAATAAAAGAGGTTGTGGGGGTTTGATCCCACAACCTCTTGGTTTAAGAAAGAATAGGAGAATATTATGTTCATGAAAAATAAAAAGTGGGGTTGTGGGGACTCGAACCCACAACCCATCGGCCAATGCAAGAGAGATTTAAAATAGAAAAGTAAGCCTTCAAAGTAAATATTGTGATTTGACTTAGAATTAAAATGTTATGAATATTAGAATAAAATCAATTAAAAATGTAAATGATATCCAATTGATTCAAGACTTGCGATTCCTTGTCCAAACTTCCGTATTGATACATAATTCATACGTGAACAAAACGTACAAGAATAAATTCCACCTACTTAGATCTAATTCAAGATCTTGGCATAAATACAAGATACATAAGTCTTGTACTACATAATCTTAGGAATGTAAGAATTACTTAACGAACTACGAATGAAGCCTCATGGCTTGTGCGTATAGACTCATAAGTCTAACATACGTTCAAAAGTAATTGAACCTAAGATTTATGAAATGAAATGATGAACCCTAGAAGGGTTAAGTATGAGTGTAAATACACTAAATGGCCAAGTGCATTGGCATATGATGAGATGAACAATGAAATGATGAAATGAACATTCACATAATAAGAGGGGAGTAACTATGAGAAGCAAAGGTGCTAATGATAATGAATGTGGTGACAACATGATATGAGGCTAATGTAAATGATGAGAGTAATCTCAAATGAGCCTAAGTAAATGTTACCAACACGGACTCACCTATGAGGGTGTAAGATAATGAAGAGACAAGTCTCTATAAACACTCTAATGAGAGTATTGAGCTTAACACACTCAATACGAATGATGAGATGAGAAATCATCTAATGAGCTATGATGTCCTCATACTAGAAGCCAGCTTCCATGACGTATGAGATGAATGTAATGGAACTTTATACTGAGCACCGATAGACTAGCTATGAGAGGTGATGCCTTCTTTCGGGAAGGGCGGAGGTTCACGTAACTCTCATGAGATGATACTGTCCGGCTTGCCGGGTATGGGTCTCCTTATATCTCTTAGTCTTCGAACCTATACTGCCAATATAGGGATCTGGCGGGGTTAAATTCCCATGTACGCTAGCATGTTATTGGGTCACTTTGGCATGTGATTCCACCTCTTTTCGGTGTGGGGGAGACACTGGATTTCATGATGCTCACATGATCTATGTCGGTTAAAGTTAAAGTTCCCAATGAATGAATGAGGCCAGCCCCAAATGATGCACATAATGAAATGAATGATACCAAAGGTGTTAGGATAGGATAATCAAAAGGTGAGTTAGATTCAAGTAATGACATTAGGTCATTCTTGGTCATTGCACAACGAACCTAATGAAAGTCTTAAACTACATCCTAGGTATAACTGGTGGTTACACTGGACTATGAACGAAATGAAATGAAGTACGTATGAATGAATGAAGCTGACTCTGTGTTTGCTAATGAAGACTCCCTAGTTGACGTCCCATATGTTGAGCCCTCATTTATGGGATGTCTTAATGCCAAGTCCATGATTCCAAGGTCTCATGGCATATGAATGAATGATATGAAAGAAGTTATGTGCTACATGTAAAATGTATTGTATGCTATATGTTATGTGCTGTGTGCAAATGTGAAAAGTATGATGATGTATGTTATTCTCATGGTATCATTTTCCTAATCCAAATTTGGAAAGCTCACTTACTTTCCTAATCCAAATTTGGAAACTTTCCTAATCTCAATTTGGCAAGTCCACTGACTTGACTTCCAAAAATCATGTTGTTAGGAAAGAGCTATTATTTCTCATGCATGTCGTTAGTGTGTGCTTGCATATACCCATACTTAGTACAAGTGTGTACTAACCCTATACAAACTCTACTATTTTAGGTGCAGGCACAGGTGGACGGTAGAGCTACAGGATCATCGCTGCAGTTATCCGGACGTCCAGCATTCATCCGGCTTTGGTAGGTCCTCATGCTTTTGAGGATGCTACTATTTTATGTTCTAGCTTAGGCTAGGAGTTGAGCTAGTGGGGTATGTTCCACTAGCGTTTCTTTCTTATTTTATTCAGACTATGTATTGGGCCATTTTGGCAATTATACAATTATGTTTAATGAGCTATTCCTTTCATTTGATTATCTCTTAATGTTTAGATGGTTGATGTTGAACAAATTATGAATGTATTAGAAATGTTTAGTAAGCAATGATTATAAACAAAAAGTTTCAAATTTTCCGCTAAAAATTAACCTATGTAAAGTAAGAATGACGTAAGTAGGCTTGTCTGCGACCTCTGAGAGGTCAACGACGCCGGTCTCGTCTGGGGTCTAGATTTCAGTCGTAACAAAGTTGATATCAGAGCACTAGGTTAAATTACGAAAATAATAAGTTCACATCAACCACATTGAATAGTTTCTAAGTCATGGTAGTGAAGTGCACCACTATCCTGGATTAGAGACTGCATGATGCGTAGGAAAATTTCCCTTTTTTTGATCTTATCGTGCTTTTCTGAATGTCTAAATTCTTGGTGTTACGAGCGTGTCTAACATCAATCCTTTTTGTTTTTCCAGAAAATGAACACTAGGAGAGGAAATGGTCAGAGGAGAGGAGGAGCAGCTGCTGAGGGTAACCGAGTTCCACCCCAGGCTCCAGCTGAAGGAGTGGTTGTGCCAGCTAATCCAGCTGGGATGACTGATGCTGAGGTGAGGGCATCTCTAGCCCAGATGGCACAGGCCATTACTATGCAGGCCCAGGCTATGATTGCCCAGGTCAACCGACAGGATGTTCAGAGGGAGAACCCACCGGTTCGTAGCATGACTGACAGGCTGAGGGATTTCACGAGGATGAATCCTCCTATTTCACAGGGTCCAGGGCATCAGAAGATCCCCAGGAGTTTGTGGATGAGATTCATAAGATCCTGGTGCCTATGGGGGCCACTGAGTTTGAGAAGGCTGAGTTGGCTTCCTACCAGCTCAAGGATGTTGCACAGACTTAGTGCAAGATGTGGCAAGATAGCCGTGCCTTAGGTGGAGTGCCAGTCACATGGGAGCTGTTCAAGACAACATTTCTGGAGAGATTCTTTCCCCGGGATATGAGGGAGGCCAAGATTGAGGATCATCAACCTCAAACAAGGCTCTATGACAGTCAGGGAATATTCCCTGAAGTTTGATAAGCTGTCAAGGTATGCTACTTCACTGATTTCTAACAGCAGGGATGAGATGAGGAGGTTCCTCACAGGAATCAATGGAGACCTGGAGGAGGAGTGTCGATCTGCTATGCTCCATGATAATATGGATCTTTCCAGGTTGATGGTGCATGTCCATCAAGTAGAGGACAGTCGCAGAAAGAGAGGTGTTCGTGATGCTAGGAGGCCTAGGCCTCAAGATCAGACAGGACCCAGTCATGGAGGCCACAGGAATAACTTTGGCGTCCGTGAGCAGCCAAGGTTCAAAAAGGGGCAACAGAGTTCTTGGAATTCTAATCCTCAGAGGAGTGCTACACCTAGAGGAGGCAGACCTGAGCCCAAGAAGGGAAATGGAGGTGAGATGTAGCGTCCTTAGAAGAATTGTTCTAAGTGTGGCCGAGCTCACAGTGGAGAGTGTAGACAGGGAACTAATGCTTGCTTCGGTTGTGGTAAGAGTGGACACATGGTCTGAGACTGTCCACAGAACAGAGGTCAGGCCTAGGTAACACTCAGCCTAGGCCAAATCCACAGGGTGCAGCAGCAGCCGAGCCTCCTAAGAGGAACAGGTTCTATGCCCTGAAAGGCAGAGAGGAACAGGAGAAGTCCGCTGATGTGGTCACAGGTATGCTGCAAGTGTTCTCAACTTCTGTTTATGCTTTACTTGATCCAGGGTCTACACTTTCCTTTGTAACTCCTCTGCTTGCTCTTACTTTTGAGGTATTGCCTGAAGTTCTACATGATCATATAGTGGTTAGTACACCTTTAAGAGAGAATGTAAGAACTGATAGAGTATACAAGGATTGCCCAATAGTTGTGAGTGGTAAAACTATGTGTGCAAACCTGGTTGAGTTACCCATGCATGATTTTGATGTTATTCTTGGCATGGATTGGCTTCACAGTTGTTATGCTTGCTTGGACTGTCGTAGTAGAGTGGTTAGGTTTCGCTTTCCTAACGAAGAAGACTTAGTCTGGGAGGGGTACAATTCGAGTCGTCCTAACCCCTTAATTTCAAATCTTAAGGCTAATAAAATGATGTCCAAGGGGTTATTGTGTCATCTTGTGAGTGTTAAGGATTTAGATCATGACATTCCTTCCATAGACTCAGTACCTGTAGTGAATGAGTTCTTAGATGTGTTTCCTGATGATTTACCTGGAGTCCCTCCCCTTCGAGAGATTGACTTTGGTATCGATTTAGAACCCGATACTAAACAAATTTCAATCCCTCCTTACAGAATGGCTCCAGCTGAGCTCAAAGAGTGGAAGTTGCACTTAAAAGATCTCACTGACAGGGGTTTCATTCAGCCGAGCGTATCCCCTTGGGGCGCTCCAGTGTTGTTTGTAAAGAAGAAAGATGGAACCCTTAGAATGTGTATCGATTATCGGCAGCTCAACAAAGTCACTATAAAGAATAAGTATCAACTCCCCAGAATAGATGATCTGTTTGACCAACTCCAAGGGTCTAGTTTCTTCTCTAAGATCGATCTTCGTTCAGGGTATCATCAGCTTAGGGTTAGGGATGGATATATCCCAATGACAGCATTTCGTACCCGCTATGGTCACTATGAGTTCTTAGTCATGTCATTTGGTCTCACGAATGCACCTGCTGCATTTATGGATCTCATGAACAGGGTCTTCCGTGAATACCTTGACTCTTTCGTCATAGTATTCATTGATGACATTCTCATTTACTCTAAGACCAAGGAAGAGCATGAACATCATTTGAGACTAACCTTGCAGGTACATAGACAACATCAGTTGTATGCCAAATTCAGCAAATGTGAATTCTGGCTGAGATCAGTGACCTTCCTGGGTCATGTTGTGTCCGATCAAGGCGTAGAGGTGGATCCCAGGAAGACTGAGGTTGTGAAGAACTGGCCAAAGCCTCTTACTCCTACTGACATCTGTAGCTTTTTGGGATTGGCTGGTTACTACCGCAGGTTTGTGGAGGGCTTTTCTTCCATTGCTGCCCCAGTGACAGCTTTGACTAAGAAGAAGGTCAAGTTTGAATGGACGGAGACTTGTGAGAAGAGTTTCCAGGAGCTCAAGGACAGACTCACTTCAGCCCCGGTGCTTACTTTGCCTGAGTGTGGTGAGAATTACACTGTTTATTGTGATGCATCTAGGGTTGGTTTGCGTTGTGTTCTTATGCAGGTTGGTAAGGTGATAGCCTATGCATCTAGACAACTCAAGGTTCATGAGAAGAATTATCCCACTCATGACCTGGAGTTGGCAGCTGTGGTATTTGCACTGAAGCTGTGGAGGAATTATCTGTATGGAGTGCATGTAGATGTGTTCACAGACCATAAAAGTCTCCGGTACGTGTTCACACAGAGGGAGTTGAATCTACGTCAGCGGAGATGGTTGGAGCTGTTGAAGGATTATGACATGAATGTGCACTATCATCCAGGTAAGGCTAATGTTGTAGCTGATGCTTTGAGCAGGATGAGAATGGGAAGTACAGCTCACGTTGAGGATGAGAAGAAGGAGCTGGTCAAAGATGTACACATACTGGCCAGACTGGGTGTGCGTTTGGTTGACTCCACTAGTGGGGATATTTCAGTTCATCCTAGTTCTGAATCATCCTTGGTAGTTGAAGTCAAGCAGGGTCAGCATCTAGATCCCGTGTTGATGGAGCTGAAGGACTCAGTGCTGATGAAGATGAATGAGTCTTTCGCTTTGGGAGGTGATGGCATACTAAGGTATCAGGACAGGCTGTGTGTGCCAGATGTGGATGATTTAAGGACCAGGATTGTTGCAGAGGCCCATGGTTCCAGATACTCTATACATCCAGGTTCCACCAAGATGTATCATGATCTCAAGCAGATTTATTGGTGGGATGGCATGAAGAAGGACATTGCAGAATATGTGGCCAAGTTTCCTAATTGTCAGCAGTTTAAGGCAGAGCATCTTAAGCCTGGTGGTCTGACGCAGATTATTGAGGTTCCGACCTGGAAATGGGAGGCCATTAATATGGACTTCGTGGTTGGGCTTCCGAGGACTAGGAGGCAGCATGACTCTATATGGGTTATTGTGGACAGATTGACTAAGTCTGCCCACTTTATCCCTGTAAAGTCTACTTACAGAACCGAGGATTATGCGAGGCTCTACATTGATGAGATTGTGAGATGGCATGAGATTCCCTTGTCTATTATTTCAGACGGAGGATCTCAGTTTACTTCTCATTTCTGGAGATCTTTCCAGAAGAGCTTGGGCACGCAGGTGAAGCTTAGCACTGCCTTTCACCCTCAGACAGATGGGCAGGCAGAGCGCACCATACAGACATTGGAGGATATGTTGAGGGCGTGTGTGATTGACTTCAGAGGTAACTGGGATGACCATCTGCCTTTGATAGAGTTCTCGTATAATAATAGCTATCACTCCAGCATTGGGATGGCACCGTTTGAGGCACTGTATGGTAGGAGGTGTAGATCTCCAGTTGGGTGGTTGAAGGTTGGAGAGTCATCCATTTTGGGGGCGGAGATCATTTATGAGGCCTTAAAGAAGGTCAGAATGATTAGGGACAGGTTGACTACTGCGTACAGTCGGCAGAAGTCATATGCTGATAACAGAAAACGACCCTTAGAGTTTGATGTTGGTGACCAGGTTTACTTGAAAATATCACCTATGAAAGGGGTGATGAGATTTGGTAGGAAAGGGAAGCTGAGTCCAAGATATGTTGGGCCATATGAGATCCTACAGCGTGTGGGTGAGGTGGCCTATGAGTTGTCATTGCCCGCAGAGTTAGCTTCTGTCCATCCAGTCTTTCATGTATCTATGTTGAAGAAGTGCCTAGGTGAACCACCGTCAATCTTACCTGTTGAAGGTTTGGGGGTTGATAAAGACTTGTCTTATGAGGAGGTACCTGTTGAGATCTAGACAGACAGGTCAAGCGACTGAGGAACAAGGAGATTGCCACAGTGAAAGTATTGTGGAGAAATCATCTTGGTGAGGGTGCTACGTGGGAAGCTGAGGCCGACATGAGGGCCCGCTACCCTCACCTGTTCAGCTCTTGAGGTTAGACTTTATACTCTTAAACCTATGCTTTCTTACCTCCCCGTATCTTGTTGCTATTGATTGACTGTGTATAGTGCTTTTATTATGATCTGACTGGCATTACAACATGAAGTAGTAGTGTCATTCGGGGACGATTGTTCCTAATGGGTGGATAATGTAACAACCCTAAAAATGAATAGGATCAAGACAAGGCCAATCATACACGTATTCATACACGTATTCCTAAGTCTTTGATCCTATTCATTAAGAGATAATCAAATGAAAGGAATAGCTATTCATTTTTTACCCTAAAAATGAATAGGATCATACAAGGCCAATCATCTAGCAATTCTATAAGAGAAGTAGAGGAATGGAGAAACCTTACAAAATATCCCTTGTTGATTATAAATGATAAATACTCATAATCCATCAGTAATACAATTATATGGAATTATCCAAAGATAACATAGCATAAACGACGTCATACTTCGGTTTCCCAAGAATCGAGATCATGACAAGTTCTCCACATTAACAATCAATAGAAAATAGAAGAACATAAGTCAACCATTAAACCTTGATCCACATGGATCAATTTCACATAATTCACCATTACATTAATCATAGTCAGTAGCTAAAGTATACTAATCATATACGAGATCATGATTCAATCATCATAGAATTAAGGCCTTATCATGTACACTACTTCACCAAACTATAGAAGATATAGGAGTATAGGTCAACCTTAATAAACTTCCAAGCCTTGATAATAACTTATCACTCATCAATAATTCACCATCAATTTGAATACAAAACAGTTTCAACAGACAATTCAACATGCTATAATCATAATTCACTTAACATAGAATCAAGATCATAATGCCCACAATTAGGCTAAATCGAGATTTTAGATGGAACATGGGTTCATCATGCAATTGTATTGAAATTCACTTTAAAATAAGTACATTATCATCAATTCATCATGAGAAAGCTTTTCAAAACATTTTGAGAAACCACCCATGGATAGATTAAAAAATAGGAAGAATGATCATGAATTCTCTTTGAAAACATTGAAAGGAACTCTCTAGATGAAAGGTTATCTAGAGATGAAGGATCACCATACATTAATAGATGAATAAACCACGAATAATTGATGAATAAACCTTGAGAATCCATCACCATGTCTGTTCTTGAGCTTCATCTCCAATGGAGGTTTCTAGAGAGAGTTTGGTTTGAGAGGGAAAAGTCTAATTTGAAGAATGAATTGGGTATGGAGTTTTCATGTGATAAATCAACTTAAAATACCTAAAAACACTTAAAATAACCGTCTATTGTAATTTAGGAACGTGGGGTAAATTTGCAAATTCACCCTTTGCATGGAAGCGTGCATGCTGCAATTGCAGGCAACACTTACGGACGACAGTCGACGGGGGATCAATGTAGTGATAGCCCATCTTGTTGCTCCGTCATAGGTGTATAAGGCAGCACATTGGGGGATCATTCTCACACGGATAAGTGTTGATATACCCCCCCCCCCCGCTTCCATCGACGGGGCGTCGTCTCAAGCATGAGGCATCAATTAGGGCTCATCGATTGACACTGCCAAGGTTGTGTCTCGACAGCCTTTGGGTGCTCCTTGAGGGCCTCTTGCGGTGACCTTGGGGAGTCGTACTCTGACTTTTCAAACATAAATGCACACCTTAACATGTCAAGGATCTTCTAAATCAGTTTTAGCATGAAACAACACTCGCAACACATACAAACATGCTAGGCACACTCAAGTCACACATGAACGTATCAAGGGCTAACTTTTGAAGGTCTTGGACGTTCATGAATGTTTGATTTCCAAATGTCTTCAAATAAATCATACATGCTTTAAAACACTTAATGAACATGTTAAGAATCTCATAGGCACATGTGAGGCTCTAGACACCTTAACTCAGTTTTTGGGTCTTACAATATCCCCCATTTGGGAACATTCGTCCTCGAATGATACTTAGAACACTTTAATCACAACAAGGACTTAAATGAATCATAGAGCAGCTCAAAATATTCATAAAATCATCGTAAAGAATTCAATGCACCAAACTTATAAGGAACACAACTTCAAACCCTTTAGCACTCAATGCAACGCAAGCAAGCAAAACCTTTATTCACTCACTTTCTAAATGCATCAAACACATAGGCTCTTATCATGTTCATAGGAGGAAAATTCCTCTCCTGATCATTATCTTGTCCATACATTTCATTTCATTAAGATTTCATTATGCAATAATCCTTAAGTGACATATAGGCAGATTCAACATAACTCAACAAGCAATTAAGCACTCCTCCTTCAATGCACATAGACTTGATTCAAGTAAATCAACAATGGATTCTTATTAATTAGGCATACTTCCATGAGGTTCATACTCAACCATACCATGCTTAGTTATGTTTAGGGAGGAATGTGCTTCTCCATAACACACTTACAAGTCTCATGACTTCACACCCAAGCAAGGCACAAAGGTCAATTCATTTTAATGAGAATATCTCCATTTTTTAACAAAAGCATGCTCATATCTACTTCCTAGTGAAGTCAAAATGGTAAACCACACCACACACGTTAAAACAATAGGAATTCATATCACAAAATTTCAATTTCTAGCATAACACTAGCCTCCATGAACATTCATCATTTAGAGAATTTTTTGCAATTTATAGGAACACACAAGGACACCAGCTTGACATACCCTTTTCACTTTGCAAGAGTGAGCCTACAATCATGCTTTCCAAACCATAAAAGTCACATTATTTTCGAAAAGACTCATCATTTTTCATTTTAAGGAGACTCAATTTATCATTGATGGATTAGAGTACAACATACTAAGGGTAACATATAACATTTTTCTTACCTTATCTCATGGATTCTAATGCACAACTAACACATCAAGATGCATAATCAACATGAGAAAACATGAATTTGATCAAAAATCATCTTTCCTGCAATTTAAAATCTTAAAAACATACTTAACATAGTGTTAATTAAGATATACAAAACATATGGAGAACATGCAACTCATATTTTTATGCAAGACTCCCATCATGAACAAGCTTCTAGGAACTCTTTAGTTTAAAAGTCAAATAAATATAGAAGGAAAAGATAGGAAATCTACCACCTTACTACTCTCCTCCTCATCCCCATCGTGGGGTAAACCCATTTAAAGAGCAACTTTACTAAACTATCATAATTCCTCTAGGCCTAACACCCAAAGGAAATCCATAACATTCAATATAGGTCATACTATTCAACCACATAAGGTCTCAACTATACCATGAATATCAAGGGTCATACAAGGTTAGGGGAAAAAAATAGATGAGATTTAGCCATAAGGCCTCTTTCTTTTTCTTTCAATACTAGAGTAAGGTAACTTCTAGGTTATTCCAACCCACATCATCCCCCTACAAGTTAAATAGAGTACCCTCCCTTTCTAGGATCAAGTTTATACAAAAGACTCCAATCCATACAAGGCAACTATGAAGCATTTAACATATACCAAAGCAACAATGAAACATTTCACATATACAAATATAACATTTGAATCCTTAGACCAATATTAAGGCAACATGCATTTTAATCCATTTACCACACTTCCTAAAGAATTTGAAACCGAAGCAATAGTTTTATACTACCATCATGCATACTCATAAGGCAACTCATTATTTCAAAAGGAAGCCCAATTCAACTATAACCACTTCTTTAACAAGCTATAACCATATCATAACATAAATCTTCACATAACATGGCATTTCACATAGGTCTCATATATAGCCATAAATGGTAAACATTATCAAAGCATGCCAAAAATCACCTTCATACATACTTATTAAACCATAAAACCAAGATAAGTATCAAAACTCACCTTTTCTCGCTCAACCATAGAGATAAAATCTCATCCAAGCAATCACATCTAAAAGACCATCGGACAAGAAAACATACAAGAGAGATCTTATAGAGTTTATTTCTATGGCACGACATGAGAATGATGAATAAAGGAAACTCTATCGTCCTATAGCCGCTCGCTCATAGATGTATCGCGACTCACCACCGATTATCGAGACTCTACTAGACATAGAACTATGAGAATTTCGACCCTAAAACCACTTTCATAAACCTCATGCTATGATACCACATTTTTCATGACCGAGGAGCACCCCGTAGAAGTAAAATGGCGTACTTGACCTCTTGAAGGTCTTATACAAGCCCATAGTTATCATTTATCACAAGTACCAAAAGGCAAGAATTGGAAATTCACCTAGCAAGAAACCTACTTGTTCTAAGTGTGGTAAGAAGCATTGGGGTGACTGTCTAGTTGGGACGGAAAATTTTTGTGGTTTTGGCAAGAGTTTCCATAAGTGTAGGGATTGCCCTAATATAAAGAGTCAAGAGAATGGAAGTGGTCCATCTAAAGGAAGTGTTGCTAGTTCCTAAGCTGCAAAGAGAAACTGCTTTTATGCTCTCCGATCTAGAGGTGAGCAAGAGGAGTCTCCCGATGTGGTCACCGGTATGTTACAAGTATTCTCTATTGATGTTTATTCTTTAGTTTATCCCGGTGATACATTATAATTTGTAACAACTCTAGTAGCTAAGAAGTTTGATGTTCTACCTGATGTTTTGATTGAACCATTTTCGGTTACAACCCTGGTGGGTGACTCTGTTGTGGCTAGAAGAGTCTTTAGCCGTTGTCCTATATCCTTGCCCAATAGAGTTACATGAGTGGATTTGATAGAACATGATATGGTTGATTTTGATGTTAATTTGGGAATGGATTGGTTGCATGCATGTTTTGCTTCCACTGATTGTAGAACAAGAGTGATTAAGTTCAATTTTCCAAATGAACCCGTCTTAGAGTGGAAGAAGGGTCATTCAATTCCTATAAGTCATATCATATCTTGTTTGAAGTTGTAAAATCATCTCTAAAGGGTGTCTTCCCCATATTGTAAGAGTCAAAGATCTTAACACCGACATTCAAAGGACGGTCTTTCTGGATGACTTGCCTTGTATTCCTTCCGAACGGGAAATTGACTTTGGTATTGACTTATTACCAGATACGAACCCCATTTCAATTCCTCCATATCGGATGACTCTGGCCAAACTGAATGAGTTGAAAGCTCCACTCAAGGATTTACTAGATAAAGGCTATATTCAACCTAGTATTTGTCCATGGGGTTCTCCGGTATTGTTAGTTAAGAAGAAGGATGGGTCCCTTAGGATGTGTATTAAATATCATCAACTCAATAAAGTGACCATTAAGAACAAGCATCCTCTCCTTTGGATTGACGACTTGTTTGATCAACTCCAAGTGGAAAACTACTTTTCTAAGTTTGACTTTAGGTCGGGGTATCACCAACTTAGAGTGAGAGGTGAGTATGTACCTAAAACGACATTTCGAAGTAGATATGGTCACTATGAGTTCCTAGTAATTTCCTTTGGTCTCACTAATGCCCCGACGACTTTTATGGACATCATGAATAGGGTGTTTCAAAATTACCTAGATTCATTTGTCATTGTCTTCATTGATTATATCTTGGTATATTTGAAGAATGAGGGTGAACACATAGGTCATTTGAGAAGGGTTTTACAAGTCCTTAAGGAACACCAACTATTTGCCAAGTATAACAAGTGTGAGTTTTGGTTGAAATCTGTGGCGTTTCTTGGTCATATTATCTCAAGTTAGGGTAATGAGGTTGATCCAAAGAAAACCGAGGCAGTTAAGAATTGGCCTAGACCATTGACTCCAACAGAGATATCAAGTTTCTTGGGTTTAGCCGGGTACTATAGGAGGTTGGTGGATGGTTTTGCATCCATTTCTTTTCCTTTGACTACCTTGACCCAAAAGAGTGTGAAATTTTAGTTGTCAGAGGCATGAGAAAGAAGCTTCTAAATTTTTAAAGATAGGCTTACCTCTGCTCCGGTGTTGACTTTACCAGAGGGTACCAAGAGTTTTGTGGTATATTGTGATGCATCCCGAGTGGGTTTTGGGTGTGTTCTTATGCAACATGGGAAGGTAGTAGCATATGCCTGTAGACAACTAAAGGTGCATGAGAAGAACTATCTAACTCATTTTCTTGAATTAGCAGTCGTAGTGTTCGTTTTAAAAATATGGAGGCATTACTTGTATGGTGTTCATGTGGATGTGTATACCGACCATAAGAGTCTTCAATATGAGTTTACTCAAAAAGTAGTTGAGTCTCCGACAAAAAAATGGTTGGAATTGTTGAAAGATTACAACATGAGTTTTGTCTACCACCCCTGCAAGACCAATGTGGTTGCCGATGCTTTGAGTTGTATGACCATGGGTAGTGTGTCTCATATAGAAGAAGGGAAGCATGACCTCGTGAAAGATGTTCATAGGTTGGATAGATTGGGTGTTCGGTTAGAAGATTTCCCAAATGGTGGTTTTATGGTTAATAATAACTCTGAGTCATCATTAGTGGCTGAGGTGAAGTCTAAGCAACATCTTGATCCGCTATTCATGGAGTTGAAGAAATCATTACTTTGCAAGTTAAATTAATCATTATCCCAAGGGGGGGTTTGGTGTTCTAAGGTACAAAAATAGATTATGTGTACCGGATGTTTATGATTTGAGGAGAAGGGTTTTGTAAGAAGCTTATGGTTCTCGATATTCTATTCATCCACGTTCAACCAAATTTTATAGTGATCGTCGAGAGGTATATTGGTGGGATGACTTGAAAAGGGATATAGTAGAGTTTGTATCCAAGTATCAAAATTTCCAACAAGTTAAAACCGTGCATCTAAATCCTAGTGGTTTATTCCAAGAAAGAGGTGTTCCTACTTGGAAGTGGGAAGAAATTAATATGGACTTTGTTGTTCGGTTGTCTCGAACTTGTAACACTCTAAAAGTTTAAAACCTAATATAGAGCCTCACATGAGTGTCTAAGGTTTGTAACACTGTTTTAAGGTCAATAATAGTGTATAAAAGTCATTTAGGATGTTTTAGAATCAAAACATCAAGGAACGGACATGACGTCTGTAGACTAGTCAAAAAGGTGCTAATGTGACTTAGACTATTTCACAAGGTTTAGGAGTTGAAATTTGATGACATTTGATGGAAAGGTGTCAAACATGTATTAGAGTAGGTTTAGGGCCATAACTTACCGCTAAAACTCCCCAAGTACCACCCTAAGGTTCCTTGAGGAGGACCGTTCTATTTTGGCCAAGAAAGTTGTTGTAAGACAGTGTGCACTAATAGTTGTAGGTGACGGAGCATGGGATAATAGATGGGGAGTCGATGCCTCCGTCGACCCACACTTAGCAAATTTTCAAAAAGTGTCCAAATGACAATTGTCTTTCGCAAACGATGGAGGTGAAGGACGGTTGGGGGGCATGGGCGTCGACTGACCTACGGACCGTAGGTCGGGGTCTGGTAGATTAGTTCTAAAATTTGCTTGCGAGTTTTTAATTTGTTCATTTAATTAGATAGTTAGTTAGGGATTTAATTAGTGATTATAGGATGGTTAATTAGGTTAGTTAATCAACTATATAACCTACCTAAGGCTAAACACAACCCAACATTTCCAAATTCCCAAACCCAAATTGCTCTTCCTTCTCTCTACTTTCTCTCTCCCGAGTAAACTCCATAGAACAACAAAGTCTAAGGGTTATAAGGCAGGAATTAGGGTTATTTTCTCAATTGATCATCAAAGATTAACAAGGTATGGGAATTCTTCACCTTTGGGATTCCTCTCCCCAAAGGGTTATTCCAAAATTGGTTTTCAAAAAGATGATTTCATATGGGTTTCTTCCTAATACGAATTTGATATTCTAAATTGCATTATCTATAGTTTATATTGGTTATTGTGATTATATTATGATGTATTATTGTTCAATTGTAGTAGTTTTTGTTGTTTAACCTAGTATTATGGAAGAGGTGATGAATTTACCCCAATTCCCTAACCCTGGGTTATGAACTAGTGTTGAATAGACTTGCAATGATACAATTGACTGTATTATTGTGTTAATTAGATTTATTGATGTTATTACAACTATTATTGGATGAAATTTTTTGGTTAATGGTAAGATCATGATGATGGTGTAACAACCCGTATTATGCATATTCTTGTTCTGTTCATGTCATACTTGACGTAGCCTTATAGTATAGGTGAGGGACCATGTTTCTTATATGATTAGCGTTTGTTTGAGCTATCTTGGAAGGTGATGGGATTCCTTGCATGTTTCATCATGTGTACTGCAAGTTAACTCTGATGGAAGTATTTAAACTACAGATAGTAAGGTGGTAATTGAGCATAAAGTTGAAAGTTAAGTGGTAAGTTGAAGAAAAAGGGATTAATATTTAGAAAATTTAATAAAATAATTGAGTTGCTTGCTTGACTTAATTAATCTAGTAGGTGTATCACGTACTTTTACTTATTGATCAGCCAAGGGACCAAGTAGGTGCATCACCTACTAAGTCTTTTTCTTTATACCATGTAATTGGGCCAAATGTGTACCACCTACTTGCATTAATCTTGCCCAAGTTAAATAAAAGAATAAAGAGAAAATGGACAGCCAAGTCCCAATAAACTTTAAGTCCAAAAATGCACAAGTTAAAAGTCCAAGTAGGTGGGTCACCTACTTGACAATATATGGCCCCAAATTGGCCAAGAAAGTCGGCCATAGCACCTCACTTTTAAAGTGATAAAGATCATGTCTTTTTCTCCATATTAAACTTGCAAAATTTTTAGATTTCTTAAGTTTCTTTCTTGGTCTCTCTTGGCTTCAACAAGAACCCTTTAAGCTCCTTAGGGTTCTTTAGTATTGTCCCATTTTCAAGTAAAAGCTTGATGGACAGTTTGAATTCTTGAAGTACAAGTCTAGAGGATAAATTTCAAGAAATTAAGGTAAGACTAAAACCCATTTTTTCCTATCATTAAATACATTTTTTAATTTTGCTTATATTTATCAGGAATTCATGGATTGTGATAAATCCTTGAGTCAATATTCTCCTATTATGCTGAAAGATTTTGAGATGGAGTGGCTGCCTTATGTATATTGTTGTTGAGGGCAACTTATGTATGTTGGCAGAGGATGTATGAAGTTGTATTAATATAAGAGGAAAGATATATTGGTCCACCGTTTTTGTAAGGGTTCTATGGGCCTACATTCCGTCAAATGTTTAGCTACTATTTTCGTGGGACTTAATGTGATTAGCTACTGACGTTAGCTTAATCATGACTTATATTGCAGATTAGCACCCAAAAAGGAAGGTTGAATCGTGATAGTGTTATTAGTCAGAAAATAAGGTATGTAAGGCTATTCGATTCCATATTCCTTGGTATAAAATCTGATACATGCGATTAATATCAATGAAGTCAATTTCCTAAGTTCTATTCCTAGTAAGGGAACAATGGTAGCGTATTATCTCCAAATATCTAACTATATTTCCCCCACTCCTTAATGAATAGAACTACTTCATTATATGTTCACTCTTATATACTTTTGTAATTTCCCCGCTTGTGTTGGTATAGAAATGGTATTTGTGAACGAAAGTTTTGTGAATCCTTCTCTTAGTCAATTAAAGTCAATTGGGTCATTAAGCTCACAAGTAATGTGTTGATGTTACATAGCTCCTTATGTCATTGTTACAACCTTGAAGTATTGTTTTCTTGTGTTCTACTACTGGTCTGTATTTCCATTTCTCCAAAATGGTTATGACCACCAAAATAACAATCTCAAAAGAGTTATGATTATCCGAAGAACACTCTCAAAAGAGTTATGAATTGATAGACAACAATCTCAAAGATTAAAGAATCTAAGTGAAGTAATCTATATAATTACGGGTGGCAGCCCAAGGACAAATACCTAGCATGGTTCGATCCCAACTTAAGGGTGTCAACTCATGGGTGAAAGCCTAGCATGAGTCGATCCCTATTGGTATATAAGGGTGGAAGCTCAGGGGAAAAATCCTATCATGGGCCGATCCCAAATGGTGTAATTATGTGGACCGCGTCCCAGGGGTTAAGATGCCTAACATGGGTCATCCTCTTCTACCACTGATCAACTAGTTACTTGTATCACATGCCATACAAATATTATAACGTACAAAAAAGTAAAGAAAAGAATGTAACTTACACAATCTCACAAGAGTAATTAAAGGTGGTCTTCTCTCCTGATCTACGCAGTCATATGTTGGTACTTGTTTTAATTTGAGCCCTCGTAATACATCTACTATTGCCTTACATATTCAGTACATTATTCGTAGTGACGTCCCACGCGGGGGACGCTGCATTTCATGCTGCAGGAACAGGTACTCTAGCTAGTAGACCTCCTTCGTAGGAGAACACGACACTCACCTACTTTTGGTAAGCTACAGATTGATTTGGAGCTTTATTAAGTCCTTGGAAAATTCATTTTTGTATTGTATCGTAATAAAGGGTAAGACGGGGTTTGTCCCAACCTACTCTTGATTATCTATCTTGAATAGATTTTTAGACGTATATATATGGTTCAGTTGTGTCTTAATGAGTTTTGGCCTCAAAGGTAAAGTCTTGTATATAACATTTGGGTCTACTTATGTTGGTTTGTATCGCTGCATCCGATGTGAAATTGTCACACGATTGTTATAGTTATATGCATAGTAAGCACAAGTTACAAGTTGGTTCTCTCGGGACTTTAGGGCATTAGGGTGTCTGTCCGTCTTAATGGTATTTCAGGCGTGACAAAAGTGGTATCAGAGCAGGTCATCTAGGGAGTCTACAAAGCCGTTTCTTTTTGCTTATGGATGTGTTGTGAACCACATTTATAAAGAGGAGGCTACGGGATATGTAGGGGTTGTCTCCTTTCTTTCATTTCCTAGATTGTGTGATAGAACCAGTGTTTTAGATGAATCATGTCTAAATTCTAAATTGTTTTATTATAGCAATGATGCCGGTTACAAGAAAAAGTACAAATACTGGTAAATGAGTAGATGTGGCTGCCCAAGAAGGGACCAGCCAACCACCACCTAGTCAAGCTGTTCAAAGTGAGACTCAAGATCAATCTCTATCACAGACTTCCCCTCCTTCTCCTTCTCTAAAGAACTAAGGAGGGAAGCTGAACCTCAGGAACCCCCTACTAATGCTACCAAGCAAAAGTTGAGGGATGGAGTCCAATTATTGACTCATATATTTGTTGGTCATGGCCAAAGGCAAGAAGGTCCAGTTGCACGTACTGGTGGTGTAGATAGAGCAGCTTGAACACGTTTACACGATTTTCTTAACTTGGACCCTCCATCATTCACCGGGTCAGATCCTAATGATGATCTGCAAGACTTTATAGATCAGATCAAATGCACTTTGGATATTATGCATGTAAGTGGTAAAGAACCATTTGAGCTAGCAACATATAGATTAAAGGGTATGGCTATATTGTGGTATGAAGCTTGGAAGCAATCTAGGGGAATAGATGCACCTTCATCTATGTGGAAAGAGTTCAAAAAGGCATTCCTTGACCATTCTCTTCCATTGGAGATCGAAGAGGCCGTGCGGATCAATTCTTAAATCTCCACCAAGGAGGTATGAGCGTGAGAGAGAACAGTCTAAAATTCAGTTCCTTGTCCAGATATTCTCCTAATGTAGTAGCTACCATGGAGGATAGAGTTCATCGATATGTGGATAGATTAGACCCATATATTAGTTAGAGACTGTACTATTTCTTCGTTGAATAAAAATATGGATATAGCAAGGATTCAGGTCTTTGCGCAAAAGTTTGAGGATCAAAGGCAAAGAAGAAGGATACAAGAGTAGGAAACAGGGCATTCTAAGAGGGCCAAGTCCATGGGGAAGTTTATACCATCCCAAGTTGAGTTTAGGCCTCAGTTCTCTAAAAGACCACCAAGGACATCATCTTTGTACTATACAACTATTGCTCCACCACGGTTCCAAGGGTTTAGGGACAATAAGTTTGGGAAAAGAAGTGAAAGCCAAGGCTCACAAATAGTGGTTTATCAAGAGAAGGAAAGTACGAGCCAATCAAGGCCTCCTCGACAGCCTTGTAAGCAGTGTGGGTATAATATAGGTGCATGCAGGTTCGGGACATATGTTTGTTTTTTGTGTGGCACACCAGGGCATATTATGAGAAACTGGCCTCATAGGGGTGTGGGAGGTGTTGCACAGCCGACAAGATCAGTGGTTGCATAGACCTCCTAAACACCTTCTTTAGGTAGGGGACTGCAAATATTTACATGTCGTGGTAGAGGAACTAGGGGGGCAGCTAGTTCTAATGGAGGTTAGAATCGCACATATGCTATAGGGGCAGCTTGTTCAACAGATGTGGTTACAAGTACATTGTCCATCTTTTCACCTATAGAATATGCATTAATTGATCCGTGGTCTACACTATCATAGGTTACTCCATTGATTGCCGAAAAGTTCAAAAGAATACCGGAATTATTACTGAAGCCATTTGAATTGTATACACCGATTGGTGAGTCTATTATAGCTAAAGAGGTTTATCGTAATTGCATATTAACTGTTATTGACCGTGATACATTGGCTGACCTTGTTGAGCTGGAAATGGTAGATTTTGATGTTATAATGGCTATGGATTGGTTAGCTTCTTCTTATGACACGGTTGATTGCCGAATTAAGATAGTGCATTTCCAGTTTACAAAAGAGGCAGTCCTCGAATGGAAAGGTAATATTGGGGAATCAAGAGGTAAATTTATTTCATATCTTAAGGCAAAGAAGATGATGTCCAAAGGATACATATGTCTATTCTGAGAGTGAAAAATATGGATGCGAGCCACCAACTCTTCAATCTATTCTGGTAGTGAATGAGTTTCCTGATGTATTTTCTGAATATCTTCGAGCTTTGCCTCCAGAACGAGAAGTAGAATTTGGTGTGCTACCATATACTCAACCTATCTCAATTACCCCGTATAGAATGGCTCCGGCAGAATTACGGGAGTTGAATGAGCAATTGAAAGACTAATTAAAAAAAGGATTCATAAGGCCTAGTATGTCCCCATGGGAGCACCAGTTTTATTTGTACGCAAGAAAGATGGTTCATTAAGAATGTGTATCGACTAGAGGCAGTTGAATAAGGTAACTATAAAGAACAAATATCCCCTCCCTAGAATTGATGATTTGTTTGATCAGTTAGAAGGTGCTAGGTTTTTTCAAACATCGACTTGAGGTCGGGTTATCACTAAGTGAGGGACAAAGACAAAGATATACCCAAGACAACTTTCCGAACACGGTATGGTAATTTTGAGTTTTTAGTCATGTCATTCGGGATAACAAATACACCAGCAGCTTTTATGGATTTGATGAATAGGGTGTTCATACAATTTTTACATGTGTTCGTGATAGTGTTCATAGATGTTATTTTGGTGTATTCAATATGGGAAGAGGACCATGCTAATTACTTGCGACAGGTTTTACACATTTTTTGTGATCGTAAGTTGTATGCGAAGTTATCAAAATGTGAGTTCTTGTTGAAATTTGTGGACTTCTTAGGTCATATTCTATCTGATGAACGAATAAGAGTGGATAATCAGAAGATAGAAGACGTGAAAAACTAGCCAATACCTACAACGCCTATCGACATCCATAGTTTTCTTGGATTGGCAGGTTATTACAGAAGGTTCGTTGAAGGATTCTCTTCAATAGATGCACCCTTAACAAAGATAACACACAAAGAAACCATGTTTGAGTGGAGTGATGAATGTGAAAGAAGCTTCCAAGAGCTGAAGAGTAAATAACTTCTAAACTTGTAATGGTACATCCAGAAGGCACGTAAGGCTATGTAGTGTATTGTAATACTTATGGAGTGGGCTAAGGTTGTGTATTTATGCAACATGGTAAAGTTATAGCTTATGGCTCAAGGCAGCGATGGACACATGAGAAAAATTATCCAACCCATGATCTAGTATGAGCAGCAGTTGTGTTTTCTTTGAAGATATGGCGCCACTACTTGTATGGAGTTCTAGTTTACATATACACTGATCACAAGAATTTCCAATATATATTTAAGAAAAAAGACATAAATCTGAGGCAACGAAGGTGTAACGACCCGAAAGTACCCCCTACAAGTTAGTGAGAACCCATGGGTCGGAACAATTACGTACTTGATCTTTCAGAGGTTTTGTACAAGCCTTAGTTATCATTCATTACATAAGACATGAAAAGTAGTGCGGAATTAAAACATTTCATGAAATAAATTAATAAAGAAAAATATATTTCATAAAATCTAAGAATTGATCTCGTCTACACAAGCCAAATTACAGACACGATATTAATATCTTAGGGACACGGCCCTTTACATTAAATGAAAAATACAAAGTATGTCTTTAGAATAGAAACTAAGAAATAGTACTATGTCCTCGAATATAAGAGGACATACTTAATCTTGAGAGGATATATTCCCAAGATGTTTCTTCTAGTCTTCAAACGCCTCCAACCTATACTTATTAAGTATAGAAAAGTATGGGGTTAGTACAAAACAATGTACTAAGTATGACATATGCAAAACATGCGAATAGGGACATTTTGGTAAAAATAAGTTTTCATGCCAAATAAGGAAAACTTTCATGAATATAGAGTTAAAATAGTATAAGCATCATAATTTAGCACATAAATAAAGAATTCCATAATTTTAGCACAAGGAGTCACTTCACAGTGAACTCCAAAACATTACAGTGAAACACATTGAAGCAGTGACATGTTACAGTGAACAACTTATTCCAAGCAATGTGAACTCATCTCCCGAGAGGTTTCCCTAACCAAGTTATCCTAAGACTCCCTAAGGTAAGACAAGAAGGGAACTCCCATACACCCCCTTCAAGACACACCAAAGCGATCCTTAAGACTGCCAACCATAGTCTTACCTAGTCCGGGAATAAAATCCACACTCTTGGCTAGACATTTGAAACACATTCACACAAGAAGTATTTCATTTAACTACTCTTCACCAATAGGACCTATAAGTTACACTAAGTGCAATGTGAGAGTAGAATCCCTTACTACTACTCCCACTTAGTGCTCAATAAGGATTCCCTTGGATTAAGCACCCTACATTAGTCACTTCTAACTTCATCACATAGAACTTTGTTTTACATACTTCCTTAACATTAGACCTTAAGTTATCTAACTTCATTTACAACACATGATAGAACACACAAAGACTCCCCTTTTGGAAGGTCTACTTAGTGCAATGGATAGATAGCGTCCCATACCACCACCTACCCTAAGTAGTACGTTCTTTTAGGAGATTTAGTTCATAAATTTCTTATAAAACACACCAAGACTCCCCATTCGGAAGGTCTACTTAGTGCAATGGATAGATCGCGTCTCATACC
Source organism: Solanum lycopersicoides (assembly GCA_022817965.1). Taxonomy (NCBI): domain Eukaryota; kingdom Viridiplantae; phylum Streptophyta; class Magnoliopsida; order Solanales; family Solanaceae; genus Solanum; species Solanum lycopersicoides. Next base: position 44,780,471 of record CM040628.1, on the reverse strand, counting down.
ACCACCTACCCTAAGTAGTACGTTCTTTTAGGAGACTTAGTTCTTTCATTCTTTTGTGGGGGAATAGCTTTAACCGACATAGACCATGAGAGCTAGACATGACATCCTGATACTACTCTTATCGGATGAGGGTTGCGCACTTGCCTAGGGTGGGGTCTTTCTCTTAGCTTTACATGGCTTTGTCCAATAACTAAACCTATGCGGGCGCAAAGTTAAGGGATAAGGAGATTGGTACTAAGTAACTCACTATCTACTAACAAGTATTACTCATTTCAAGAGGTACATTGGGTACGACATCTGTACTCACAATGTGCACCCACCCCTTCTTCAAATCGTCTCGTGCTAAGTATAACTCCCCCACGGAGTCTTAAACATTCATAACTAAAGGTCAAGGAAAACTTTTTGGACATCCCATCTCAACTCACAATGGGTATCCATCCTTCAACCTACATTAGAAAGCTCTTGGGAGTGTGTGAGGTTCCTACTAAACACTTCATCTCAACTCACAATGAGTGTTCACCCCAAGACTCCATTTTTCATCCACATTCTTAAACTTCATTCATTCATTCATTCATTCATTCAAAGTGTGAGTGTGTGTAACTGTGAGCACACCTTTCACATAGATCATTACTTTCATAACATTGAATTATAGGCATGCTTACACGTCCATTCATTATTTCTCACACACTAGCATACTCAACATATACACTTACTTCATTTAGGCATAATCTAAGAAAGACATACAATTTAAGCTTCATAACACATATCAACAATTACCATCTTCATTATCATTTCATTTCACACATTAGGCATTCAAAGACATACTCACAATACATACCAAATACATCCAAATACATCAGGTAAACACCGCCACCAAGAAGGTGGACCATACCACTCAAGAACATTTCATAATAAGAGTTATACAATATAACTAACTCACCATTTAACCAAGCTTCCATAAACTATAACCAATTCTTCAATATTTCATCATAATATGGCCCTTAGTGCAGTAGCTAAACCATAATAACAACATATGAAAACCAAAGTTCATACCCTACACAAACATCTTCATTTAACCTATTTATTAAGCTAAAAGTTGGAAATATGCATAAACATGAGTTAATTAGGATTTTGACATTTAAAATAATCAATTAATACTAGAATAAACACATTTGAATCATTAAAACACTATTACAAGAAGACCCGTGTTTAGAATGAAAACTAGAGGAAGATAGAATTTGAAAAACCTTTTTGAAATCTTTTAGAAATGACTGTTTGAATGGAAGAGGGTTAAAGTATGGATACCATACCTTAAGTATAAGAGACGCCAATGATTTTGATGAAGAACTCGACCACCAACAGCCCTCCTAGCTCCTTCTTTACTTCTAGCTTCTATGGAGTTTGAGAGAGAGTTCTAAGAGAGAGGGGTTTTGAGTTTTAGGAAATAAGTTCTAAAATTATGTCTTAGGGTTTGAAACTCTTTTATATACCTAAATAAACCTAAAACAATCATACAAGGTCCTTAAAAGACTTGGGGTGAATTTACCAAACACCCCAAGCCAAGCCAGCTTGCTAACAACTTTGTCGCAGCTTACAGACGGGACCAACCAATGGACCGTTTGTCCATCGACGGTCCGTTGGTTGTGGTTCGTTGGTTGAGACTGCAACTTCCAAACATGCAGGCCTGAAGGTCCAATCGACGGGCCATTGGTTTGACCACTGGTCGTCGATTGGTCTCATTGGTGGACACTACCTAGGAAGTTTTGGGTACAAGTCTTGGGCCCTTCTCTAGGGATCCTTGTGGGTCCTAGGTGGGGTCCTGCATGGACGTTAAACACCTAAATATAGTCTTCTAGGTCTTAGGAACATCCCACACCAATTTTAAACAAAACAAACACGTAAAACTTACCCAAACACATGAGAACACAGAAGCAGTATCTAAGGCATATCTTCCGAACGTCATGGACATTCTTGGAAGTTTGACCTCCAAACTTAAACAAACATCATACACTGCCTAATAACATCAATATAACTCATTTTAACTTAAAATTAACTCAAGAAACAATCACTAAGCTCTAGTTCACCTTAGTTCATTTTAATGTGTTACAGAAGGTGGCTGGAGGTATTAAACGATTATGACATTGATATCTTGTATCATCCCGGTAAAGCAAATGTAGTAGCTGATTATTTAATCAATAAAATAATAGAAAGTACATATGGGAAGTCTGTGGTACGAAAAGGAATATATAAGGATCTATGCCAACTAGCTAGCTTGGGGGTTCACCTTCTTGAATCTCTAGACGAAGGGCTTGTTGTGCAAAATGCAGCAGAATCCTCATTAGTAGTGGAAGTGAAAGAGAATCAATACACTGATCCTATTCTATTACAGCTTAAGGAGAATGTAAAATATGGTATGGCAAAGGCATTTGAGCTTACGCAATATGGAGTACTCTGGTATCAAAAAAGATTATGTGTACCTAATGTAGATGAATTAAGAAAGAGGATTATGATGGAAGCACATCATTTAATATACTCAATCCATCCAAGGTCAACTAAAATGTATCATTACTAGAATGAAATGTATTGGTGGGGGGACATGAAGAATAACATTGCAGAATTTGTGGCTCAATGTCCAAATTCTCAACAAGTAAAAGTAGAACACCAGAAGCCCGGAGGTTATATGCAGCTTATAGAACATCCAATTTAGAAATGGGACATCATCAACATGGACTTTTTCATTGGTTTGCCTCGCTCATTCCGGATGTTTAACTCCATATGGGTAATAGTTGACACACTCACCAAAGCAGCACACTTCTTGCCGGTGAAGACTACTTACACAGCTGAAGAGTATGCAAGATTGTACATTAAAGAGGTAGTTCAACTACATGGAGTGCCAATCTCTATAATTCTTATAGAGGAGCTCAATTAACTGCAAATTTTGGAAGTCGTTCCAAAAGAGTTTGGGAACATAAGTGAATTTAAGTACAGTCTTTCACCCTCAAACGGATGGCCATGCAGAACGTACAATTTAGACACTTGAGGATATGATGCGAGATTGTGTATTAGATCTCAAGGGTAGCTGGCATGATTACCTAAAACTTATTGAATTTGCTTATAACAATAGCTACCATTCTAGTATTAAAATGGCACCTTATGAAGCTTTATATGGTAGAAAGTGTAGATCACCAATTGGCTGGTTTGAAACAGGTGAAATTTCCTTAATTGGACCAGATATTGTTCATCAAGCTATGGAAAAAGTCAAAGTGATAGAGCAGCAACTAGAAACAGCTCAAAGTCGACATAAATCATATGCGGATGTTAGAAGAAGAGGACTATAATTTTCTATAGGGGATTGGGTGTTATTTAATGTGTATCCAATGAAATGGGAAATGAGGTTTGGTAAAACGGTAAAGTGGAGTCCATGCTATATAGGGAAATATAAGATTATTCAAAAATCCGGTCAAGTAGCCTATGAGTTAGAGCTACCACAAGACCTTTCATCACTTCATCCGGTATTTCATGTTTCAATGCTACGAAAATGCATAGGTGACCCATCTCATATTACTCCTACTGAAGACGTACATGTTACGGGAGATCTCACTTATGAAGAAGTACCCATTGCTATTCTGGATGGATAAGTTAGGAAGTTAAGAAATAAAGAGGTAACTTCTGTAAAAGTGTTATGAAGGAACCAACAAGTAGAAGAAGTTACATGGGAAGCGAAAGAAGCAATGAAATTGAAATATCCTCATCTCTTTCAAATCCAAGAGAAAGATGAAAATTCTTAGTTTAGAGGCTGAAAAGTAAGTATAAGTCTACATGTATTATGTGATTAATAGTAGTACTAACGTGGTCTTGAACTTGTTTGACTTAATAATCATGCTAACATTTGAGGACAAATTTTTAAGGGGGGAAGGATGTAACAACCCGGAGTATGCATATGTTTGTTCTGTTCTTGTGATACTTGATGTAGCTTTATAGTATAGGTGAGAGATCATGTTTCTTATATGATTAGCATTGGTTTGAGATAGATCGGAAGATAATGTGATGCCTTGCATGTTTCACCATGTGTACTGCAAGTTAACTCTGACGGATGTATTTAAACTAGAGATAGTAAGGTGGTAATTGAGCTTTTTATTATCAGTACATACATAAATTTGAACATGCTTTACACATATAAAGGCATGGAAGGTTTCTCACCTGTAATTAACAATCAACAAGGTATAACCAATTGTTGAAAGCTTTACCCTTGTATTGTTCCATCATATGGAAATCATATAGATGAGGCAACATTTGGAATGAATTGATTGCAATGAGAATACTTCCAGTACAAGTCTGCCATAATGTAACATTATGATAGAACCACCCATAGATACAACAATTCATTTCTTCCTCTCACCAATCAACAGTAATTGGACCATAAACTTACATAGATTTCATTGAGTTTATATCATGAAGCCAAATTCTGCAGGACACCTGACTCATGCAAATTTAATAACTTGGTCATGTAATCAACTCCACCAACAGGAGCATCTTTATCTTTGGGATATATGTTTGATAAATTTACTATAACCTAGATGAATTGAAAAATGGAAGATAGTTAAGTAGTTACGAGTGAAGACATTGCCAATTAGAGTTGTTTCTTTAGGATTAAAATTTTGTGATAGTGCAACATAAGAGGGGACGAGACAGAGCTTACTAATTCTTTCTCAAGCAAAAAACACAACAACTACTACTACACTAAACAAGTTAGTGTCGACTATATGAACCCCCACTTCTTCATTTAGGCTCAATTCACATTAATAAATCGAAGTATTTCATGTTAAAACGGGTCATACAAGGAAAGCTCATTAATAAATCAAGGTCTGTTTATTCCTTCACGTCTCTGTGCAGAACAAGGTTAAAGTGCATATAATCTATCGCCAGTAATAGTTGTGTCAGTCATTTGATGAGTTTCTGTAGAGGAAAAAGATGGTGAACACATAAACAGTGAACAACTATAGTATGAGAACCAATTACGAAGGCGTAGATGAAGAGAAATGTATAGTGACAACAATATTTACCAAAAGAAGAACCTGAATGTAGACGAGCCCATATATATTGACCACCGACTGTTGCAACATAGTACCATATCTTTTGAGCAATTATAAGTCCTGGTCCCTCTAATCTAGTTCTCACTGTAACAAACATGGAAAATGATTACTAAAAAGTATTTTCATAATTACAACATGCTTACTCTTCAAAGATAACAGAAGAATAAAATGTATTTTAAGCTATTCAATAGACTTATTCGTGTTCACTACTAATTTAAATATCTATTGTTCGACACAAACTAAAGGGAAAGGATTCGATTAAAGGGCTATATCCGTGCTCTTAGATGTCTTCCACTATGAATAATCAGAACAAGTATTTTGACTATAACAGATGAAATTGCATATTTATTCTAAAATCTAAAAGTAATGTCTAACTCTTTCACAACACGTTCACAAATTACTGCTCCCTTCCCACCCCTTCTAAACTTTAAGGGTACACTCCCTGACAACAACGGTCGCTACAAGTTTCAATCTTGAAAGAATCTTCAAACACAACTAAAACACATATCTCCAAGACATATGATTCATTTTCTATATAGTGCAGCTCAATCAATCTTCTAGTTGCTGTGAAAACTGTCGGGACTTTGACTCGTGGGTCATGAACAGAAACACCAACACATCCCCATTTCCTACTCAGTGGAGAAATATTATACACTCATTTTTTTCATTTATTCACTCAACTAGTGGATGGATGAAGTTGCAGGTTTCAGTACAATGCATATTGGGGTTCCTAGTTCCCTCAACTAAGTGATGAATCAAACTTCTAAACTATAATTTAATGTATTTCTTAGCTACATGTTTGAACTCACAACATATCCACTGTAAGAGTTCAAAATCAATAACATGAACTCAACCTTCGAAACTATCATGGACAATTTCACCCTTAATCAGATTATGACCAATTTATACTTATTTCGTTATTAAGGCTCAGGGCACCCAAAAATCAACTAATAAAGCTAAAAAACGAGCTAGACTCCCAAAAATGGTATGAAAAACACAAGAATATCAAAACCCTAAAGCTAAAATTTAGACTTTCAATGATAGAATTCTTACATGATAAACCCTATTTTGACAAATCGTGTTCTTCAGCAAGAACTATTATGGAAATCGTATTCTTCAGCGAGATTATGTCCAACTCTTCAGCCATAAATTTGTCAGAAATTAAGTTCTTCAACGAGAAATTTGAGAGAAAAGTGTGACGGAGAGACTTAGCTTCAGTTCGTCTTGCCAAAACCCCCAATCAATTCCTTCTAAACACAAAACAAAAATTCGAAGATTGATTTTAGTACTTAGCATGACAAAATCGATATGGTAGAAGAAAAGCATACTTACCCTTGACGTAATCTTAGTCATTTGAGTAGAGAAATTGTTGTGGTAGAAGAGAATCAGTTCTTCAGCTCCATATGTGTTCTTCAGCTCTCTCTTCAGCTAGCTTAGCGTTCTTCAGTAAACTGGAAAGAGAAAGTGTTTTGTCTTAATATTTTTTATGATTTAATATTATAAGTGTTTATTTTTTTGTCAAATAAAATGGGAGGGAAAGTTAAAATTGTTGGAGGGAATGTAAAATATGGGTGAAAATTTAAGGCCACACTTATAATGTGTTGTTTTTACAATAAAAAAAAATAGGGCACTTTAAAAGTGTAGTCATATATGTAAAAAATTGTTGCCAATTATATCATATTGTAACAACACTTACAAAGTGTAGCTTATATTAATAAAGAGTACACTTTTTAAGTGTTTCCAATATTATCATTGCTAAAAGTTAAAAATTTTGGCAACGCTTCAAAAGTGTTCCCAAAAATACATTCGGCAACACTTTCAAAGCGTAGTCCAGAATTTGTGTGGCTATAGACCTAAAATGGTGTAGTGTGGTAAACAACGTATCACAGAGAATCAGACTGTACAGGTTATCAACAATCAACATAGAACTGAAAATAGGTTCCTATTGAAGAAAATTAAAGCACTCCCCAAAAACAGTCCAACAATAAATCTTGAGTAACAAAGAAAAGAGATTCTATCAATAAAAGAAAACAAAAAGAAAAAGGACTTCGGGGGGAAAATAGTCAGCAAAATCAGCAACAATCTCTACAGCAATACAAGAATAGAGAGGCAATTCCAAGGATAGAAACACTGACTATGATGTGATTCAATACGAGGATGAATTTGATCATGATACTAAGTCTCTAGAGGAAGAACCTGATGATGCAGAAGAAACCTGTAATCATATCCTTTCAAGGCTTTTGGATCCAATTTCCAAAGTGAATTCCAAGAGGATATTCAGGAAATTTCTAATCAATAAGAGTTGTATCCTATAAGAAGGAAACAATCACAGAAACACATCACACAAGCTAACCACACTAAATCTGCGACCTCTAGTAGACCTAATAATAGGTCTAAAAGTAAAGTGTTTTGTTTGATGTTTAAAGCCATCTGCTGGAATGCTAGAAGTATCAACACCCAAGGATCATTGGAAAGACTCCAAAATCTCAAGAAAATACATAATTTTGATATGATTGTGATTCTTGAACCATTTTCTGATAATGCATATCTCAACAACGAAAGAATTCTTTTAAATATGGAGAAAGATGGGTGTAATCCCAATGGCAAAATATGGATGTTTTGGAACTCTGACATGAATTGTGAAGTTTTAGAATCATATGACCAACATATTACTAATGCTATTCAACATATGGAATATCAGGCGAAATTTATTTTTTCCTCTATATATGCCAAATGCAAGGATCACCTCAGAAGACCTCTTTGGGATAGACTTATTCATTTCTCCAATATGAACATTCCTTGGTGCACTATTGGAGACTTCAATGTTATTACTACTCCTGAAGAAAAACATGGGGGTCTGCCTTACAACATAAATAAAAGCTTCGAGTTCATCAGTGTTATTGAAGGTTGTGGTCTTTTGGATCTTGGGTATAGTGGTCAACACTTTACTTTGTGTAATCAACGATCTGAGGAGCATAGAATGTGGAAGAGACATGATAGAGCTATGGTGAATTATCGATGGTTGGAAAATATTCCCCAAAGTACCATCACCCATTTGCCTTCAGTTGGGTCTGATCATTGTCCTTTACTTATGGAAGTGATGGTAAGATCAAAAAAATTAGCAAATACTTAAAATTTCTTCATTGCTTGACTGACCATGCTGGCTTTGAATCCATTGTTAAATAATGCTATGATAGGGAGGCTGAGGGTAATCCTATGTACATTTTTCACCAGAAAAACGAAAAGGCTAAGCTCCACTCTTAGTTCTTGGTCCAGAAAAGAGTTTGGCGATATTTTCAAGACTATTAAAGAGTATGAATAAAAAGTCCACCAAGCTGAGGAACAGGTTATCATCAACAATACCAAGGAGAATAGAACTAAACTCCGTTATGTCAATGAACAATATATCAAATATTTGAAGTTGGAGGCTTCCATTTTATGGCAGAAATCACAGTTACAGTGGTTCAAGTAAGGTTACACTAACTCTAAATGTTTCCATGATATCATGAGGGGAAGAAGAAGAAAACTATTCATTCACAAAATCTGCGTTGATGATGACAATTGATACATGGAGATGAAGTTATTGTTGTTGCTGCCTGTGATTACTTCCAATACAGTTTTACTGGTACAAATAGTAGAGTGAATTAAGGCATTCTGCAGCACATTCCCAGAATGATCAATGAAGATCAAAATACCAAGTTACAAGCTATGCCTACTACGGATGAGCTAAAGCAAGTGATTTTCTCAATGAACCCCAATTCAGCCCTGGGTCCTAATGGTTTTGGAGGCAAGTTTTATCAATGTTATTGGGATATCATCGATTTGATATTTTAAAGGTTGTTAAGTCATTCTTGGATGGTTGTGAGATGCCCAAATTTATCTCTCATTCATGTTTAGTCTTGCTTCCAAAGGTTGAACATCCCAACAAGTTCATTATTTTTTGTCCTATTAGCTTGAGTAACTTCACCAACAAAATTATTTCTAAATTGTTAAGTATCAGATTGTCTTCTATACTTCCTCATCTTATCTCAGACAATCAATTGGGGTTTATTAAAGGTAGGAGCATTTGGGAGAACATCATGTTGGCTCAAGAAATCACTCATGGAATCAAGAAACCTAATGAAGGTGACAATGTGGTGATCAAACTTGACATGGGCAAGGCCTATGATAGAGTTTCTTGGGACTTCACTTGCTTGGTTATAAGGAAAATGGGGTTTAGTGAGATGGTCATTGACATGATTTGGCGGATACATATTATGGCTGCAATTTGTCCTCCAAAAACCACCATTCTTTATATGAAGAGAGTGATTGCAGATTTCTTCTAGGGCAGGGATAAAGAGAAGAAAAAATATCATTGGGTGTCTTGGGAAACTCTAAGGTATCCCTACGAGGAATGGGACATAGGAGTTAGAAAGCTTGAAGATATTAGCACCTCTTTACAGTTTAAGCAATTGTGGGAATTTAGAACTAAAAACTCTTTATGGGGCAAATTCGTCAAATCCAAGTATGCCAGAGAGCTTATCCAGTTGGGAAGAAACTTGATACTGGCGAATCACTGGTTTGGGGATATATATTGAGAAAAAAAACAATTGTTGAAGCTCATATCAAGTGGAAGATTCACTCTGGAAGCTGTTCATTTTGGTGAGACAATTGGATGGATGATGGGCCCCTTGCTCATCACTGTAACAACATAACCAAATTGAAGAATACCACTGTATGTCACTTTATTAATGCAGGAACTTGGAATGAGTCATTGGTGAGATTTCATGCTCCTCCTCTGCTGGTTCCTAAAATCATAAGCACCAGGATTTACTATCAAGAAAAAGAAAGGGATGAGGCAATTTTGACGCCAACTAACAGTGGTTTGTTTACGTGTTCTTCTTCCTAGGAAATTATCAGAAAAAAGGGAACTCTAAGTAGGATTAACACTCTAACTTGGCATAAACATATCCCCTTCAATGTATCCTTTTTGCTGTGGAGAGCTTTAAGAATAAAACTGCCAACAAATGAGAAGATCACTAAATATGGAAGTGATCTGGTCGTTTATTAATGCTGCAGAATCCCCGGGTGGGACAATATAGACCATGTATTTGTTGTTGGACATTTTGCATCTCACGTATGGAATTTTGTCTCAGCACTGGTGTGTAAAGACAATAGAACCCTTCCTCTTAAAAATCATATCATGAAGTGGTGGGGGCTGGAAACAAACAACGCGGTCCACAAACTATTATTGTAGTCACTACCCATTTTAATTTGTTGGAACCTCTCGAAGAATAGGTGTTCTATCAAGTATGGGGGCAAACAATCTAGTATTATCAAAGTTAAGTTTACTATTCTCAAGGACATTAACAACCTGCAACTTTATGCATTTCCTTACCTCCAATAGCCTCACAGTTGGAATGAGCTTGTCAAAGTGTTGGAGGACTGCAAACAAGAAATACAAGTCAAAGGAGTTAAATGGATCACTCCTCAAAATAACATCTACAAATTAAACAGTAATGGAAGTGCACTTGGCAACACTGGACCGATTGGATGTGGAGTTATATCAAGATATTCCAAAGGTGGTTTAGTGTATGCATTCAACATTCCTCTCGGAAAAGGCATCAATAACCAAGCTGAAACCCTAATAGCCTCTCATGGTTTACAGTGGTGCTTCCAACATGGATACAAAAGGATCATTCTTGAGGTGGATTAAGAATTACTTACCAAATGGCTTACTCATAGAATCGAACCCCCTTGGAGCATACAACAGTTCATCACTACTCTCAACAACACTATCGACCAGCTGGGGTTTTTTGAGTATAGACAAACTTATAGGGAAGCTAACAATAATGCAGATTTTCATTCAAAAAGGAGTCAAAAATTAGACATTATCCAGCATTAATACACCTACGAGCAATTACCAGTGGAGGTCAAAGGATGTTTTTTTTCTAGAATGGATAGGAATGTCCAATTTTAGAAGAAAGAAATTGAAAAGAATTAAACAAACTCCATGAAGGTTTTCCCTTTCTCTTCAAATCTATTTATATTAAATATAGTTTTTTTAAATAGGTTTAGTTTGTATTTTCTTCTTGGCTTTGTAAGGGGAGAGTCTCCCTTATTTATATTTCCTAGTTCTTTTCTATCGAGAGGAGTCCTCTCTTTCTAGGTGCTTAGAACTTAGGTCTCATCTTATAGAATGGGGATGAGTTGACTATCCGTAGAAGGAAGGTCTTTGAACCACCATAGGATCAGAGGTAAGGTTTATGCCCCCCTTCTTGTATTATGGTTTTTGTTTGTTTATGATAAGGCCTAGGGGTGTTTCTAAGCCCGTGACCCCTCCAAGGGTCGTTAGACTAAAAAAAGAAAAACCCAAAATACAAAAACCATAAGATTAAGCATTAAATTATAGATCTTACAACTCAAATCCTTAACACCAAACTTTAAAACATAAAAAAAAACTTAAACGCTAACCCTAACTCTAACCCTACCATAAACCCCAAGAAAAAATTCCAAAAACCAAACATTAAACACTAAACAATTGATATTAAACCTCAAATCCTAAACCCTAAACCGAAAAAGCTAAAAAAAAAAACCAAAACCCTAACACTAAAATTGACCCTAACCCTAACCCTAAACCATAAACCCGAAACCCCAAAATAGCAAAAGCAAAACATTAAATACTAAACCAAAGATTTTAAACCTCAAATGCTAAACCCTGAACCATAAAACCTATAAAAAACCTATACCCTAACCATAATCCTAACATAACCCTAACCCTAAATCCTAAACCATAAAACCTAAGTCCAAAAATACGATACCCAAACATTAAAAACTAAACCATAGATTTTAAATATCAAATCCTAAACCACAAAACCTAAAAACCTAAAAAAAACTACCCAAACCCTAACCCTAACCTTAACCCTAACCCAAACCCTAACCCTAACCCAAACCCTAACCCTAACCCTAAACGTAAACCATTAACCCAAATCCCCAAGCCCAAAATACCAAAACCCAAACATTAAACGCTAAACCATAGATTTTAAACAAAAAATCCTAAACCCAAAACCTAAAACCTACAAAAACCTAAACCCTAACCCTAACCCTATCCCTAACACGAACCCTAACCCTAACAATATCCTTAACCCTAACCCTGAACCCTAAACCCTAAACCCAAAGCAAAAATACCAAAACCCTAACATTAAACACTAAACCATAGGTATTACAACTCAAATCCTTAACCCCAAACCCTAAAACCTAAAAAACAACCTAAACCCTAACCCTAACCCTAACCCTACCATAAACCCTAAACTCCAAACCCAAAATACCAAAACACAAACATTAAAGACTATACCATTGATATTAAACCTCAAATCCTAAACCCTAAACCCAAAAACCTAAAAAAACCAAAATCCTAACCCTAACCCTAACCCTAACCCTAACCCTAACTCTAAAACATAAACCTGAAACCCTAAGACCAAAATACCAAAACCAAAACATTAAATACTAAACCATAGATTTTAAACCTTAAATGCTAAACCCTGAACCATAAAAACAAAAAAAAAAAAATACACCCTAACCCTAATCTTAACCCTAAACCTTAAGTGCAAAAAAACCCTAAGTCCAAATTAGAAATATCGAAACATTAAACACTAAACAATATATTTTAAACCTCAAATCCTAAACCACAAACCCTAAAACCTAAAAATAACCTAAACCCTAACCCAAACCCAAACCATAACCCTTACCTTAACCCTAACCCTAACCCTAACCCTAAATCATTAACCCAAAACAACAAGCCCAAAATACCAAAATCCAAATATTAAACAATAAACAATAAATTTTAAACCAAAAATACTAAACCCCAAAACCTAAAACCTGAAAAAAAACTAAACCCTAACACTAACCCTATCCTTAACACGAACCCTAACCTTAACCCTATCCTTAACCCTAATCCTAAACCCTAAACCCTAAACCCAAAGTCCAAAATACCAAAACCCTAACATTAAACACTAAACAATATATATTACAACTCAAATCCTTAACCCCAAACCTAAAACCTAAAAAACAACCTAAAACCTAACCCTAACCCTAACATTAACCCTAACCCTAACCCTACCATAAACCCTAAATCCCAAGCCCAAAATACAAAAAGCCAAACATTAAATACTAAAATATTGATATTAAACCTCAAATCCTAAACCTAAACCCAAAAACCTAAAAAAAGAACCTAACCCTAACTCTAACCTAACCTTAACCCTAACCCTAACCTAAACAATAAATCCGAAACCCTATGCCCAAAATACCAAAACCCAAATGTTAAATAGTACCCTAAATCTAAAATCTAAAACCCTAACAAACGACTCCCAAAAAACCCTAAAAAACCCAAAATACTCTCTGTCTAAAATCTCTCTCTCTAGAATTCTCAAGGAAATTATGAAGAATTTGGTTCAAAAATCTGCGTTCTTGACTAATTTTTGCAATTTTGCATTCTTGTAATGGCTGGTGTTCCTACAGACGATCGTTTTAGGCCGCCTGATGTAGCTGCAATGGTGCCCAATGTGAATCATGAAATTGGCGGTAAGAATGGTGACGAAGAATCTCAAGATAAAAATCATGAGAATGGGCAGAAAAAGGACGATGATTATACCATTCATCCTTCTACTATTTCAGCTTCGTGTAGCTCTCAAGCGAGAGAGGCGATAAAGTCATCTCAAAGTCGCGATCCAAATCAAAATCAAAGTCAATACGGTAAGATTCCAAGAGAAACTGTGGATGGGGTGTCACACCCCGAGCTACCCCCGAGACGCGAACATGAAAACTAGGACCACAAGTGATCCCAAGATAACCCTGCTGGCATGATCATAAGCATACTATAGAATATAAACTGTTACGGAAGCTAAATCATACTTAAAACGAATAGATGGGGAATACCCACATACTAAAACATAGATATATGAAACCTGATGAGTTTAATACAATGAAAATATTGACTCAACGCTAAGCTGAAACTAACTATGTCTGAAATAAGCCTCTAAAATGGACTAGAAATACCGGACAAGCCCCAGCAAAATGTAGTAAAAATTGAAACTAAATGACTGAAGACTAAAATTAAACTCATGACTGTTGTCCTCAGAGAATGAGGACTCACCACTAAATCTGCTGAACTGGAGATCGGAAATCGATCTATGCGTGATCTGGATGCTGAGAACCTGAACCTACATCACGAGAAGATATAGCGCACATATGCGTCAGTACTTGAAGGTACTGAGCATGTAGGATAGAGTAAAGCTAAAATAAAACATAACTAAACAAGCACAAAAGCAAAGATAATAATCTGAACATGATATACTGAATTCTGAGCTAACCGGATGCAATGACAAATTTATAACATGCTAAAAATGAATACTGAATATACTAATAAATGGTCAATGCAGAGAGTCTGACTGAACTATGGGAGCTACTAATACCGATAATAAAACCACATGAGCTAAATGTGGAGTTCGATGTATACGCCCCATCGAGAGGACCCAATATACCCTGCCAAAGGTATAAAGACATGATGGCGTGATCACTAAACTGATTTCCCATAAAGTGGACTTACAACCTACTTGGCTAGTAGTTCTGGGACTAATTGGGTACGCTGAACCCTAGTCCAACTCGATATTATGCTGCACCCATTGATTTAAGTAGTTAACTGATTATGTGCGAATTTCTGTAAAATACTCGATAGCTCAAAACTGAACATGCAAACTGAGAATGCAACATTTAATCTGATAATGATGCATTAATAACTGATGCATGTATATCTGAAATAACTTATATATCTGACCTTGCATGTGTACTTCAAGAATTAAAGAAATACAAAGCTAGTGTTCCGAAATTCATGCGATAATCTGAGTAATAACATGATAATCTAATTTGAAACATAGCTAATAAATTCATAAAGTTCTGCTGTAATTCTAGGAACCCTAGGTTTAATCATTTAAGAGAATCAAGAACTGACTGAAAACTAGGGACCCAATGGGTGAAAGCAACCCACTAGTGAAATCCCACATACCTAGTGATGAAATTTACGGAAACATACTTAGATTTTGTGGCTGGAACTGCTGGAAACTTGTTACGTTCTTGAACTAGGGTTCTTGAGCTTTTTCTCCTTTGTTACTTCTAATTTTCTACCTTTTGATTAATTATTTTGACTTAGATAAGTTTTAGTTATGTTCCTAGGCTTAAACTGACTAAAATCTGATGACTTAGGGTCAAAACGATGTATCTTAACGTTTAAACAAAGTGGGAAAAGACCAATAGACCCTGCGTAAGTTTTTGTCGGACCAAACGACGACCTGGACAGACGGACCGTCGGTGCATGGACGGTCCATCGTTTGTGTCTGTAGGTTGGGTCTGTTCGACATACCTTTACAAAAATGGGCATAACGTTTTACTTGGAGCTCTGATTTTAGCAAGGTCGGTGGCTATGGAAAGATAATTCCATTATATATCTTTTGCTGTGTCATGGGAGACCTAATTCATTTTGTTCTAAGAGTTATGATCATTTGAAATTGACCCTACTACATTTCCCCCCTAACTGGCTGCTAGATCCCACTACGTTCAGACCTACGGAACGTGGGTCCACTTACGGACCGTGATGGTCACCCGTGGTCCTTGTCAGAGAGTGGCTGAAGGGTGTCTCGATCGATGGTCACAGACTACGAACCATCATCTGACCTACGGACCGTAGGTCCGTCCGTCGATCAAGACTTAGCCAATTTTTCCCGACTGATTTTTGGGAGTCTCTGTTCGCATCGACGGTTGTGCAGGACGGACCGTGGGTCAGGATACTGCCCATCAATGGTCATGTCGTCTGCACCTGCAGATTTTTCTAAAAAACTGATTTTTGGTCTGTTTCGGCTATGGAGTGTTACATTATCTCCCCCTTAGGAACATTCATTCTCGAATGACGACTAAACTAGCTGAAATAGAGAGAGAGAGCTGCAAACCCTACTACTAATCACTGAGAACTGAGTTTCTAACTGAATTGAGTTCCGAGAACATGCAAATACGCTGAAAATGCAAGTACAAACTGAGGGAACATGATTCTAAGACTGAATTTACGCATGATTGACTGGAAAACTAAAGAGGAACTATTACCTTCAGCTGGAGTCGAATCGGAAGGAAAAAGGTGAGTATACTTGGCTTTCATGGCTGCTTCTGCTTTCCAAGTAGCTACCTCTACGGACTGACTCCTCCACAAAACCTTGACTGAAGCGAATTTGTTTCTCAACCTTCTAAGCTGATGGTCAAAAATCTCAACGGGTACATCCTCATAAGAAAGACTATATTTCACCTCCACACTCTCTAATGGCACTATAGATGCTGGGTCACCCACACACTTCCTCAAGAGTGAGATGTGGAAAACCGGATACGCTGCTGCTAAGTCTGTTGGTAATTCTAACTCATATGCCACCTTGCCAATCCTTTTCAAGATCTTTTAAGGGCCTACATATCTAGGACTGAGCTTCCCTTTTTTGCCAAATCTCATCACCCCTTTCATAGGTTACACTTTCAGAAAAACCTAATCATCAACTTGGAACTCTAGTTCCATTCTCCTTACATCTGCATAAGATTTCTGATGACTCTATGCTGTTTTAAGTCTATCTCTAATGAGTTGCACTTTCTCTATAGCATGAAGGACTGAATCTGGACCTATCAAAGTTTCTTCACCTACTTTAAACCAACTAACATGAGACATACATCTACGCCCATACAAAGCCTCATAAGGGGCCATCTGATGATGGAATGATAGCTATTGTTGTTGGCAAACTCGATCAGAGGAAGGTTATCATCCCAACTACCTTTGAAATCGATCACACAAGCTCTCAACATATCCTCTAAGGTCTGAATAGTACGCTCTGCCTGTCCATCTGTCCGCGGATGAAATGTTGTGCTAAGGTTAACTTGAGTACCAGACCCTTCTGAAATGACTTCCAGAAATGAGTGGTAAACTGAGGACCTCTATATGAGATGATAGAAAAAGGAACCCCATGCAACCTCGCAATTTCATTAATGTAAATCTAGGCATAGTCCTCTAACGAATCTGTAGTCTTGACCACCAAAAAGCGAGAAGACTTAGTAATCCTATCAACTATCACCCAAATGGAGTCATGTTGTCTGAGAGTACGCGGTAACTCTGCGATAAAATCCATATTGATCACTTCCCACTTCCAAGTAGGAATGTCGATCTCTTGAGTCATACCCCCTGGTTTCTGATGTTCTACCTTGACTTTCTAACAATTGGGGCACTTACTCACAAAATCTGCTATATCTCTCTTCATGCCATTCCACCAATAGACTTCCTGCAGATCGCGGTACATCTTAGAGGCACCTGGGTGAATAGAATATCTGGAGTTATGGGCTTCTGCAAGAATATGTTGTCTCAACTCGCCCACATCAGTAACACACAAACTACCCTGGTAGCGAAGTACACCATCTCCCCCTTGGGAGAAAATTTCCACTCTTTGATTGTGGACTGCAACTTTTAGTTCAAGCAAGATTGGATCACTGTCTTGCTTTTCCTTAACCTCCACTACCAAAGAAGATTGTGCCCCATTTTGAATTGTTACACCATTGTCTGATATGCTCATAAGGCGAACTCCCAAGCGAGCAAGCCTGTGAACATCCTTCACTAGCTCCTTTATTTTTTCCTCAACATGGGCTACACTACCCATAGATAGTCTACTAAGAGAGTCTCCTACTAAATTCGCCTTACCATGATGATAATGCACACTCATATCATAATCCTTAAGGAACTCAAGCCATCTCCTCTGGCGAAGATTCAACTCTTTTTGGGTGAACACATATTGAAGTCTCTTATGGTCAGTGAACACATCTACATGAACACCATACAAGTAGTGTCTCCAGATCTTGAGTGCAAACACAACTGCTTCAAGCTCGAGGTCTTGAGTTGGATAGTGTTTCTCATGCACCTTAAGCTGTCTAAAAGCATAACCTATAACCTTATCTCGCTTCATCAATACACAACCAAGGCCAAGTCTTGATGCGTCGCAATAGATCACATAACCATCTCACCCCTCTAGTAGAGTCAAAACAGGAGTTGTAGTCAATCTAGTTTTCAACTCTGCAAAACATTTCTCACAATTATCTGACCATTGAAACTTGACCATCTTATGCGTCAACCTAGTCAATGGTGAGTCTATGGATGAAAATCCTTCCACGAACCTTCTGTAATAACCCGCTAGACCTAAGAAACTTTTGATAGCTGTAGCAGAGGTAGGTCTGGGTCATTGTTTCACTACTTCTATCTTCTGTGAATCCACTTGGATTTCATCTCTAGATACAATGTGACGAAGGAAAGCAACAGATTACAACCACAACTCACATTTACTAAACTTAGCGAATAACTGGCGATCTTTGAGAGTCTGCAGAACAACTCTCAAATGACTTGTATGTTCTTCCTCATTCCTAGAGTAAATGAGGATATCATCAATGAAGACGATAACGAACAAGTCGAAGTACTATTTGACACTCTGTTCATCAAATCCATGAAAGCTGCAGGAGCATTGGTTAGTCCAAATAACATAACTACAAATTCATAATGAACATACCAAGTTCTGAAGGCTGTTTTAGAAATGTCACTATCTCTGACTCTGAGTTGATGATAACCGATCTGAGGTTTATCTTTGAGAAATGACTAGTACGCTGAAGTTGTCAAACAAATCATCAATCCTGGGGATGGGATACTTATTCTTGATTGTGACCTTGTTCAACTGTCTATAGTCAATTCACATTCTGAGAGAACAATCTTTCTTCTTTACGAACAACAGTGGTGCACCCCATGATAAAATGCTAGGTCTGATAAAACCCTTATCTAGAAGGTCTTTCAACTGCGCTTTCAATTCCTTAAGCTCTGCTGGAGCCATTCTATAAAGAGGAATAGAAATAGGCTAGGTATCTGGAAGGAGATCAATTCCAAAGTCGATTTCCCTTTCGGGAGGAACTCCGGGAAGATCTTCTGGAAACACTTATGGAAATTCACTGACTACTGGAACTGACTCAAGAGTTGGGGTTTCAGAGCTAGAATCCTTAACCCGAATAAATGATAGAGATAACCCTTAGTTATCATATTTCTGGCCTTAAGTTAAGAAATAAATCGACCCATATGCGCTAAGCTACTACCCTTTCATTCTAAGATTGGTTCGTCTGGAAACTGGAAACGAAAAATCCTTGTTATACAATCGACTGAGGCATAACATGAATGTAACCAATCCATGCCTAGAATGACATCGAAGTCTACCATTTCTAACTCTACTATATCTGCTGAGGTGATTTTCTCAGAGACTGTGACAAGCCAATTTCTGTATACCCGTCTAGCTATAACTGGGTCACCGACTGGAGCTGAAACTGAGAAAGGTTCTGAGGGAGTTTCTGGATTGATACTGAATTGGACTGCTATGTAAGGAGTAACAAAAGAAAGTGTAGCCCCTGGATCTGACAATGCATAAACATCAAGGTCAAAGACTCATAAGGTACCAGTGACTACATCAGGAGAACCTTCCTGATCGTGGCGAGCCTGAAGAGCATACAACCTGTTCTGGCGCTGACCGCCACCTGTACCAGATGAGTTACCCTGTTGAGTTGGGCGCTTTGCTGGTGCTGATGAAGTTGTAGACTGAGCTCTACCATTTCCGCCTCCTTGACCCTGTCTTGAAGGACAATCCCTCAACCTGTGAGCAGACTGACCGCACCCAAATCATCCTTCTTTTCCTCGAGTCACTCGCCCGGATGGTTCTTACCACACCTAGGGCAAGCGGGGTAAGTCTTGGTTCCTGAAACACGTCCCTGAGACTTGGAGCCTGGTGCTCTAACCTTCAGGTCAAACATGTTCTTGGAGGATGGAACACTAGTTGATGAATGGGCTGGAGATGAGAATTTCTATTGACTCTGCGACCAATTTCCACCACCCGATTTCTGCTGAGAATAGTCATAGTTCCTAGTCCTAGCCTTATTATTCTCTTTGGTCTGTTCTCTAAGCTTCTCACCCTCAACCTGCTGAGCATGAGTAATAAGCCTAGAGATGTTCATATCTCCCAGTAACATAGCATTTCTGCACTATGTTTTCACCAAATCCGACACTCCATACAAGAACTTATTCATCTGAGCCCTGGAGTAAGCAACCATGTGAGGAGCATACCTGGAGAGTTGGTTAAACTTCAGCCCATACTTTTGAACTGTCATATTTCCCTGCCTCAAGTTCGTGAATTCTTGAGTCTTTGCTTCTCTCAACTCTATTGGGGAAACTTTGTCGAGAAAAGTCTCATTGAAGCACTCCCAACTAATAAGAGTTGCATTTGCACCCCTATTCTCCTTCCACTGAGTGTACCAGATATGAGCCACGTCTTTCAGTAGTTATGACGCCAACTCAACCCGATCATTCCCAGTAACCGTCATAACCTCAAAGATCTTCTTTATTTCATCCAAGAAATTCTGAGGATCCTCATTAGTCTGCGATCCTAAGAACTCAGACGGATTCATCCTAACAATGTCACGGACCCTTGTTGCTGCAGATCCACCATTTTCATTCAGAGGATCATGAACCCGATTGTTCTTGTGGGTCATACTCTGAGCCAACATCTGTATGGCATTCCTGAACTCAGCATTGGAGACTTCTTGATCTGGGATTGGAGGAGCTGCGTTTGCATTCCTGGCATTCGCATCCTACCGTTAGCTCTACGAGGAGGCATGATCTGAAATATAGAACGTCAAGTTAGAATGGGATTAGATCATACCTTACACACGATAAGAGTAACAACAAAGTGAAGTTTCCTAAAACACTTCATAGCCTCCCTCTTATTAGATGTGGTGCACTTCACACCCATGAAAAGGACTCTACTTAGTGCGGCTTTTCAGACATCCTAGGACTCTTGAACCTAGTGCTCTGATACCAAGTTTTATCATGCCCCGAGCTACCCCCGAGACGTGGACACAAAACCTAGGAACACAAGTGATACCAAGCTAACCTTTCTGGCATGATCATAAGCATACTAAAGGACATAAACTGTTGCGAAAGCTAAATCATACTTAAAATGAAAAGATGGGGAATACCCATACACTAAAACTCAGATATATGAAAACTGATGAGTTTAATACAATGAAAATATTAACTTAACTCTAAGCTGAAACTAACTATGTCTGAAATAAGCCTCTAAACTGGACTAGAAATACTGGGACAAGCCCAGCTAAATCTAGCAAAAACTGAAACTAAAATCTAACTCATGACTGTTGTCCTTGGAGAATGAGGACTCACCACCAAATCTGTTGAACTGGAGATCAAAAATCGATCTACACGTGATCTTGATGCTGAGAACCTGAACCTACATCCTGAGAAGATGTAGCGCACGTATGCGTCAGTACTTGAAGGTACTGAGCATGTAGTATAGAGTAAAGCTGAAATAAAACATAACTGAACAAGCACAAAAGCAAGTATAATAATATGAACATGATATACTGAATTCTGAGCTAACTAGATGCAATGACCAATTTATAACATGCTGAAACTAAATACTGAATATACTGATAAATGATCAATGCAGAGAGTCTGATAAATGATGCTTAATATGAGGTAAAAGTTAAGGTTTGGTAAAGTATACACACGTAGCCGACCAAGGTGCGGATTGAAATTTCCTAGTTGCCGGACCAAGGAATTAGAGATACATAACTTACCACTTTGCATGCAAGATACTAGGAAAGAGTTGTTATAGCTAGGGTTACTGCGTTGTGAACCTATGGGAAACACTTACACCCTAGTTTCTCTCATCACTTGATAAATATCAAATATTTTAACTTGCTACTTGTTTACTTAGAATTAATTAAATACTTTTGTTACAACAAATCCCCCCTTTAATTGTTTGTTTTAAGAAAGGACTTGACTAAACAGAAGTAATCGTAGATTAAAGTTAAGTCTAAACCATTTTCCTCGTGGGATCAACCCCAACCTAAATTTGGGTTCTTTACTTCATACGACCGCTTATACTTCTTTATGGAAATGTCATTTGAGCGTATCAAATATTGGCGCCGCTGCCGGGAATTGTGGCTTTTAGATTAACTTTAAGCACATTACCGAAATTTTAGTCAACAATTTCCTGATTTTACTTTTTCTTTATGTTTTTGTCTCTCGCAGGTCTAGCTTTAGTGTATGCCAAGTACATGGTGTCCAGGAGAACCAATACTTTCACTTGATCGAGAACTAAACCATACACTTCGCAGAATGAACATTCAAAACAATCCTGCTTATATCAAGGATGAGATCAATCCTCAACCTCCCCCGCCAGTTGATGCTCATAATCAATTGATGGTTGATAACCCTGCTGAAGGTATTCCGAGGAGGAAACCTCCTGCCCCACACCCTCAAAAGTACAATAGGGGAAATGTTAACATCACTGACTCTGATGGGCCACTTGTCCTACCTCCTCTACCACATGGTCATACTTTCGTGGTAACTAGTAGCTTGATGCAGATGCTCACCGCTAGAGGTCTATTCTCGGGGCTACCATCTGAGGATCCACATGCTCACATCGCCAAACTGAGGTCGGTGTGTAAGAGTTGTGTAGGGAGGCTTGACTTGGACATGGGCGTCATTTGGTTAAGAGTGTTCCCTCTCTCACTGATGGGAGAGGTCGCAATCTGGTTTACTGAGTTGCCCTATAATTCAATATATACTTGGGAGCAGTTGAAGGATGTGTTCCTAGCAAGGTATTACCCGGTTTCTAAAAAGCTCAACCACAAAGATATGGTGAACAACTTTGTGGCATTACCAGGGGAATCAGTAAACAGTTCTTGGGATAGGTTCACCTCATTCTTAAGAAGTGTCACAAACCACCGCATTGATAATGAGTCGCTGAATGAGTACTTCTATCGGGGGCAAGATGATAACAATAAGGAGGTGCTTGATACTATTGCGGGTGGTTTGTATGGGGAGTGTACTTATGCAGAGATCGCTGAGAAGTTAGAGAAAATCTCCCGAAATAATAAAGCTTGGAGCACTAGGAAGTCGAATACTGGGAGAAACACTTTTGCGATGCAATCTACACACAACCCAGCCGCAGATGAGATTCATGAAGAGATGGCTCAAATGAGAACTGAGCTTGGGTTAGTGTTGAAACATGTCACTGGGGTGCAGAGAAAGTGAATGCGGTGAATTATTTGACTAAGCCACCACCGCCGATAGATGAGTTTTACTATGAGGAGGATTCTTATGTAGTGAATGAGCAGACGTGGGGTTTCCGACCGAACGCCCAAGGCTCCAATTAGGAGAATTGGCGCCAAGGGCAAGGAAATCATGGTCGGAACTATGGGAATTACAACTGATAGGGTCACTATATTCGTGAAGAAAACTACAACCGCGACAACAACTTCAACCGAAGTAACTATGGAAACGGAAATGATCGAAGTGGGCCCTATGTTCCACCTCAAAATTGGGAAGTTGCTCCTAGGGATGGTGGAGGTAGTATGGCGCGAGTTGAAGATGTGTTGCAAAAGATGATGAAGGGTTTGACTCAAGTGATTAGCACGCCAAGGAATTGAGAGGTGATTTGGCTAACATTGGGCAAAAAGTGGATGCACATGCAGTCTCAATCAAGCATCTTGAGATGCAAATGGCTCACTTGTCGTCTACTGTGAACCCTCGTCAACCGGATACTCTTCCTAGCAACACTATTCAAAATTCGAAGAATAATGGATATTGTATGGAAGTCACTACTCGAGGTGCTAATCAAACCATAGATCCACCTATGCCGTCTGGCGTAAAAAATAAGAAAAGAAGAGAAGATGAGGTAGTAGAAGCTAGTGGTGAGTTGGTAGATGAAGCGGTAAAGAATCAGAGAAGCCCCAAAAGGTGACTCCCATTCCAAGACCACCACCACCATTCCCTCAAAGGTTGGTGAAAAAGACCGAGGATGGTAAATACGACGTTTTATTAATATGTTGAAATAGCTTTCCAACAATGTTCCTTTGATAGAAGCTCTTGAACAAATGCCCGGTTATGCCAAGTTCATGAAAGATATGGTCACTAAGAAGAGATCGGTTAGTTTTTAGGATGATGATAGGATGCAACACAGTAGTGCTATTTATACAAGGTCTCTAGTGCAAAAGAAAGAAGATCCGGGTGCTTTCATTATTCCATGTACAATCGTGCTGCAACACTTCGCTAATAAAGCATTATGTGATATTGGTGCAAGCATAAATCTCATGCCTCTATCCATCTACAAAAAGTTGGGTTTGGGTGATCCAAAGCCCACTGCGATGCGGCTACTGATGGCCGATCAAACAGTGAAAAGGCCTATCGGGATACTCCATGATGTGTTAGTGAAGGTGGAGTCATTCATATATGCAGCCGATTTTGTGATTCTTGACTGTGAGGTGGATTTTGAGGTGCCTATTATTCTTGGGAGGCCATTTCTTGCTACCGGTCACGCCCTCGTTGACATGGAGAAAGGGCTGATGAAGTTTTGGTTAAACAATGAAGAAGTGACTTTCAATGTTTGTAGGTCCATGAGGCAGAGTGGTGAGATCCAATTGGTATCTGCGATATCCTACAGAGTTGAGAGTTCGTTAGAGGTCCAAATAGAAGAACGTCTTGGTGTTGATGCCCTAGCAGCAGTGATTATAAACTTTGAGAGTGATAGTATTGCAGAGTATGGGTCATTGGTTGCGGCACTTGATTGAGATGATGTTATGTTCAAACCCAAGAAATTAGAGTTAGATATGATGCATCGCGAGTCTCCACCCGCGAAACCATCTATTGAGGAGTCTCCAAAATTAGAGCTTAAGGCTCTACCACCTCATATGAGGTATGTATTCTTGGGGAAAGATGACACTTTGCCGGTAATTATTTTGTCAGATTTGACGGTGCAACAAGTACATTGTTTGGTTGAAGCGCTAAAAAGGTTCAAGAGAGCTATTAAGTGGACTATTGCGGATATTATTGGGATCCCTCCCAGTAATTGTTAACACAAAATCCAACTCATGACCGATCATAAGACAAGTATTGAGCACCAGAGATGTTTAAATCCACCTATGCAAGAGGTAGTGAAGAAGGAAATTATTAAGTGGTTTGATGCCAGAGTCATATATCCGATCGTTGATAGTAGTTGGGTATGCCCTGTTCAGTGTGTGCCCAAGAGAGGGGGAATGACTGTGGTCCCTAATGAGAAAAATGAGTTTGTTCCAATGAGGCCGGTTACCGGATGGAGAGTGTGTATGGATTACCGGAAATTAAATGCATGGACTGAGAAGGACCATTTTCCTATGCCCTTCATGGATCAGATGTTAGATAGTCTTGCAGGAAAGGGGTGGTATTGTTTTCTTGATGGTTATTCGGGTTACAATAAAATCTCTATTGCACCAGAAGATCAAGAGAAAACCACTTTTACTTGTCCTTACTGAACTTTCACGTTCAAGAGGATGCCCTTCGTGTTGTGTATTGCACCGGCTACTTTTTAGAGATGTATGATGTCTATATTCTCCGATATGGTGGAGGACACCATTGAGGTATTCATGGATGATTTTTCTGTTGCTGGTGACTCATTTTATCATTGTTTGAGTCACTTGTATGAAGTTCTCAAAAGATGTGAAGAGTGCAACATTGTGATGAATTGGGGAAAATGTCACTTTATGGTGAAAGAGGGTATTGTATTGGGCCATCGCATCTCAAGGAAGGGTATAGAGGTTGATCGAGCTAAAGTCGAGTTGATAGAGAGACTTCCTCCACCCATCTCTATAAAAGGTGTGAGGAGTTTCCTTGGGCATGCTGGTTTCTACCGGAGGTTCATCAAAGATTTCTCCAAAATTGCACATCCTCTGTGCAAGCTGCTTGAAAAAGAGTGTAAATTTTATTTTGATGAATCCTGTCTCAAGGCATTTGGGGAGTTAAAAGACAAGTTGGTGTCTGCGCCCATCATTATTTCTCCGGATTGGAGCAAACCATTTGAGGTTACGTGTGATGCTAGTTGAGTTGCTCTTGTTTTTTTTTTGGGACAAAGAAGGGATAAAATCCTTCACCACATTTATTATGCCAGTAAAGCCCTTAATGAAGCTCAAAAGAATTATACTTTGACTGAACAAGAGTTACTTGCGGTGGTATTTGCCTTCGAAAAATTTTGATCCTATTTGCTTGGCATGAAAGTTATAGTGCATATTGATCATTCTGCCTCGAAATATTTGATGGCAAAGAAATATGCGAAACCAAGATTGATTCGATGGTATTACTATTGCAAGAGTTTGACTTTGAAGTGAAAGATAGAAAAGGGACCAAAAATCAAGTTGCCGATCAGTTGTCCAGACTAGAGGATGAAGCTATGCGAAAGTTGGGTGAAAAGGCTGAAATTGATGATACTTTCCCTGATGAGCATGTATTGGCCTCTTCTCAAGACTTGATTCCATGGTTTGCTGATTTTGCGAATTACTTGGCTAGTGATATCGTCCCATCGGACTTGTCCTTTTATCAAAGGAAAAAGTTCATGCATGATGTGAAAAAGTTCTTTTGGGATGAGTCATATTTCTATAGGAGTTGTGCCGATGGGATTATTCTGTGTTGTGTGCCAGAAGTTGAAATATTGAGCGTTTTGGAGGCATGCCACTTCTCGCCTGTGGGTGGGAATCATATTGGTATTTGGACAGCCCATAAAATCTTGCAATGTGGCTACTATTGGCCAACCATCCAGCAAGATGCTCATGAGTTCTCCAAGGCATGTGATAGGTGCCAAAGAGATGGAGGTGTTTCTAGACGGCAAGAACTCCCTTTAAATCGCATTCTTGTAATTGAGTTGTTTGACGTGTGGGATATTGACTTTATTGGCCTCTTTGTGAGTTCTCATGGGATGAAGTATATTCTAGTGGCGGTTGATTATGTGTCAAAATGGGTGGAAGCCATAGCACTTGCAAATAATGAAGGGAAGAGTTCACCGCGTTCTGGAAAAAGAACATATTTTCCAGATTTGGCACCCCAAGGGCCATTATTAGTGATGGGGGATCTCACTTTTGCAACAAGTTGTTCGAATGGTTGTTGGAGAAATATGGGGTTCGCCACAATGTGGCCACGCCGTACCATCCTCAGACTAGTGGGAAAGTTGAGGTGTCAAATAGGGAAATCAAGAAGATTCTGGCGAAAACGGTGAATGCGATTATAACGGATTGGTCAAGGAGGCTTGATGATGCTCTTTCGGCCTACCGGACAGCATACAAGACGCCCATAGGTATGTATCTATACCTACTTGTATATGGGAAGGCTTGTCACTTGCCGGTTGAGTTAAAGCATAAGGCCATGTGGGCAATGAAGAAACTGAAGATGGATTGGAATGAAGCAGCGGCACAAAAGTTGAATCGGTTAAATGAGCTTGATGAGTTTCGCTTGACGGCATATGAAAGTTCAGCCCTCTACAAAGAAGAGATGAAGAAGTACCATGACCAGAAGATTGAGAAGCGCGATTTTGTGGTGGGGGATTTCGTGCTTTTGTTCAATTCTAGGTTGCGCTTGTTTCCGAGCAAACTCAAGTCCAAACGGACTGGTCCATTCTTGATCAGCCAAGTTTTCTCTCATGGAACGATTTAGTTGGAGAATAAGGAGGGTGTAAGTTTCAAGGTGAACGGGCAACGAATCAAAATCTATCTAGGGCATACTGAAAATACGAATGAAGTGATCGAGGCATATCATCTTGATGAAGTCTGAGTAAACAAGAGTCCTGCGTCGTGCCGCGACGTTAAATCAAGCGCTGATTGGGAGGCAACCCAATATGTATCCTCTAGCCAACAATAGGTTTTTTGTGATTTTATAGGCGTAGTTGCATTATTTCTGTTTTTCTTACTAAATCTCACGTATGAATTTTCTTTTGCTTTCTTTTTAGAAGTGTTGGCTAGAGAGTAGACTAGAGTCTGTGTCTAAAAAGTGTCCAGAAAATACAAAAAGATTAGCTTATTGTGTGTTAAATATGCAAGGACCAAATCATCAAAAATCTGCAAAAAGTTGGTCTGGTGCACTAATCGACGGACCAATTGACGGACCGTCTTCCCATCGACGGACCGTTGGTAGGGTTTGTAGATCCCAGGTTTGTTTCTTTTACTTTTCTAAGTTATGGCACAGGCGACGGAGTAGTCGACGGTTCGTCGACTGACTTACGGTCCGTCGACGGGGAATCATCGGATCCTCAGAACCACTAACCCGACCCGACCCGACCCGACCAACTATATATTAATTTTCAAACTTTTCAGTTACCCACACCCTTTCAAATCCCTTCCCAACCGTTTCCCTCCCCATTTCCCTTCAAACTTCCCCACTCACTCACCCATTTACTCCCGCTTAAAACATTCTGATCTCCCTTCTTCCCCAAATATCCATCAATTCCTAAAGCTTTTCTCTCCCAAAATCCCATCTTCTTTTGTCCTCTTTCCGGATGGTGTTCGAGGTCGCTCTTTTGGTGTTTCATACTTGCAAGATTTCACCCACACAGTCTCCCCACTACAGTACACAGGTATGTCTCTCTCGTCTGATTCCAATTTTATGTTCTTTGTTTGGAACTCATAATGTTGATATGTGGGTCTTGACTTCGGGACGAAATTGCATGTTTAAACTATAAAATTGGGGTCCTTAGTCCCTTAGAATGATGGAAAGTAACTGGGTCGGGAGTGTTTTTGTCTCAATAAACCGTCCTAGTAGTTGAGTTGTTTCCGACTTAGTGTTTGACGGTCTTTTAAATATATGATTGAAATTGCGATAATCTAAGACCTAGGAATGACGAAATGGGTTGTTAAATGCTAGATGAACATAATGTATCTAAGTTTGCTTGTACATTGTACTTTGGGGTACCAACGAAGACTTACCATAAAATCTGTCTGACCAACAGTACGAGACCCCGTCTACGGACTGTCGGTTATTCGATGGACCATCGTGGGGTCCGTCGATAGACACTCCCCATATTTTCCTAACTCTGGAACGATGGATCTGGTCTACGGTCCATCGGCTGATTGATGGACCGTCCTACACGTCCGTCGTCCTTAACAAAACCCTGTTTGCTGAGGGTTAATAGATTTTATTCTAAGTGTCTACCCACGGGGATGGTCGACGTTCCATCGTTAGATCGACGGACCGTCCTTCACATCCGTCATCTTTAATAGAAACTTTGTCTGTCAACCATTTTAAATTTTTTTCTAAGTGTCCAACGATGGACAAGACCTACGGTCTGTCGGTGGCTCGACGGACCGTCCTGCAGGTCCATCGTCTCTAATAGAACCTTTATTCTTGTAGCTTTCAAAATATTTTGTAAGTGTTCACCAATGGACCCTACTGACGGACCATCATTCCATTGACGGACCGTCTGTAGTGCCCGTCGGTCAGTTCTGTAGTTCTGAACTAGACTGTGTTTTGTGTTTCACAGTTTGGTCTTGCTTCTCTTGGGTGTGTCAGATGTTTACAATGAAACTAATAACTCTCCTTTGATGGTACCAATGGCCCCCAAGCAAGACTTAGTATATTCTCGAGGACGTTCCAAGGCTGTCGCCCCTTACCGCCGATTGGTGATTTGCTCGTCCGACAATGAACACAACCACGAATACGTGCCACCAGGCACCCAGACACCATCACGTGCTGCTAGGACCTCTCGTAGCATACCCAAGAGGGTGGTGTGCGGCGTAGTCAGAGCCTTCCAGTCTGATGAGGAGCGCACATTGACCGGCACACCGTATGGGTCTGCTGCAGTTTCTGAGGGACCGTCTGGCTCTGAGGAGGCTTCCGGTTCTGAAGGAGCGTCTGGATATTCGGAGGCTTCCGAATCTAAGGAAGCGCCACCTTCACATGGTGCCACTGCTCCAGCTACATCGGTCCAGTCTGCCTCGTCTGAGGAGGCTGATAGTGCGGATTCTACTCTAGCACCCCTGACCGACGTCCCGCACCTGTTGCTGATCATCCCAACCGGTGGTGTGGCGAGGGACAATACCAGATATATAGGGATGTAAAGCTGCTCAACAACAAGGGGGTCATGACTCGGACTCTGACAATCGAGCGGCGAGTTCTTACTGGGAGTCTTCCCAGGATGCCAGCTATACATGATCTCTTTACCCGCCATCGGCTAGAGTTGACGGCTGGGAGTGTGGGCCATTACAGTGAGGAGGTGGTGCGAGAGTTGTACGCATCTTATGTGGAGACTCTCAGGGCTCGTTTGGACAAGCGGCCTAACCCCGCCAAACACGAACCACTTGAGTATGTTCGTGTCTGCGGCAAGCGGGTGGATATCTCCTTGCCCATTATTCGCAGGTTCTTATATGGTACTGATGTTGATGCCACCAGGGACCCCCTCACCTCCCAGTTTGACTACCGGTGGAAGCTGATAAAGGACGGCCATTTCCATCATGATATGGTGGTGAGAGAGACCACCAAGAGGTGGATAGCCCATAACGTCTACGTGGATGGTGAGGGTGTTGATTGGGTGCTGGAGCGCAGAGGCGGAATAAAGAAGGCCAACCTCACATTCGCGGCCAAATTCCTCTGGCTATTGGTCCGTCACTGCCTATCGCCCACTAGTGCTGACAATATTGTTACATGGGATAGAGCAGTACTGATAGCTGCTATGGTTGCGGAATTCGAGGTGGATTTTGCGTGGCTGTTGCTGGCAGTCATTCATGAGAGGTCCTTTAAGGCCACCACTACTTACCCTTTCCCATGCATGATTTTCGAGTTGTGCAGGTCTGCTGGAGTTCCCGTGTGGCACATTGATGTTCTCAAACCCCGACTGGCATAGTTGATATCGTTCTCATCCGGGATGAGGCCAATGAGCTGGCTCCCAACATAGGGCCCAAATCAGAGGTGCAGCCTCTAGGTGAGAACTTGGCGGACACGGTAGAGCAAGACCGAGGGGCTGATCAGGCTACATCAGAACCTACCGACACCACCCCGATTGAGTCTATCCCGGGTACTAACACAGCTCCGAGCTCCTCCCGCTCAACCCCATCTGCAGCACTGGTCCCGATCGCTAGGGTCCAGAAGTTAGAGTCCCAAATGTCCACACTTCTGCATCATATCTAGCCTTGGATGCAGAAGTCCATTTCTGAGGCGGAGGAGCGAATCGAGAGAAAGATGGCCCAACAGACAGAGCAGAATATTCGCGGTCCACCAGCGCCTT
This sequence comes from Solanum lycopersicoides, assembly GCA_022817965.1. Classification (NCBI taxonomy): domain Eukaryota; kingdom Viridiplantae; phylum Streptophyta; class Magnoliopsida; order Solanales; family Solanaceae; genus Solanum; species Solanum lycopersicoides. The sequence goes on along the minus strand of CM040628.1, from coordinate 44,749,219 downwards.
GATGCCTTCGAGTTGAGGGTGCTCGCCCGGCTAGACCCTACTATAGATTTGAAGACTCTCCAGGATGCTGTGGCGAGTCTGAGGTCAGATATGGATGCCATTCTGGAGGCCCGAGTGCCCGAGTCTGAGGCCCCAACTGCGGAGCCTACTGAGGATACAATGTTGGCTGCACTTTTCCAGACCACTATTGCGCCACCGCCTCGGCCACGTGAGCATACCAAGAGGCACTGATCAAGAGAGTATGATGAAACTCGATATAGGAAGAGAGAGCGTCTTGAGTTGGAGGCTGCGAGGAGATCCTCGTTGATTGATGAGGAGGCCCGACAGATGAGGGCTCAAGAGGTGGCTTCTGGGCATCTAGCTCCAGGATTGCTGATCGTCGGCGTTATGCGCCTCATGTTTGCTTTATCTACCACCTTGTTTTACTTTTCTTACGCATTGGGGACAATAGCATGTTTTTTTGCTGGGGGTGGGGTAAATGGAAAGTGAGTGCTAGGGTGAAGTCTGAGTAGCCCAACTCACGATCCTCTCTTGGGGTTTTCTTACCCGTGTTCTTTTTTCCCAAGAGGCTGGTTATTTTACTGTTGAACTGGCAAGTTAGTATCTTCTACATAGTATAGATATGAAATCTGAAGCATGATGGCTAAATAAAATGATATCCTGTTTTAAAGAAAATGCTTGCATGATTAGGCATAGTGAATGATGAATGTGTGGCTCTAAGCATGACATAGAGATACACCACTGCATGACCCTTAATCTAAAAGCTCAAACTAGGTGTCTGATAATCTCGTAGGGTAATGAGGTGTTAAGTGAGTGTGAGTAAGTTGAATAGTCCATCGTTGGTACTGAGCTAGAACATGCCCGGTTAGTCCTGCTAAAAGTAATCCGTGTTAGAAAATTAGGAAAGGATCATAGGCCCTTGTTCAAGATAGTCAATCTTTAGCCTAAATAAAAGAAAACCGAATGAAATTAACCCCTTCTTGATCCAAATTATTTGAGATTAAAATGGACCTTTCTTTTCTACCCCAACTTATCTTTTCCGGGTACAATGTGTTGGCCCTGGTCCCTCCTTGGACATGTGCACCTCAGCTTATGCCAAAAGCATAAGTTGAGGGTGGCTAATGCATAAACTAATCTCTTCTTGGCCCTGACCCAACTTTGGGTATTGTGAACCTTAACCCATGGCAAAGCCATGAGTTGAGGGTGGCTATTATGAAGAATATTCCAGAAAGTGGGATTGAAAGAGTTAATAAAAAAAAAAAGAGAAAGAAGAAAAGAAAAGTGACTCAAGCAAAGTTAAATCAAATGAAAAATTTGAACATTTGAAAATAAAAATAAAAGAAGAGTTATTTACACAAAAGGAGAAAGAAAGAAGAAAAGCAAGGCAAATAATATAAGAATATGAAGAGTAGGGCGTAATAAATGATGAAAAGGTAGAACGCTTAGCCATTATGTCAAGGAGGGCAACAAGTCACTAAAATGCATCCAAATGTACCCTACCTGACCCTGAGCCTACGTTACAAGCTAAAAAAGTTCTATCGTGATCCTGAGATTCTAATATGGTGAACTTAAAGCAGTGAAAATAAGGGCAAGCCTATGACAACAAGTATTAATGAGGTGAGAAGTTGTTCTTAGTGTGAGTGTTGAAAAATAATCCTTATACTCAAACTGAAATCACTGTGTGAAAAAGGAGGATACTGTTTTTGAAGTAAGGACACTAGTTGCAATGCTGGAAAATTGGCACCTTGGTGAGAGAAAAAAGAGGAGAGGTGTCGGTGCGTGGTGAGTCTGTGTCATGGTCTGATCCACATGAGTGAGCCTAATAGTGATATCATGCATGAACATAATGAAAATAATCGGGATTGTTAGCCAGATGATTGCGAAAGCTAAAATAAGGATACTTTTGTAAAAAGATGTTGTGGTGAGTCATATTGCATCGCTTGAGGACAAACAACAAATTTAAGTTTAGGGTGTTGATGTACCGTGGTTTTACGGTACTTCCAATGTTTTTTCCTTCATTTTAGTGTATGTCTAAGGCCTCTTTGTAGTAGTTTTAATGTATTTTTATATTTGTTTGCAGGAAAACTGTCCAAAATAGAAACATAGAAGACTGTGCTGAAATCAATGCAGAAGTGGTGACCTACGAAGCCATCGACGATCCGTCGACCCATCGACAGTCCGTAGATGGTGACCGTCGACTGAAGATTTAGGCTGATGAAGAAAGATTTGGGAATTCTGACTAAGTGTGGGGCGACAGAAGGGTTGACGGTCCATCCACTCATCGGCTGACCGTCCTAGCAAACCGTTGGTGTTAACAGAATATAGTCCCAGTACCCGAGTTGAAAAAAGATTCTAAGTGTGGAGCAACGGAGTCCATTGATGGACTGTAAGGCATTGACGGACCGTCGATGGGGTCCGTCCATGGTAACATAATGATTGAATAAAATGGCAGCTGAAAAGAGTTCAATTATGGAACGACGGAGGCGTCGACGTCCGTCGGTCCTTCGATGGACCGTCAGTAAGGTCGTCGACTTGAGACGCGTTTTGGATAGATTTTTCCTTATTTAGGTTTCCTTTTATTTTTAGGACTTTATTATTATAAATAGAACCAAAAACCTCGTTTTTGGGGTCAGACTTTTTAATGTTTTTGAGACTTGTGTTATTGGAAGAAAAACTTGGATTTTTGGAAAATACGTATACTTCCCGGAATCGTTTCTTACAATATATTCATTAATTCAAGTGGTATTTTCTGGGTTTTCTTCAACTTTTTAAAGTAAGTATATGATTTCTTGTTTATTAATCATGAATTTTGTAATACTTAACATGGGTAACTAAATCTACAACTAGGGTTGTGGGAACTATGGGTAATTAACAAAGTAAAATTAGCTAAAATAACAATTCTAGAATAGTTTCTTGCATGTAGTGATAATTCTTTGGTTTAGAAGTCTTTTTAACGGTGGCCAACGTTAGAACTCGCCTTGTTGCTACTTGCCGAACCAAGGAGGTAGATAATAAGAAAAGAATTAGCAACGTAGATTTAGTATACACTATCCTATAGGCTAGTTTCAATTGGTGCGAAGTTCTAACTTAGACATACATTGAATATGATGCTTAATATGAGGTAAAAGGTAAGGTCTAGTAAACTATACACATGTAGCCGTACCAAGGTGCAGAGTGAAATTCCCTAGTTGCCGGACCAAGGAATTAGGGATGCATAACTTACCACATTGCATGCAAGATACTAGAAAAGAGTTGTAATAGCTAGGGTTACTGCGTTGTGAACCTATGGGGAACACTTAGACCCTAGTTTCTCTCATCACTTGATAAACATCAAATATTTGAACTTTCTACTTGTTTACTTAGAATTAATTAAATACTTTGTTACAAAAAATCCCCTCTTTAATTGTTTGTTTTCGGGAAGGACTTGACTAAATAGAAGTAATGGTAGATTAAAGTTAACTCTAAACCATTTTCCTCGTGGGATCGACCCCAACCTAACATTTTGGTTCTTTACTTGATACAACCGCTTATACTTCTTTATGGAAGTGTAATTTGAGCGTATCACTATTTACCGATAATAAAACCACATTAGCTAAATGTGGAGTCCGATGTATACGCCCCATAGAGAGGACCCAATATACCCTGCCAAAGGTATAAAGGCATGCTGGCGTGATCACTAAACTTATTGCCCAGAAAGGGGACTTAAAACCTACTTGGCTAGTAGTTCTGGGACTAATTGGGTACGCTAAACCCTAGTCCAACTCAATATGCTACTTCCATTGATTTATATAGTTAACTGATTATTTCTAAATTTCTATAAAATACAGTATAGCTCAAAACTGAACATGCAAACTGAGAATGCAACATTTAATCTCATAATGATGCATTAATAACCGAGGAATGTATATCTGAAATAACCAAAATATCTCACCTATCATGTGTAATTCAAGAACTAAAGAAATACAAAAATAGGGTTTTGAAATTCATGCGATAATCTGAGTAATAACCTGATAATATTATTTGGAACATATAACTAATAAATTCATAAAGTTCTGCTGCAATTCTAGGAACCCTAGGTTTAATTATGATAAGAGAATCAAGAACTGACTGAAAACTAGGGACCCAATGGGTGAAAGCAACCACTAGTGAAGTCTCACATGCCTGGTTATGAAATTTACGAAAAAATACTTAGATTTCATGGCTGGAATTGCTGGAAACTTTTTCCGTTCTTTAACTAGGGTTCTTGAACTTTTTCTCCTTTCTTGCTTCTAATTTTCTAACTTTTGATTAATGATTTTGACTTAGGTAAGTTTTAGTTATGTTTCTAGGCTTAAACTGACTAAACTCTAATGATTTAGGGTCAAAATGACATATCTTAACGTTTAAACGAAGTGGGAAAGACCAAAAGACCCCTGGGTAAGTTGTTGTCGGACCAAACGACAACCTGGACAGATGTTCCGTCATTCCATCGACGGTCCGTCGTTTGGGTCCGTAGGTTGGGTCTGTTCGACAGGCCTTTACTGAAACGGGCATAACGTTTTACTCGGAGCTCTGATTTTAGTAAGATCATTAGATATGGAAAGCTAATTCAACTATCTATCTGTTTATATGTCATGGTACACCTAATTCATTATGTGATAAGAGTTATGATCATTTGAAGTTGACCCTACTTTATTTTCCCTCTAAGTGGCTGCTAGTTTGCACCTACGGTTAGATCTACGGACCGTGGGTCCACTTACGGACCGTGCTAGTCACCCGTGGTCCTTTTCAAAAAGTGGATGAAGGGGGTATAGATCGACGATCATGGACTACGGACCATCGTCTAACCTACGGACTGTCATCTAACCTATGGACCGTAGGTCCGTCCGTCGATCAAGACATAGCCAATTTTTCCCGGCTGAGTTTTTGGGAGTCTCTGATGCCATCGACGATTGTGCAGGACGGACTGTGGGTCAGGATACGGTCCGTCGATGGTCACGTCGGCTGCACCTGCAGATTGTTCTGAAAAATTTATTTTTATTCTGTTTTGGCTACGGGGTGTTACATGGGGTATCTTCCTCAACTCATGATATGCACCATACCATCAAATCAAAGGAGTCTGATGTGCGAGTAGTCGAATGAATTTTCGGGGATTGCATCAGAACTCGGGTGAGAAATCTTTAACATGGGGATCAAATTACTGAGTTGGCAAATCGTTCAAACACACAAAATCAACTTAGCCACCAAACAGGGGTCATGGCGATCGAGTTACTGAGTTGGCAAATAATTCAAGAACACAACATCAACTTGAGCCACCATACAGGGGCATGATGGTTTGTAGGAGTCTCAAGATGTCTCAAGTTCTTCTTCTGGTGTGTTAGCTGTACGACGACACGATTACAATATTCATAAGGATGATTGACAACCTACATGCATAAATCAACTTATTCCTACTATAGGATCATTTGGTGAGGCCAAGTCTCCACATGAAATTTCTCAAGGTAAGCTTCCTACTGATATGCTAATGCTGCTCATATCTTGACTGTGTTTGCTCGAAATCCTAAAAAGCATGGTAATATTGGTAACCAAGATCAAGTTAATAGGTGGAAAAATCAGTATGTTGATCAGAATAATTTGGCTTATCAATCTCAGTTTCCCAAAATCTCTAGTAAGTTTGATCGAATTGCTCCTAAAGGTAATGCGGAAAAATAAGACCAAATTATTGGTAATCCTGCTATATTTCCAAAAAAAAGACCAATCCCTGAACCAGCTACTTATACAATAGTGCAGACCTACACAGAAAGACTTAGATTTAATCAGTCTAAGCGTGAAGTTTCTGTGAAACTAACTACTCCAGTAATTACAACTAAACAAGGATTTCCAGGAGTGTTGTATGTAAAAGAGGAAGTAGTTAAAGATTTGGTTGCTACATGTAAGTTTACTCTTATTGGAAAGTTTGTTTACACCATGCCTAGAGTAGAGTTAATTAGGAAAAATTTCATACTCCAAACTCAATTATTGGAGGTGTGTGTCTGTGTGTGAAAATTGCGCATTTTAACTCGAGACATGTTTATATAGATCTTGATAACGAATTGGATTACAATATGGTTTGGACAAAACAACATATGATTATAGAGGGGCAGGTTATGTGTATCCAAGCCTGGACCCTGCTTTTAAACCTGCTGAAGAAACTCCGTTAGTCCCTATTTGGAATTTCTCTCCCTGATTTACCTCCGCACTGTTATAATAACGAATTCATTACTGGATTACTATATCCTATAGGAAGGGTTATTTATTTAGATTCAGCTTCGATTAATAAAACAAGGGGAATTCAAGGGAGAGTTAAGGTTCAAGTAGATCTCACTCAAGCTAGACCTCCCCACATATGGATGGGGTATATTGGTGAAGATATCACTAATGGGCGGTGGCAAAAGATAGAGTATGATAATATTCCCGACTATTGATTTTATTGTAAACATCAATGACATAAACAAAGTTATTATATCATTAAACAAAGAGAGGAAGAAAATAAAAGAAGAAGAAAAATGGAGAAAAATAAAACAAACAAAAACATTGTTCCTAAAGATTTGCAGATTGATGACATAATGTTGTTGCCAGAAAGGAGGATGATAATTTAGATACACTTCTCAAAGTGAACCACAACAACGGAACCTGCAGTAACAGAATCAATGGCAAATTCAGAGGAGGAAAAACACAAATCAGCAACAAGGTCATTACCAAGTTGATAAGACAGTAGCTCTCCAACACAGTGTACAAGAAGGTATAGTTTCTATCCCTATCAATAATACCTATATTGATTTGGATGTGCAGGAAATGTCACCTAATGCTGAGAAGATGGGAAGGAGTATTGGGAATATAGAACAACATACTTTTCAATCTGCACCATGTAGTTCTAAGCATTCACAACAGCAACATAAACACGTAATTAATGAAGCAACAAATATCAGTAAGGAAAATTTCACAAAGACAACAAAGTGTGGAATTTCAAGAAACAAGAAGAGATATAGAAGCTGCCAGGGATAAAGAACAGAAACAAATTCCTACAGTTACATGAGGTATTGACTCAATGCTCCCCATCCCTACTTCCTTTGATTTATGTAATATTGAAACTGTTGGTGTAGCTGTTGGAGGTGAGGTTGTATATGGTCAGGAGACACCTAGTCATAAGCATGATAGGGCATCGAAGGGTAAAGGGAAACTGAGTCATAATGAAGAGGATTCTGGTCAACATTTTAATATGGAAGAGAGGGAACCACATGATAAACTTACTAATAACAAATCAGAAGCTAGAATGAGTAAAAAAAAGAGAAGTAATTAAAAAAAGACAACAAAAAGAAATAGGACATGAATCTGTTAATCAATCTCAATCACAGAAAGAGAAGGATCGCTTGTTTGATAAATATGGAGCACCTGATTCTAAGAATGAGTATGATGAGTATACTTAATCTTTGGAAGATGGTGAAGACACTGATGATATGAAATTAATAAAGAGCAATCACAACAAAGAGGTCCATTGTTTCACAGTAACAATCCTGAGGAGGATAAGGATATTACTAGAAAGCAAGGATTGTCTCCTAGGGGTAATAAAGAATCAAGGAAAAATTCAGAGGCTACTATTAGTCGACCAAACACTAGATCTAGGAATAGAAGTGTTTGATGATTAATATCATATGTTGGAATGCTAGGAGCATAAATACCCAAGGTGCTCTTGAAAGAATTCAAAATCTCAAAAAAAAAATCATGATTTGTCTATGATTGCAATTTTAGAACCTTTTGTTGCACAGTCACATATTCAGTCTTATAGAAGTCAATTACTAATGGATCCTGCTCAAATCAATCCCATTAATAAAATTTGGTTGTTTTGAACTTGTGATGTAAACTGCAAGGTGTTAGAAGTTGATGAACAACACATTACTTGTGAAATAAATCATGTGGAATGTGCTGAAAAATTTCTTATCACTTATGTGTATGCTAAATGTAAGAATCATTTAAGGAGACCTCTTTGGGACACCATGTTGCAATATTCTTACACAGACCATCCTTGGTGTCTCATTGGTGATTTTCTTGTCATTTCTACTATTCAAGAGAAATTAGGTGGTAGGGATTACAATATGAACAAGAGTTTTGAATTCATTAGTGTCATTGAAGTTTGTGGTTTGTTAGACATTGGGTATTGTGGGCAACCCTATACTTGGTGTAATCAAAGGGATGTAGGAGCTAGAATTTGGAAAAGATTAGATAGGGATTTGGTGAATTATATATGGTTAGAGGAAATGCCTCAGAATAATATTACTCATTTGCCATCAGTGGGTTTTGATCATTGTCCATTACTAATGGAAATAAGAGTTAGAAAAGAAAATGTTACAAAATATTTAAAACTCCTTAACTGTTGGACTGAAAATGCTTATTTCTTAAACACTGTGGCTAACTGTTGGAAAAAGAAGGTTTCAGGCAACCCTATGTGGGTTCTACATAAAAAAATTGAAGAGGCTATCCAATACTCTAAGTCTTTAGTCGAAGAAAGAATATGGGGATATTTTTGCTAGAACAAAAGAATTTGAGGAATTGGTAAAGAATGCTTAAGAAAAATAAATCAACGATAATATTGATGATAATAGAGCAAATTTGCATTGTATTAATGCACAATATATAAGGCATTTGAAAATTGAGCATTATTTGTTACAACAAAAAACTCATATTCATTGGTTAAAAGAAGGTGATGCTAATTCAAAATACTTTCATGTTGTGATGAGAGGAAAAAGGAAGAGAATGTTTATGCACATAATTCTTAACGAAAATGGACAATGGGTACAAGGTGATGATAATATTGCTAAAGAAGCTTGTCACTACTATCAACAGATCTTCACTGGTAAGAATGCTAGAATTAGTGAGGCTCTGTTGCAATGTATTCCTAATATGATTACTGTTGACCAAAATGCTGTTTTGAAAAGTATTCCTACTATGGAAGAGTTAAGTAAAGTGTTACGCTATGAATCCAAACTCAACACATGGTCCGAATGGTATTGGGGGTAAATTTTATCAAACTTGCTATGACATCATTAAGGAGGATTTGCAAGCTGTTGTTCAGTACTTCTTTAATGGTCATGATATGCCTAAATATATGTCTCATTCTTGATTAATCATTCTTCCCAAAGTGGATCATCCTAATAAGCTTAAAGATTTTAGACCAATTAGCCTTAGTAACTTTTCTAACAAAATCATTTCCAAAATTATGAGTACTAGGTTAGCTCCAACTTTTCCGAGCCTTATTTTAGATAATCAATGAATATTTGTAAAAGGAATAAGTATTTCGGAAAATGTTATGTTAGGTCAAGAGATATTTCATAGTATTAACCAACCCAATGAATGTGATAATGTGCTCATTAAACTTGATATGGTCAAAGCTAATGATAGAGTTTCTTGTCCTACACTTGCTTAGTCTTAAGGAGGATGGGATTTGGAGAAATATTCATTGATAGGGTTTGGTGGATTATGAGTAATAATTGGTATTCTATTGTGATTAATAGTAAACGATATGTTTTTTTCCATTCCACTAGAGGTCTTAAACAAGGTGACCCTTGTCTCCGCTTTTATTTACCTTAGGAGCTGAGGTTTTATCTAGACAACTTAATCTTTTACATCATGATCAATTGTATAAAGGTTTTCACATGGAAACTAGAGGGCCTCAATTTAATCATTTAAGTTTTTCGGATGATATTATCATTTTTTCTTCTACTAACAAAATTTCCTTATAATTTATCATGAAGACTTTAATTGCTTATGAAATGGTGTATGATCAATTGCTAAACAAAGATAAAAGTTTTTGTATGGTCACTACAACCATTATTGTAGATATTATTAATCTAATTAAGGAAGAAACTGGTTTTGTAAGAAAAATAGTCCTATTATGTATTTAGGCTGTCCATTATACATTTGGGGTCAAAGGATTATATATTACTCAGAATTAGTGGACAAAGTAATAAAGAGAATCACAGGTTGGCAATCCAAAATATTGAGTTTTGGGGGTAAAATAACACTTGTGAAACTTGTTTTACACTCAGTGCCTATACATAATATGGCTGCAATAGCTACTCCTAAGACTACTCTTAAATACATAAAATGTGTCCTTGCTGATTTCTTTTGGGGGAGTGATAAGTAAAAGAAGAAATATCACTGGGCTTCGTGGGAAATAATGGGATATCCTACTGATGATGGAGGTATAGGGTGAGGTTATGGGATGATATTTGTACAGCTTTAAAATACAAACAATGGTGGAATTTAGGACAAAACAATCTTTATGGGGGGATTTTTTAAGAGAAAAATATTGTCAGTGAGGTAACCCAGTGGCTAAGAAATATGATACAAGGCAATCTTTGGTTTGGAGATATCATACTAGACTTAGACAAGATGTTGAATCACATATTATTTGGACTATTCATTCGGGAGCAATTAGTTTTTTGTTTGATAATTGGTTGGGAGGTGGTGCTTTAGCTTAAAATTTGTGATAATGTATTAAGTTGAAATAATATTCAAGTATATTATTTTCTAGAAGATGGTAAGTGGAAGGAGAGAACTGTCAGGAAACATGCTCCACCTTTCCTCCACCATTGTTGGTTCCCATTATTCTTATCATCAATATTCAACATGAAGAGGGACTGACAGATGCAACAAATTGGATCCCTGCTGAAAATGGAAAATTTTCAGTAGCTACTGCATGGGAGGAAGTTAGGAAAAAACATACTAAAGATCCTATCAACAAATTTATTTGGCAAAAAAACTTACCCTTCAAGGTGGCTTTCTTTATTTGGAGAGATTTAAGGGGTAAACTTCCAACTAAAGAAAAACTTCACACATTTGGAAAAGAAGCTACAGATTGTTATTGTTGTCTTAGGCCTGGGAAGGATGAAATAGATCATATTTTTGTTTATGGTCATTTTGCCAAGTACATTTGGAAGATTCATGCTACATTAGTGGGAACAGTTCATTCAAATACCAATTTGAGGAGTCTGTTAATGCATTGGAGAAGCTTACACTATCATAATGAGGTACAAAAGCTTTTGTTTCAAATATTACCTAATTTAGTTTGTTGGAATTTGTGGAAAAACAGGTGTCCTGTCAAGTATGGAGGCATAAAATCTAGTGTACATAAGAGTAAAATATAATATATTTAAGGACATTTTGCAAGTATTGAGCATATCTTTTCCTACTGTAAATTGGCCAAATAAGTGACAAGGATTGTTCAGCTTAGTTGATCACTACCAATAGCAATTCAAAGTCACGATGGTGTATTGGGAAAATCCTGCAGTTGGTGTTTATAAGTTAAACACTAATGGTAGTGATATCACCAATCCAGGTAAAATTGGGGGAGGTGGAATTTTACGAGATCATCATGGTAAATTGATTTATGCATTAGCTATTCCTCTTGGTTTTGGTACTAACAATTTTGCAGAGGTCAAGGAAGCCTTGCATGGAATTACTTGGTGTGAACAACATGGATACAAACGTATTATTCTGAAAGTGGACTCGGAGTTATTAAGCAATTGGATAAACAACAAAATCATCATTCCATGGAGAAACAGATCAGCTGTCAAAGCAATACAAGTAACATGCAGCAAGCTGGAAATGTTCACTGTCGACATGTCTATAGGGAAGCTAATAATACTGTTGACCTATTATCTAAATGGAGTCACAAACAGGATATCATACAACATTACTATACTTCACAGCAACTAGTTGGAAAATTAGAGAAAGCTACATTGTGGAAAAAATGGGGATGCAAAATTTCAAAAAGGAGAATACTTAGAAGAATTAAACAGCCACCATAATGCACTGTGGTTATATGATTAAGCTTATCAATGTTTTAAGCATCTTTTTAATCTTTGTAATTTGAAAACTTATTCAAATTTACTATGTCTTATATAGGTTGGTCTTATATAGGTATAAAAGGTTTAAAATAAGGTCTTTTTTGGATTTCTCTTGTAAAGGGAGAGTCTCCCTAATTTATTGTATTTTAGATTCTTAGTTTAGAATACAAACAAAATGTAAGGGTTAATTTACTAGCCATAGTAGGTAGGTCAAATGAACCCATCATAGGTTGGAGGTAAGGTATAGCCCCCTTCTTTGTACTTTTGAATTGTGAGGGACCTGGGGGTGTTGCTCATCCCCTGACCCACCCCAAAGGTCGTTCCAATTGAAAAAAAATAGTAAATACTAAATCATAGATTTTAAACCTCAAATGCCAAACCCTAAACTATAAAACCTAAAAAACACCTACACCCTAACCCTAACCCTAACCCTAAACCCTAAACCCTAAACCCTAAATCCAAAAAAAAAACTAAGTCTTAAATACCAAAACCCAAACATTAAACACTAAATTATAGATTTTAAACCTCAAATCCTAAAGCACAAACCTTAACCTAAAACAACCCAAACACGAACCCTAACCCTAACCCTAATTATATCTTTAACCCTAACCCTAAACCCTGACCTCAAAGCCCAAAATACAAAAACCCTAACATAAAACACTAAACAATAGATATTACAACACAAATCCTGAACCCCAAACCATAAAAGCTAAAAAACAACCTAAACCCTAACCCTAACCCTACCATTAACCCTAACCATAACCCTAACCCTACCATTAACCCTAACCCTAACCCTACCATAAACCTTAAACCCCAAGCCTAAAATACAAAAACCCTAACATTAAACAATAAACCATAGATATTACAACCCGAATCCTTAACCCTAAATCCTAAAACCTAAACACACTAAATCATACATATTACAACTCAAATCCTTAACCCCAAACCCTAAAACCTAAAAAAAAACTAAACCCTAACCCTAACCCTTACATTAACACTAACCCTACCATAAACCCTAAAACTCAAGCCCAAAATACCAAAACCCAAATATTAAACCCTAAACCATTGATATTAAACCTCAAATACTAAACCCTTAAACCAAAAACATAAAAAACCAAAACCCTAACTCTAACCCTAACCCTAACCCTAACCATAAACCATAAACCCAAAACCCTAATTCCTCAAAAAAACCTAAGCCTTAAATACGAAAACCAAAACATTAAACACTAAACCATAGAATTTAAACCTAAAATCCTAAACCAGAAACCTTAAAACCTAAAAAAAAAAAAACCTAACCCTAACCTTATTCATAAATCATTCACCAAAAACCCCAAGCCCAAAATGCCAAAACTCGAATATTAAACACTAAACCATATATTTTAAGCCAAAAATCAAAAATCCCAAAACCTGAAACCTAAAAAAACCTAAACCCTAATCCTATCCCTATCCCTAACATGAATCCTAACCCTAACCCTATCCTTAACCCTAACCCTAAACCCTAAACCCTAAACCCAAAGCCCAAAATCCCAAAACCCTAACATTAAACACTAACCATATATATTACAACTCAAATTCGTAACCCCAAACCCTAAAATGTAAAAAACAACCTAAATCCTAACCCTAACGCTAACCCTAGAATAAACCCTAAACCCCAAGGCCAAAATAACAAAACCAAAACATTAAACACTAAACCATTGATATTAAACCTCAAATCCTAAGCCCTAAACCAAAAAACCTATAAAAACCCAAAACCCTAACCATAACCCTGACCTTAACCCTAACCCTAACTCTAAACCATAAACGTGAAACCCTAAGCCTAGAATACCAAAACCCAAATATTAAATACTAAACCATAGGTTTTAAATCTCAAATGCTAAACTCTGAACCATAAAACCTAAAAAGAGCCTCTCACACCCCAACACTAAGTGAGGCGGGCAAGTACCATATGAACACATGTTTTACAAGTGACCTATGATGAGAAAGTAAACTATAATGTAGATAGATTTACTTATGATAAGCTTCATATATAACACATGTTGACTAGAAGAACCAAAACATGTGACAAGTGAAACTATGAATACAGATGATAGTTTTACAATGTCTAAAAAGCCTCTACTGGATTCCATGACGGTACCACTATGAAAATACACATAGTAAAGACTGGCAAAAGCCCCGAATCAACTTGGAGCTCACCAACAACCGTTGAGTATAATGTGCTTCTATTAGGGAGATCTACTAGTTGAGTACTTGTACTTGTAGCATGAAATGCAGCGTCCCCAATAAGGGACGTCAGTGCGAAAGAATGTATTGAATATGTAAGGCATAATACAACCATGAGTAAAATGAGAGCTCAAGAGAAACCAAGTATCAATAGATAAGGATTAGAGACCACCTTTGCTTATACTTGTGGAATTGTGTATGTTACATTCTTTTCTTTAATTTTGTGTGCGTTATAATTTTTATAAGCCATATGATACAAATGACCAGTTGATCAGTGGTAGGAGAGGATTACCCATGCTGGGAATTTTAACCCCTGGGATGCTGTCCTCATAATTCCATAAACTAGGATCAGCCCATTCTAGGCTTTCGCCCCTAAGATGCTACCCTTCCATGCCAATAGGGATCACACCATGCTAGGATGTCTCCCCTAAGCTGACACCCTTCTATACCAATCGGGATCGACCCATGCTAGGCATTTTCTTCAGGGCTGCCACCTATAATTATACAATATTTTCACTTAGATTATTTAATCTTTGAGATTAATGTTTTTGGTGGCCATAATCATTCTTGAGTAGAATACATATTAATATGGACTTACTATAATGACAATAACGTGGGAAGCAAATGTGACACCAACGTAATACTTAGGAGCTTCTATGCCTCAGTAAGAATTTTGACATCTTAAATTGAAGCACATATAAAGTCTTACATATAACTTTCAGCCAAGAGATTTGAATTCTAAATGATAGCCAAATAATCACCAATTAATATCAAACACAAGGCATACATGAATGTAGAACCAAGGAAGAATATGGACAAATTCAAGTTAAGGAAGGATACATATTCTAAGTAAGTACATATAAATGTACGATAGAGCTAGTAGACATCTTGTGAGGTAACATAATAGTGTAATACAATAGGAGTAATAACCAATAAAGGGAACATATGAACATGTGAAAAGATGACATATACGATGGAATAAATTATTGAAGCAAGTTGGCAAGATATGGGCTGATCGTGTATCCATCCTATAAACATATGTACCATGTGTAATCTAGGATAACTTTGAATTATATAAGGGAGAATACGTGCCAGTGGTACTTTGACAATGAAACAAGTTTAAACCTGTCATGCTAACACTTGGTAGAGTAAACAGGCATATTTAGTAACAAACTCATATTAGAGTTCTCAATTTAATGCTCTATGGAGTACGAGCTGTATTTATGGATAATTCTTTACCAAGGGAAATTAGAAATCTTACAAGTGTTAGATTCATGTCAAAGAAATAGGAAATAGAATAGCCTTACATACATTTCTGCACAACAATGGATATTACAGTGAGTTAACCATCTTCCTTTCAGATTATTTATCTACAATGAAGTAAATAATAAAAACTAATATTAGTAGTTAATCAACAAATTTGAGCTACTTAATAAAGATCAAAATAGTACTTGACAGTAAATCTATAATTGATACCATCAAGGGTGTTCTTCCCACCCATTCACCTCTATTTTTTTTCTTATACTATACAACCTTCTTATATGGTACTCCGAAACTCCTCGGACTTGACACGTTTGGAAAACAATATACAAAGGGATGGCAGGAAGTAAGCTTATGCAACACTCAATTTAGCGTCATATATCTACAATTTTCAATGTTGAATCCTCTAACTAGTTCGCATGACTTTTCTGCACATATCCATCCACCCCCCTTATTTTATGATAACAAAACACACCCTAAGACTCACAATCTGGAAATATCAATATGAACTCATGAATTCCGAGCAACATCCCATGAATTCTAACTAAAATTTAGATTCTCAAAACAATCTCACAATCAAAACTTAAGGGGACTCCACTCCATGCCTGACCCAATAAGCACCTCCTTCCTGAAAATTTACCAAGATCACACCATATAGAGACAACACTCCTCAGTTCATTAACACAAACAAACTTTTATAAATAATGCAAGAACAAGAGAGGGGTGGAAATTTCCACAGCTTACCTTGCTAGAAAGAAACCTCACTTGCCAAGACTTGGATTCTTCAAGGTTTAGGTTTTTCTCTCTCACTTACCTTGATGTTAAATCAGAATATTCACTTGAATTCCTTAGATTGGAGATGTTATACCAGCTTGTACTTTTGAAACAATGGGTTTGCTTCATATTTTAATAGTGAAGTTATAGACCAGAACACTTGGAGCTTCCATGGGTTTCCTTAGGAGTAATTTTCTAGAGAATAAGCGATATGAAGGAGATATGATAAGCTTGATGCTTTTGAGGCTCCATTTTGGACGTTTTCCTTTTAATAAATTGGGAAATAATATGGTCCTTTACTTTAAGTAAGAAGGTGCATCACCTCCTTAATTTCTTCCACAAGTTTTTTACTTTAAGTAAGAAGGTGCATCACCTCCTTAATTTCTTACACAAGTTTTTAAGTAGCTGCATCAACTACTTGGTCTTTTCACTTGAAATTCAGTGCACTAATTCTAAGTAGGTGCATCACCTACTTCCCTTTTTTCACTTAAAATGCAGTCCACTAATGCTAAGTAGGTTCATCACCTACTTGTAACCTACTAGCATAGTTTAGTCAAGCAAGCACCTCAATTATTTTACACAATTTTCCCTATCCTAGTTTCTTTTCAATACCGTAGCACTAATACACACTTGACCACTTTGACTTTTACATTGAATACCACATTTTATTATCTCGAGTTTGAATTGTTTTTTACTTCAGTCATTCATATATGTGTTGGAAGGCACAAGGTATTGCAACTGTAAACATATTCTATTGTCACGAGTGGCATAGGAAATTGTGTCCATAACTGTACCACAAGGAAATTTCTGAGCGACATATAATAGAAAAATAATACATGTAGAATACGGGGTGTTAAACCCTCCCGCCCTATGATCATTTGTCCTCGAATGATGGGTGAAGCTTATAGTTTGGTTAACCTAGGAATTTCATTTGGAGATTTATGACCCATCATAAATAGGACTATGCAAAATTCATAGACTAATCTAAAACAAGTATAGACAAGTTTAGCATGAAGTCTGAATAGATATGGTTCATAACATAACAAAATGACAAATTCAACGCTTTTATTTACCATATAATTCACTGATGATACACAAATAGAACTCATACAAATAAGGAATTTAATACATCTACTAAACTCAAGACATGCAAAGGACATATCGAATGAACAAATGCTAGTAGGACTTACGATCATACAGGGGACCACATGATCTCAGATCCTTGTGTTGATGTTTAGAATGAGAAGGTGTATTGAGGATCTCTACCATATTCTATTCCCAAGTACCTTGTGTTATATTCTATTCCTTCCACAATACTTAAATGGAGTTTACACCTTTGGAACTTAGCTTCTGGTCCTTAACATGACGAATAACTATAGTATTTCCCACTGAGACACAATAATATGGAACGGAATCATAGACCTAACCCATTGGGGCAGTACTTTCCCTTAACTTTTATCTTATGATGCTTTTCAGAAATAGTCTTATAAGAACGCATATCTTTTAATATACACTCTAAAGTTTTATGCCGCACCTTCGAATAAGGAATTATGCTAAGTTATATATCTATGGTTGGTTAAATTTACATATATGCCCAACCTTTTCTGGCCAAAATCTACACTACATAATGATACAAGGAAATGATTTGCAAATATGTTCAAAACTCAAGTAAATAAACAGAGAGGGGCATAGGCATAGTATATAGATAAATAAGTCACAATGGGTATGCCATCTAGGAAAATTAGCACAAAAGGGAGAGCATGCTATATGTGCATTAAGCTATAGAATATATGGTATACACACACATATCATGGGGCGGTGTGTGAGAAAATGATCTTTAATTCATGTAGGAAATTGACTAAATGAGCACATGATGCATGAGTCCTAAAGTTCTGAAGCAAGTAGACTAGAAGACATGTATACATAAAATAAATTGAACTATGGAACACATTTCACAGTAAAAAAGTGTGTTATGTCGCACAGATAAGTGGACTAATATGTCAATGAGTACACATATGAAATATTAGCAAGTGAGCTCATGACACATGGCCAGAAAAGTTATAAGGCATGTAACGTTTAAGCAAGTAGGCTACGAGGAATGTAAAATATATATAAATGTTGATATGATCAATTATCTGAATAGATCTCACCATATGGACAAGTGATATGAGAAAAGTAACCATCACAATAAATAACTTGTAGGGAAAAGGTCCTACAAAAACATACAATAATAACCAAGGGTACTCCGAAGCGTATAACGTTACATGCGCTCTAGGACTTTAGATAACCTATGAGGATGTAATCCACAAAGGGAAAATGACATACAAATAGATAAGCTGACATGCAACATGTATAATTACATAATGAACCATCTTTGGAGACTATGAGATATCCTATACAACAACTCTACCATGATAAGGGCAAACATACTGTCTTAAGCGTTAAGTCACGGGTTGGATAGTTCTGCTCTTATTCCTTACTCACCATAAATCACATATAATTAATTTCCCCATCTACTCTATTCAATCTCCTAAGAAGTCTATTAGGTTTTCTTGCTATTTGAACTTGGCTTCCTTCTAGGTCAATATAAATATTATAGTTAAGATAGAGAAAAATAGATCCTCAATAGTTCATCTTTCGGAGTAGAGAGTTCAACTTTACCTTCATTACTAGCTTGTGTTACATCACACTTAATGTCTGGTGCCTTTTGAAGGTCATAATAGAAAATAAATAGTGAAGTTTGAACGCACCATAAAACATGTAAACTCATAAAATGTAAATGTCAGGTACCTAAAAAGTTATATCATGATTCATAAAATCTTGAAGTAAACCCCTTTTGGGGTTCTCTCCATAGAGGTCTAGCAATACTAATAGATTTCCTCTCTTTTTTATAACAACTGGGGGTGCTCCGACTCTTTCCCCATGCAAGATGGCAAATAAGAACAACTATCATGTGATCACTTCCTCTCCCTTAACTAGACTATGATTGATGAATTACTGCATGCATATATTAAATGAATCCTATATATCTCTATTCAATTTGATGGAAGTCTATACATGTGTGTAATGCTCTCTTTCTCTTTTTTACTAATTTTGTGGATGACCATGTATCTTCTATATAGGTAACCTTTCTATTTACCTCTTTTTTCTTGTTGTTATCAAGACTTCAATCAATACTAAATTACATTCTCTGTCTAACAAAGATTCACAAAGTTGTTCGCAAGTGCAATATTATAACTCGTTAGGGTTGAAAAATTGATAACATTTTCTTGCCTCGTACACTTAGCAATCACTATTTCATAACCACCTATCTCACTCCTATATAGCATCATCATATCACTTTTGCTCCTATGTTTAGGGAATTTGACATATCTCATCTCTCAAACTTCATTCTGAGATGCTTCCTATCTAAGAAGTACCTTTTGGTCAAAACTAGTAGCTTCATGAACTCTATTCCCACTATGTACAACCTGACTAGCACAACTTAGGTCTAATCAATCAATTTTACTTTTGTTAAACTTACCCTTTAGTCACATCCTGATTCACTGTAGCCAAAACATAGTTCATAATAGGAACTTCCATACATATATCATTTTCAGCAATTGGCACACTTATCCTATGTTTTATAACCTTGAAAATAATACAAATGTTCTTAGTACTTATTCGGGTTGTTGGCACATACCATATAAATTCCAAACATTAACATACTTGGGAGGATATACGGTGAGAATTTGAGCCTTGTCAGCCAATCAGGGGCATCTCTAGTAACACTATTGCACTGATACATCCACCTATAAAATTGTGCCACTGCCTTTTTTGAACTAAAAGAAACTGGTTAACTACATCAATTTCGAGAACATGTGTAACGCTGAAAATGCTATGTATATGAAAGACTAAGAACAAGTGTTCTCTATAGGAATAGATCTTGTAAGTATGGAGGAAATATAGAACTCAAGAGTTTGTTACATCCTCTAAAGACCGTATGCCTGAAAATGCCAAAGCAAATATATGTAACTAGGTAACAAATGATTTTTGAACCAACATGATGCAAATGGTACAAATGCAACTTTAGATGCAAATAACAAAAAAGCCTTTACATGCCTTATAGAGTGAGATGGTCGAATAAAATGAGCTCAATCTAGTCAAACTTTTTGTAACTTGAGGTCCTTTGTGTATGCTACATGCTAACACTTCAACAATCATCAACCTTAACCATAGCTAATATGAATAGCATATTCCGGTACAACTGTAAATTGGCTTCTTAACTTCGCTCTATCACCCGATCAGGATTATGCAGGAAGGTAATAGTTCCTAAATGTCCAAGCACCCCCCTAATTATAAATGTTGGGCGAACACATTCATAACTAAAGCTCTACCCGACACGACTTTATAGACTCCCTAAGAGGAAAAACTCTGATACCACTTTTGTCACACCCCAACACAAAGTGAGGCGGACAAGTACCATTTGAACACATGCTTTACAAGTCACCTATGATGACAAAGGAAACTACGATGCAGATAGATTTACTGATGTGAGGATTCATATACAACACATGTTGACTTCCTGAACTAATACACGTGACAAGTGAACTACGAATACATATGATAGCTTTACAACGTCTACAAAGACTCTACTATAATCCATGATGGTACCACTATGAAAATACACATATTAAAGGCTCGGCAAAGCGTTGAATCAACCTGGAGCTCACCAAAAACCACTGAGTATAATGTGCTTCTATTGGGGAGATCTATTAGTTGAGTACTTGTACTTGCAGCATGAAATGTAGCGTCCCCAATAAGGGACGTCAGTACGAATGAATGTACCGAATATGTAAGGCATAACACAACCATAAGTAAATATAGAGCTCAAGCGAAACCAAATAGCAATCGATAAGGATTAGAGACCACCTTTGCTTATACTCGTGGAATTGTGTATGTTACATTCTTGTCTTTACATTTCTGTGCGTTATAATTTTTATAAGTCATATGATACAAATGACCAGCTGATCAGTGGTAGGATAGGATTACCATGCTAGGCATTTTAACCCCTGCGATGTTGTCCTCATAATTCCATAAATTGGGATCGGCCCATGCTAGGCTTTCGCCCCTAAGCTACCAAATTTCCATTCCAATAGGGATCGGCCTATGCTAGATTTCGCCCCTGAGATGCCACCCTTCTATACCAATCGGGATCGACCCATGCTAGGCATTTTCCCCTATGCTTACACCCATAATTATACAATATCTTCACTTAGATTCTTTAATCTTTGAGATTGTTGTTTGATGTTCATAATTCTTTTGAGATTGATGTTTTTGGTAGTCATAATCATTCTTGAGTAGAAGACATGAATATGGACTTACTATAATGAAAATAATCTGGGAAGGAAATGTTACACCAACGCAATACTTAGGAGCTTTTATGCCTTAGTAAGCATTTTGACATCTTAAATTGAAGCACATATGAAGTCTTACATATAACATTCATCCAAGAGATTTGAACTTTATATGATATCCAAATACTCACCAACTAATATCAAAGACAAGATATTCATGAATGTGGAACAAAGGAAGAATGTGGACAAATTCTACTTAAGAAAGGATACATATTCACATATAAATGTACAATAGAGCAAGTAGACATCTTGTGAGGTAACATAATAGACTAACACAATGGGAGTAATACCCAATACAGGGATTATATGAACATGTTAAACCATAGATTTTAAACAAAAAATCCTTAACCCCAAAACCTAAAACCTATAAAAGAAACCTAAACCCTAACTCTTACCCTATCCCTAACCCTAACCCTAACCCTAAACCTATTCTTAACCCTAACACTAAACCCTAAACGCTAAACCCAAAGCCCAAAATACCAAAACCGTAACATTAAACACTAAACAATAGATATTACAACTAAAATCCTTAACCCCAAACCCTAAAACCTAAACCCTAACCCTAACCCTAAACCCCAAGCAAAAAATACAAAAACCCAAACATTAAACACTAAAACATTGATATTAAACCTCAAATCCTTAACCCTAAATTCAATGCAGAGATCAAGGCAGCATTACATGGCATTTACTGGTGTGAGAAGCATGGTTATAAAAAAATCATATTAGAAGTTGATTCAGAATTATTATAAAAATGGATCATTCAAACAGGTATCATTCCATGGAGAAGCATGCAAGATATTTATGCAATCCAAGATATAAGTAGAAATCAGGAAAGTTTTTCATGCAGGCACATCTTTAGGGAGGCAAATGTTACTGTTGACTTTCTATCCAAATGGAGTCATAAACAAGACATCATTCAACAATTTTACACTCCATAACAACTAGTTCGAACGATTAGAGGAAGTTAAATTATAGAAAAGTTGGGGATGCAAAGTTTCAAGAGAAAGCAACTCAAGAGAATTAAACAACTACCTTAATTCAGAAACACTATGTTTGTTTAAGAGTGTATCTTATGCCTCATTATGTCATAATAGCAGTACTTTGAAACTTATTCTAAAATGTCTATGTCCTAGATAGGTATGGATGGTTTAGTGTAAGATTACATTTTAATTTTCTCTTTGTAAAAGGGAGACTCTCCCTAGTTTATTGTATATTAGAATGGTACTTTAGAACACAATTATTTTGTAAGGGTTAATGGAGTAACCTTAGTAGGTAGGTTTAATTAACCCAACATAGGTGAAGTTAAGGTATAGCACCCTTCTTTTACATATTTTAGTTTGTGAAATGATAAGTCCTGGGGGTGTAGCTCAGCCCCTGACCCACCACAAGGATCGATTATTAAAAAAACACATTAAATACTAAACCATAGATTTTAAACCTCAAATGCTAAACAATGAGCAATAAAACCTAAAAACAATCTACAGCCTAACGCTAATCCTAACCCTAACCCTAACCCGAAACCCGAAACCATAAACCCTAAGTCCATAAAAAAACACTAAGTCTTCAATACGAAAACCCAAACATGAAACACTAAACCATAGATTTTAAACCTCAAATCCTAAACCACAAACCCTAAAACATTAAAAAAAAAAAACTAAACCCTAACCATAACCCTAACCCAAACCCTAAACCTAGCCTTACCCTAACCCTAACCCTAAACCATAACCCAAAACCCCAAGCCCGAAATACAAAACCCCAAACATTAAACACTAAACATAGATTTTAAATCAAAAATCAAAAATTCCAAAACCTAAAACCTAAATAAAATCTAAACCCTAACCTAAACCTAACCATATCCTTAACCCTAACCCTAAGCCCAAAACCGTAAACCCAAAGTCCAAAATACTAAAATCCTAACATTAAACACTAAACCATAGATATTATAAACTCAAATCCTTAACCCGAAACCCTAAAACCTAATAAAAAACCTAAACCCTAACAAACCCTAACCCTAACCCTACCATAAACCCTAAACCCCAAGTCCAAAATACCAGAACCCAAACATTCAACACTAAACCATTGATATTAAATCTCAAATCCCAAACCCTAAACCAAAAACCTAATAAAAAAAATCCCTAACCCTTACCCTAACCCTAAACCATAAACCCGAAATTCTAAGCCAAAAATATCAAAACCCAAACATCAATACTAAATCATATATTTTAAACCCTCAACTGAAATCCTAACTATAAAACTAAAAAATACCTACACCCTAACCCTAATACTCCCTAACCCTAACCCTAAACCCTAAACACTAAACCCTAAGTCAAAAAAAATGTCAAAAAAAAAAAACCTAAGTCCAAAATAGGAAAACCCAAACATTAAACACTAAAAATAGATTTTAAACCTCAAATCCTAAACCAAAAACCCTAAAACCTAAAAAAAAAACTATACCCTAAC
>CM040628.1:44560758-44725221 GCA_022817965.1 Solanum lycopersicoides | reverse complement strand
TTAAAAACTTAACCCACCATAGGTTAGAGGTAAGGTAAAGCCCCCCTCTTTGTACATAATTTTATTATGAAATGATAAGGCTGGGGGTGTTGCTCAGCCCCTGGACCAACCACAACGGTCGTTTCCAATTAAAAAAAGCCCAAAATACCAAAATCCAAAAATTAAACACTAAACCATAGATTTTAAACAAAAATCCTAAACCCCAAAACCTAAAACCTAAAAAAACACTAAACCCTAAACCTAACCCTATTCCTAACCATAACCATAACCATAACCCTATCCCTAACCTAACCCTAACCCTAACCCTAGCCCTAAACCCAAAGCCCAAAATACCAAACCCTATCATTAAACGCTAAGCCATAGATATTACAACTCAAATCCTAAACCCCAAACTGTAAAACCTAAAAAAAGACTAAACCCTAACCCTAACCCTAACAATAACCCTAACCCTATCCCTACCATAGAACCTAAACCATAAGCCCAAAAGACCACAACCCAAACATTAAACACAAAACCATTGATATTAAACCTAAAATCCTAAACCCTAAACCCAAAAACCTAAAAAAAAAAAACTAACCTTAAACCTAACGCTAATCCTAAACCATAAACTCAAAACCCTATGCCCAAATGCCAAAACCCAATCATTAAATACTACCATAGATTTTAAACGTCAAATGCTAAAACACTGAACCATAAAACTAAAAAAAAACTACACCCTAACCCTAATCCTAACCCAAACCCTACCTTTAAACCATAAACTATAAACCCTAAGTAAAAAAAAAAACTAAGTTCGAAATATGAAAACCCAAACATTAAACACTAAACCATAGATTTTAAACATCAAATCCTAAAACCACAAACCCTAAAACATAAAAATACAAAACCCTAACCCTCACACAAACCCTAACCCTAACCCTAACCCTAACCTTAACCTAACCCTAACCCTAAACCATTAACACTAAACCCCAATCCCAAAATACCAAAACCCAAACAATAAATAACAAACCATAGATTTTAAACCAAAATCCTAAACTCCAAAGCCTAGAACTTAAAAATAACTCTAAACCCTACCCCTACCCCTATCCTAAACACGAACCTAACCCTAACCCTATCCTTACCCCTAACCCTAAACCCAAAGCCCAAAATACCAAAACCATATTATTAAACACTAAACAACAGATATTGCAACTCAAATCCTTAATCCCAAACCCTAAAACTTAAAAACAACCTAATGCTTAAACCTAACCCAAACCCTACTTTAAACCCTAAACCCCAAGCCACAAATATCAAAACCCAAACATTACACACTAAACCATTGATATTAAACCTCAAATCATAAATCCTAAACCAAAAAACCTAAAAAAAAAACTAAATCCTAACTCTAACCCTAACCCTAACCCTAACCTTAACCCTAACCCTAACCCTAAACCATAATCCCGAAACCCTATGCCCAAAATAACAATACCCAAACATTAAATACTAAACCATAGATTTCAAACCTCAAATGTTAAATCCTGAACCATAAAACCTAAAAAAACCTACACCCTAACCCTAATCCTAACCCTAACTCTAACCCTAAACCTTAGTCCAAAAAACAAAAAAAAAAACCAAAGTCCAAAATACGAACACCCAAAATTTAAACACTAAACCATAGATTTTAAACCTCAAATCCTAAACCACAAACCCATAAACCTAAAAAAACCTAAACCCTAACCCTAACCCTAACCCTAACATTAACCCTTGACTGTTAACACGAAACCCCAAGCCCAAAATACCAAAACCCGAATATTAAACATTAAACCATAGATTTTAAATGAAAAGTCCTTAACCCCAAAATCTAAACTCTAACCCTAACCCTATCCCTAACACAAAACCCTAACCCTAACACTATCCATAACCCTAACCCTAAACCATAAACTATATACTAAAAGCCCAAAATACTAAAACCCTAACATTAAACACTAAACCATAGATATTACAACTCAAATCCTTAACTCCAAACACTAAAACCTAACCCTAACATTAAACCAAACCCTAAACCCCAAGACAAAAATATCAAAACCTAAACATTAAACACTAAACCATTGATAATAAACCTCAAACCCTAAATTCTAAACCCAAAATCTAAAAAACCCAAAACCCTAACCCTAACCATAAACCATAAACCCGAAACCCTAAGCCCAAAATACCAAAACCCAGACAGTAAATACTAAACCATAGATTTTAAACCTCAAATTCTAAACCCTGAAAAAAAAAAACTAACAAAAAAACCTACGCCCTAACCCCAATCCTAACCCTAAATATAACCCTAAACCCGAAGCCCAATGTACCTAAACCCTAACATTAAACACTAAACCATAGATATTACAACTCAAATCCTTATCCCCAAACCCTAAAACCTATAAAAACAACCTAAACCCTAACCCTAACCCTAACCCTAACATTAACACTAAGCCTAAAGCATCATAAACCCTTAACCCCAAGCTCAAAATACCAAAACCCAAACATTAAACACTAAACCATTGATATTAAACCTCAAATCCTAAACCCTAAACCCAAAAACCAAAAAAAAAACCTTACCCTAACACTAACCCTAACCTTAACCCTAACCCTAACCCAAAAACATAACCCAAAACCCTAAGCACAAAATTCCAAAACTCAAACATTAAATACTAAACCATAGATTTTAAACCTCAAACTGTAAACCCTGAACCATAAAACCAAAAAAAAAACTGCACCCTTACCGTAATCATAACCCTAACTCTAACCGTAAACCCTAAACCCTAAACCCTATATCCAAAAAAATAAATAAAAAAAAATCCTAAGTCCAAAATATGAAAACCTCAACATTAAACACTAAACCATATATTTTAAATCTCAAATTCTAAAACAAAAATCCTAAAACTGAAAAAAACCCTTAACCCTTACCCTAACCCTAACCGATATCCTAACACTAACCTTAACCCTAACCTTAACAGTAACCCTAAACCATTTACCCAAAACCCCAAGCCCAAAATTCCAAAACTCAAACATTAAACAGTAAACCATAGATTTTAAACAAAAAATCCTAAACCAAAAAAACCTAAAAACTAAAAAAATAATTATCGCTTCCCCATTTCGAATTTTTTTTTGTCTCTCTAATTCTTTGCTCTACATGTGCGCTCTCAAAATCTGCTTACCAATCTATCTCTAATGGCTAGTGGAACTCTAGAGGAAATGGCGTGTTAGCCGATAGTGGGCCTTCCCAGGCCGCCAGACCAACTCCAAGAGGAGATCATGACCAATGCGAACAAAACCCATCAAGAATCTCCCTCTAATTCCAAGTAGAACACTGGGAATTCGCAAATCAATGAATCAATGAACAGTGTGAAATTTTAGAGTGAAGTAGATGGGAATCGTAAAATTATTTACCCTGATCAAATCAGATTGAATCAAGGTTTAAGGCCTACAGGGAATGATTCTAAGTAGAAAGGGCTACAACATACTCAAAAATCAAATGATTACATCGTCCCAATCGCGAATTATGAGGAGGCGACAGCTGAAGAAATCCCTATTAAATCGATTGATGATCGCTCAAGTGACTTTGCAGCAACTGTATAGCGATTCGAATACTTGGGATTATTCCCCTAATGAAGGGGTGCATCTCACAGAAATTTTAACTAAAATGACTGGCCCATTCGCCGTGGAGGAGAATTTTGGTGAACAAGCAGTTGAACCAAGGAAAAGAGAGGATGCCGATATCAATGGAGCACAGACATTGAACCATGAGTTGCACCTTACCAATATATCAGCTCATCTAGCTCAGGAACACAATCACAAGCGAATTTTGGCAAGGTTAGAAAGAACTTCGAGCAACCATCGAATGGAAGTGATTGATGTGGAAAGTTGTTTACACTTTTCCTTTGGATTCAAGCGAGCAACACCAGAATCAAGGAATGAAACAAAAACACCTACAAGTATGAATGTTGATTCTTCTAATAATTCTCATGGTAAAATGCAGGACCAACAGGCTATGATTCCCAGGATGTAGGACACGAACTCAGGGGAAGAAGGTCATCACAATGGTAAGGCTAGTCACCATAATTCTAATTCTAATCAATTGAATAAAACTGTAAGTACTGGCAATGAGCATGTCCATGCCATGGGACACAAAGTTGTTGATGTAAATGATCAGATACAAGGGAAGATTGTGAATAACTAAGAACAAAAGTCTAGTCAAAATCAAAGAAATGATATAGAGGAAATGAAACATGATCAACAGAATAATTTAAAAGGGGATATGGACCAAAAAAATTACTATAAAGATTTCCTCAAAATTTCCAGTAACTTTGAGAAACACCTCCCAACCTCCCAACAAAATCAGCACACCAACCAAAATACCATAGCTAATGAGTCTGCAAGGCCTACTGAAAACCAAGCCAACAATCAGGACCAAGTGAAAGAACCAGCTCCCTATACTGTAGTTCAGACTTTGGCTGCTACATTAAGACAAATTCATGCATCACAGACTTCTAATATTGTGATCAACACACCCAAACAAAGAACAAAACAAGGTCAACCGGCTGTATATATGACATGCATGATTATATGCATACATTGACTGTAGACTTCAAATTTACATTAGTTGGGAAATTTAGTACTATTATGCCTAAGGTGGAGCTTATTAGGATGAGTTTCATTCAAAAAACTCAATTGAGTGGGCGGGGGGATCAACATTGCTCACTATAATTCTAGACATGTGTTCATAGACCTTAAATATGAACTGGATGATAACATTGTTTGGACACAACAAAGAATGACTATTGAAGTCAAATTGATGAGGATACATGCATGGACACCAAATTTCAGCCCTGAAGAAGAGACACCCATAGTGCTAGTTTGGGTGTTTCTACTAGGCCTACAATGGCATTGTTTTAAAAAACCTTTTCTCACACCTCTGTTAGAATCTATGGGCAAAGTTTTGTACTTAGACACAACTTCTATTAAAAGATCAAGAGCCAGCGTGGTTAAGGTTAAGTTTTAGGTGGACCTAACCAAAGATCGACTAAGACATGTCTGGATTGGGTTAGATGATGAGGATCTCACTATAGGGAGATGAGAGCCTGTTGAATATGAAAACATTCCTCCCTACTGTGAGTATTGCAGACATCAACGACATTACATTGAGGAATGGAAATCTAGAATGAGATATGAGGATTAAAGGCAAAGAAAAGAACAAGAGAAATAATAAGAGATAGAAGCAAGGAAAACTAAAGTCAGAAAGAAAAAGAGAATAATTAAAATAAAGCAAAGGACAATACAGAAAAGAAAATCCAAAATGTAGATGAATGAAAGAAACAGAAACAAGCAGCGCAAAAAAGAGAAGATGAATGGAAATCACAAGGAAGGAGAAACAGGACTCATCAGGAAGGAAGAAACTAGAAAACTACATGGAAACCTAATACAACACAAAATCAGACAGCAAAGGAGAATCTCCAAGTCACATCACAACAGGAAAGTAATACTAACATTTTACATCAAAATATTTTAAATAACTTAAGCATGGAGGAAGAAAAAGCAAAAATAGGAGAGGAAACATGCAAGAAAAGCCAACCAGCAATCCAAGGAAGACAAAGCAGGTATGTCCCAAAAATGAGCAAAGAAAATCAAGAAAGGCAAAAGGAAGGTGAAACCAACAGCATGGACAATGGTATCATAGCTATGCAACCTTCCTCCAAAAAATTTTTATAGGTCTTATTCTGATGTGGTTGAAGCTGAAGGAGGGGTGGAAGTGGGTTGTCAGGAGAACCATTCTAACATGTAGGAAGGGGTGTCCAGAGGGGGAAATTCGCCTCATGTTTTGCATGAGGGGGTACACTTAGACCATAGTACAGAACTTAGAGCCTCAGTTAGCATTAAAAATAGTAGCAAAATCACAAGCAACAACAAGTTCAACAACAAAAACATGAAGAGACAAACAAGCAGGTAAATACAAAAGGAAACAAGGAGAATCAACAACAACAAACTAGAACTTCTACTAACCGGAACAAAAGTTCTATGGCACAAGACATGGGGAATAAATCAAGTACTAGTAGGCCTAAGGATACTCCCAAGAGAAAAAATAAACATAGTAAACAAAAAAGAAATGCAACTAAGAGGAGACTAAGCAGATAGCAAGAGTGTATACAAAAAGAGGAACAAATTCTTAATAAAGAACCTTGCAAAAAATTCATTATGGTAAATGATCATAAAGGATTGGACATTACTCCCTTACAACCTCAATACATGACCCCCTACCTAGAGAACCTCCTGATAAAAGACAACAGGTTTGCCAAATCAACACTACACCCCTCATAGATGAGTATGAAGTGGATAATTCTAAAAATGAGGTCGATAGAGATAACCAATCCATACAAGATCCGGATGATGATTATAAAACTAGTGAATCCTTGATTAGAGACTTCAACCCTTAAAATGATAAAAATCTTGCAGATGATATCCAACAGGTGACCTTGAATCAGGGTTGTCTCCAAGAGGTTTCCAAGAAGAAAAAATTCCACTTCAAGAATCGGGATGTAAACACTCTCACTGCAGGAAAACCAAATACAAGAATTTTCTATTCCAGATCATCTCAATGATTAGTACAATCATATGGAATGTGAGGGGGATCAACACTCAAAGGGTTATAGAAAGACTCAAAATTCTTAGGAAGATTCATCAACTCTCCATCATTTCAATTTCGGAACCATTTTAAGACAGTGTTCAAATTCAAAACTTTAGAGTTCAGTTAACTATGGAAAATGCTGTGAGTAATTGCAATGGCAAAATTTGGATTTTTTGGAACAGTTATATTGACTGTACTATTATTGCAGAGGGGGGAAACATATAACTTGTGAGATCAAACACAATGAGTTGCAAAAGCATTTTCTTACAACCTTTGTGTATGCCAAGTGTAAAAATCATCTCAGATGACCTCTTTGGGATAGTATGTTACAACAGGCTACTGTGGATAACAAACCTTGGTGCTCAGTTGGGGATTTCAATGTTATTAATGATGTTAATGAGAAACTGGGAGGGGTCACTTACAATATGAGGAAAAGTATAGAGTTTATAGTTGTTATTGAAGCATGTGGTCTTTTGGACATTGTTTTCAGTGGATAGAAATATACAAGGTCCAACAAAAAAGGTATCCACCATAAAATTTGGAAGAGGTTGGATAGAGCTCTTGTTAATGATACTTTGTTCGAAATGATGCCTCAAATTACCATTACACACCTACCTTCTACTGGTTCCGACCATTGTCCATTACTTATAGAAATGATATCAAAAGAGACTGAATACACCAAATACATCAAGTTTCTCAATTACTGGGTTGACAGTCCTAAGTTCCTAGAAAATGTAAAGGCTTGCTGGTAAAGGGAATCTGAGGGTACTAGTATGTGGAGATTTCACCAAAAATTGAAAAGACTTTCTAATACCCTTAGTTCATGGTCTAAAATGGAATTTGGTGACAACTTCCTAAATGTCAAAGACTATGAAGAAAAAGTTCATTGTGCTGAGGAAAGGGTAATTCTAGATCAAATTGAGGCTAACAGAATTTTCCTCCATGATTTTAATGCTAAATACATTACATTTCATAAGATGGAGGATAACATCATGAATATAAAAACACAAATAGAATGGTTTAAAGAGGGTGACACAAATTCTAAGTACTTTCATTCACTGATAAGAGGAAGAAGGAGAAAGTTGTTTATTCATAGAATCAAGGAAAATGGGGAATGGCGGCAAGGTGATGATAAGATTGCAAATGATGCCTGCGACCATTTTCAAATCATTTTCACAGGAGAGGATAAATTTATTAATGAGGAAACTTTGGAATGAATTCCCAGAATGGTCAACAATGAGCAAAATGACAACCTTACGAGTATGTCATGGAAGTATTAAAAAGTGTGGTCTTTTCTATGAACCCAAACTGTGACGCTGGTCCAGATAGGATGAATGGGTACTTTTTCCAAAAATGTTAGCATATTATTAAACACGACCTTTTTGGAGTTATTAAAGACTTCTTTGGTGGACAAATGATTCTAAAATACTTTTCTCATGCTTGCATAGTCTTATTATCTAAAAGCAGGAAACCCAACAAGTTAAGTGAATTTAGGACTATCAGTTTGAGCAACTTCACTAGTAAGATTATATCCAAATTGGTAAGTAACAGACTCAGTCCTATTCTTCCTAACTTGATTCCCTTAACACATATGGTTTTGTAAAGGGGAAGTATTTCTGAAAACATCACGCTAGCACAAGAAATCATCCACAAGATCAAGCAACCTAATAATGGAAGCAATGTTATTATCAAATTGGATATGGCAGAAGCATATGATAGAGTTTCTTTGTCCTATATTTGCCTTGTTCTAAGGAAAATGGGTTTTGCTCAGGTCTTTATTGACGTGGTTTGGAGAATTATGGCCAATAATTTGTATTCGATTATTGTCAATGGTAAAAGGTATGGATTCTTTCACTCCACTAGAGGACTCAAGCAAGGTGACCCTCTCTCCCCTGTCCTATTTATTTCACATACAAAAGTTCTCTCAAGATCTCTCAAATGTTGCATAATCATCAGATTACCATGGTTTTTACATGTAGAGGAGAGGTCCCCAAGTGAATCACCTGAGCTTTGCTGATGATATAATCCTTTTCACTTGTGGGAGATGATAAACTCTGAAGAACCTAATGCAAACTTTGAGGAATTATGAAAACATTTCTGTACAGCATATTAATGGTGACAAAAGCCACTGTATGCTCCATCCAATGCTTTCAAAAACACAAGAGACAGAGTTAAAAGAATCACAGGTTTTAGACAAAAGTAGGGTCCCTAACTTACCTAGGTTGCCCTTTATTTGTTGGTAGACTTAGGATTGTTTATTTTTCTGATCTTGTTAACAAAGTTCTATGCAGGATTACAGGTTGGCAAACAAATTAACTCAGCTATGGTGGTAGGGCAGTGCTAATTAAGCATGTACTACAATCACTTCCTATACAATTGTTGTCTGCAATAACACTACCATCCACCCTTAAACGAATCCAATGCTAATGGCTTATTTCTTCTGGGGATGGAAAAGTGATATAAAGAGATATCATTGGGCTTCTTGGAAAAACTTACGTTTTCCTTTTGATGAAGGGGGAGTTGGTATGAGGAACCTCAAATATGTTTGTATGGCTTTCCAATACAAACAATGGTGAATCTTTAGGACTAAACAAACACTTTGGGTGGAATTCTTGAAAGCTAAATATTGCCAAAGATCGAATCTAGTGTGCAAAAAATGTGATACATGAGAGTCGTTGACTTGGAAACACATGTTGCAGAATAGAAGTCAAGTTGAACAACACATTCATTTGAAGCTCAACTCTGGCAACTGCTCTTTTTGGTGGGATAGTTGGCTTGGTGTTGGACCTACGCTCAATTTTCTACCAACAGTAACATACTCAACAATACTACTATAGCAGAATTCTGGAATGAGGAACAATGGAATTGGAACATGCTAACTTAATAGGCTCCAACTGATCAATTAGAAAGCATCCTAGCTAGTGAAATTTCTCTACAACAATACCTGCCAGATCAAGCTGTTTGGACTCTCAACACTGATGGAAGCTTCAATTGTGCAACTGCCTTGAACAAACTTAGGGAAAAGAGGACAAAAAATGATTTCAACTCACTGATTTGGCACAAGAGTATCACTTTTAAATCATCCTTTCTTTTATGGAGAATTTTAAGAGGTAAACTTCCTACCAATAATAAGTTAACTAACTTTGGCGTTGAGCCAACACATTGTTTTTGTTGCAGTAAAAGGTCAGGTTATGATACCATTGAGCACATCTTCAATAATAGATCCTTTGCAGCCTATGTTTGGAGAAGTTTTGCATGTGTTGCTGGCATAAATACAGACCACAGCTCAATACAACAACTGATCATCCAATGGTTGAAAACGAAATCCAACAATGAATATCACAAACTACTTCTCCAAGCCACTCCTATATTTATTTGTTGGAACCTCTAGAAGAACACGTGTGCTAGCACATTTAGATATGCAGTCTACAAGGATAACTAAAAACTGATGGAAATTAATTTCCCCCATATCAAATGGTCGGCTACCTGGAAAGACCTAATTCAACCAGGGGAGAAATGTTTCCATGACACTAAAATAACCATGGTAACATGGAGTAAACCTCTAGATCAGTGGGTGAAGAGAAATACTGATGGTAGTGCACTTAGTAACCCAGGCTAAATTGGAGCATGAGGTATAGTGAGAGATCAGAAAGGAAAAATGGTGATGGCTTTTTCATCTCCCCTGGGACAAGGCACTAATAATCAAGATGAAATGGAGGCTCCTACTTTTAGAATGAGATGGGCATTAGAGCTAGGTTACACGAAGATCTTTTTGGAAGTTTACTCCCAATTATTTTAACTGGCTCATGCAGAATTCAAGACCTTAAGGGGCATCACTAAGCTGGTGTAGAAGCTCTAGAATCTCATCACACAGACTCAAGAGTTTAGCTGCACCATACTTTCAGGGAGGCCAACTGTGTAGCTGATGCACTAGCTAAAAAAAATCATAAGATTTCTACTCCACAGATCTATATCAACAGTCAACCATTACTCAAGGAGGCAAGAGCATATTACAACTTAGACACACAAGAACTGCCAGCTTTCAGAAGAAAGAAAATCAAGAAAATCAAAGAACCTCAAGATGTTCTTTCATCCTTTTCAACTTAGCTATAACTTAAAGCTATAGCTTCTTTGAATATGTTAGGTTAGGTTTTTGAAATGTAAGGGGAGAGTCTCCCTTGTTTATTGTCTTATTTTCCTAGATTCTATTTACTGAGAGGAGTCCTCTCATTTAGGTGCTTAGTTTCTTGGCTTCCTTCTTTGTAAGGGGATGAGTTGACTCTCCTTGGAAGGTCGACTCTGAACCACCATAGGATCGGAGGTAATGTTTATGCCCCCCTGCTTGTGCTTTTTGCGTTTATCTATAGTAAGGCCTGGGAGTGTTGCTCAGCCCCTACCCCTCCAAGGGTATTTAAACTAAAAGAAATAAAAAATAAAAAATAATAAAACCCTAAACCATTACCCTAATCCTATCCCTAACAAGAACACTAACCCTAATCCTATCCTTAACCCTAACCCTAAACCCAAAGCCCAAAATACCAAAACCATAACATTAAACAGTAAACCATAGATATTACAACTCAAATCCTTAACCCCAAACCCTAAAACTCAAAAAAACAACATAAACCCTAACCTTAACCCTAATTGTAACCCAAACCCTAACCCTAAAGAATTAACCCGAAACCCCAAGCCCAAAATACCAAAACCCAAAATTTAAACACTAAACCATATATCTTAAACCAAAAATCATAAACCCAAAATCTAAAAATTAAAAAAAAACTAAACCCTATCCCTAACACGAACCCTAAACCTAACCCTATCCATAACTCTAACCCTAAACCCTAAACCCTAAACCCAAAGCCCAAAATACCAAAACCCTAACATTAAACACTAAACCATAGATATTACAACTCAAATACTTAACCCTAACACTAAACCGACCATAAACCTTAAACCCCAAGACCAAAATGCCAAAACCCAAACATTAAACACTAACCCATTGATATTAAACCTCAAATCCTAAACCCTAAACCCAAAAAGCTTAAAAAAAAAACCTAATACTATCCCTAACCTAACACTAGTACTAACCCTAACCCTAACCCATAAACCCGATACTCTAAGCCCAAAATACCTAAACCCAAACATTAAATACTAAACCGTAGATGTGAAACCTCAAATGCTAAACCCTTAACCATAAAACCTAAAAAAAAACCTACACCCTAACCCTAATCCTAACAATAACCCTAACCCTAAACCCTAAACACTTAACCCTAAAAAAAACCTCAGTCAAAAAAAAGAAAACCAAAATAGTAAACACTAAACCAAAGATTTTAAACCTTAAATCTTAAACCACAAAACCTAAAATCTAAAAAAACATAAACCTTAACATTAACACTAACCCAAACCCTTACCCTAACCTTAACACTAACCCTAACCCTAAACCATTTACCCGAAAACCCAAAGCCCAAAATAACAAAACCTAAGAATTAAACACTAAACAATATATTTTAAACCTAAAATCCTAAATCCCAAAACCTTAAACCTAAAAAAAAACTAAACCCTAACCCTAAGCCTATCCCTAACATGATTCCTAACCCTAACCCTATCCTTAACCCTAACCCTAAATGCAAAGCCCAAAATACCAAAACCTAACATTAAACAATTAAAAAAACTATTCCTTAACCCCAAACCCTAAAACCCAAAAAACAACCTAAACCCTAACGTTAACCGTAACCCTAACCCTAACCCTAACCCTTAACCATTAACCCGAAACCCCAGGATGAAAATACCAAAACCCAAACATTAAACACTAAACCATAGATTTTAAACCAAAACTCCTATACCGCAAAACCTAAAACCTAAAAAAAAACTATACCCTAACCGTTACCCTATCTGTAACACGAACACTAACCCTAACCCTAACCCTAAACCCATAGCCCAAAATACTAAAACCCTAACATTAAACTCTAAACAATAGATTTACAACATAAATCTTTAACCCCAAACCCTTAAACTTAAAAAAGAACCTAAACCCTAACCCTAACCCTAACCCTAACCCTAACATTAACTCTAACCCTATCACTACCATAAACCCTAAACCCGAAGCCCAAAATACCAAAACCCAAACATTAAACACTAAACCATTGGTAATAAACCTAAAATCCTAAACCCTAAACCTAAAAACCTAAAAAAAAATAAAACCCTAACCCTAACCCATAAACCCAAAACCCTAAGCCCAAAATACAAAAACCCTAACATTAAACACTAAAGCATAGTTCTGTAAAAATTTCTTTAAGCGTTCATCATTGTTGGATGTTTACGCTCATGAGGAATGGGGTTAACACCGCCGGTGGAACATCGACTACCACCATATAAGTCCTAATCTTCTCAACCTTCTAACATCGACCCACAAATATAAGGAGATTCAACAAATTCATCAGACAATTCTTCGAATTTGCAACGTGAAGAAACCATCCATATTGCAATTTCTGAGGAGGAATTGGACTGGGCAAGGAAAGTGATTGAGTTAGCGAATTCCGGTTTGCTACAGGTTATATCGAAGGGTGAATTGGATGTTTCAGCGCAAGATGGAAAATCATTTGAAATTTCTATTCTAAATTGCGCGAGTGAAGTTCGATTCGCAAGTAATTTGATGGAGGAACGATCAGGAACAAGTTATGATGTGAATCCAAATATTGGGGGGTGTTCTTTGAATCGTGAAATTGCAGATGGGAGAATTAGTATTTTGACTGAATTGAGAAAGGAAACTCGATCAGTTTCTGGTATAGCGAAGGTGAATCAAAGTATCGGGGTTCGTTCTACTGAATAGGGTGATCAATAACCAGAAATATCAAATCCAAAACATAGTACAATAATAGATTTGTAAATTTTGGGTGGTGGTGAAGGAGAGCTGATCCATATTGGAGAAGATGGGTGTAAAGTTGTTCCACATCCTCGAAGAATAGATCGTACTGCGCCTAATACATCAAATGCTGCAAATCTGCAAGTTCAAGAAAATTATCAAACAATTAGCAAAAACAGGGTTGAAGATGATGTTCAATCAATGTTAGAGATTGGCATCAGTTCGTTGGTTAAGTCCAAAGATAATGATCAATCAAGAATTGTTCCAACAAACGCAGGGGTGGGTGATAGACAACAGGTTGAGCAGGTTCTTGGTGATCGATCTTGTCATGCTCAAACCCAAGCCAATGTACCTGCAGGTAAGCTCATTTTATCTAACATTGCTCCTAGGATTCTTAGTACTCAAAATATCGATAGGGAGAATGTTTGTTTAGTTGTTGTTGTTGTTGATAGTAGTGGGAATGAAGGGCCTGGGGTTCTTGAAAGGGTTTCTAGACATCAAAATATCGTTGCAGCAACAAATGCATATAATGCTTTTATGAAAAATGCTTAAAATATTATTGAAGCAGCTGTAACTGGAAATCGTTGGAATGGGGGTGCAATTGGCACTACTGTTAGGCACAATCAACAACCATTTCCACAAATATCCAATAACTTTGTGAGACCTAAACAACAACCTACTATGAATCATCAAGGACAATGAGGGTATGGAAAGAATAAAGAACAAAAACAAACTGATAATCAGAAACCTGTACCTTATAAAGTTATCCAAACATATGCTGCTAGGCTTAGATGCAACTTGGCCAAAACTGCAGCTCCCATTGTGTTTAGAACTCCTAATTACTATGAAGCAAGGCCGACCTGCTGTTATTTTTATTGCAGAAGATTTTCTAGTTAACTTGATTGATAGGTGTAAGTATACACTTATATGAAAGTTTAGTAATATCATGCCTAAAGTTGAGTTGATTAGGTAGAGTTTCATCAACCAAACTCAGCTTTCTAGGGGAGTTAAAATTGCCCATTTTAATGCTAGGCATGTATACA
This sequence comes from Solanum lycopersicoides, assembly GCA_022817965.1. NCBI lineage: Eukaryota > Viridiplantae > Streptophyta > Magnoliopsida > Solanales > Solanaceae > Solanum > Solanum lycopersicoides. The sequence continues at coordinate 44,710,673 of CM040628.1, read as the reverse complement.
TTGATTTGGATAATGAACTTGACTTCGTAACAGTTTGGACAAAACAAAGAATGACTATTAAGGGACAACCTATGATAATTCAAACATGGACTCCGACTTTTAAACCTATTGAAGAAACTCCAATTGTTCGTGTTTGGATAGCTCTTCCGGAGCTTCCTTGGTATTGTTATTATAAGGATATCTTAACATCCATGTTGTCTCCCGTTGGAATGGTGTTATAACTAGACAATGCTAATATGAACAAGACGAGGGGTAGCATGGCAAGTATTAGGATTCAACTTGATCTTACAAGGTAAACACCTAAACATGTGTGGCTTGGTTATGGTGAAGAGTATTTGAACAAAGGTCAATGGCAATGTATTGAGAATGAAAATGTGTCTGCATATTTTAATTATTGTAAACAATAAAGCCACATGGTCAATGAGTGTACAGTTAAGGTAAGGGATGAGGAATTTAACCAAAGGAAAGAGATGGAAGCTAGGAAAAAAGGCAAGAATAATACAGAAAAGAAGAACAATGACAAGCCTAATAATGGTGCTGGAAAATAGCAGCAAGCTCCACAACCTGCAAATAATATAACATCAAAACATCATGAGCAGGAAAGAATGGATCAAATTGATGAAAATTGGCAAGTAGAGAAAGCTAAGGCTACGAAGTAGCATGAACTGTAACACTTCAGAAATTCCATAGCTTAGACTAGAGCTTAAACCATTTATTAATGCTTAAAATGATGTTTTCGGAAAATGTACTTGTCTAGTGAAGAGCCTATTAGGTTTTAAGAATATGAATTGAGGTATATAGGCATCCCAATGCCCAATATTGAGTAATATTGGGCATATTGGAGAATATTGGCTTAAGGGTGTTAGCCAATTTTTGTATGTATTCACAAGTAACTTATAACTTAAAAATACCCTCTAATGTTCAAATACTCCAATCCAAGCTTATTTAGGAATTGTACCTGCAATTAAGATCCTAAGCTAAAATAATCTCTTCAATTCATAACTTCATCGCTTACACACATTAGGTACTAGGCATCCAAGTGTCAAGCCTAGGTACCATAGCACATGATCATTTAGAATGATCATGTAGATTAAGCAGTGCACAATGACATAGTGAGGATCCTTGGACAAGAAGTGAACTTTCCAGAAGTCCATGGTTAGGAAAGTGCACGGAAACACACGTGCAAGCACATGCGCTACCAACGGCCGAGAAACCAAGCCCAACCGATTCAATTAGGGCGGTTAGGGGCAGGCGTGTCAGACAAAGCCAAGTGGGGCGAGCCTCCTAACCTATACTAGGTCCTAAATAACATCCCTAACTAACTAACTAACCTAGTACTAACTAAAATTAACTAACTAGTGTGCCCGAAATCTTAAGACCTAACCGGGTGACACTAGTCGAGTAACTAACTAAAGAAACATCCTAGTACCTAAACTAGGATGGTCCAAAAGGGTTGGTTATAGTCCTAACGACTTAGGGGTACTTTAGTAATTACCCTAGGCCACTGAATTAACTAAATTAGCAACTTAATTAATTAATTTAAATGGTCAAACCCGAAACCCTTAAGCAAATTTTCAGTATTTGACTAGGTCAAATGTTCTCCTAGTTGTAGTAAATTTAGGAGGGGAGTTTTGGTGATTTAAGTGGAAGGTATTTAGGGTAATTCTTGGGACGTATATATATTGATATTAGGTCAATTTTAGACAACTTTTACAGGTCCCAAACCAGATCAAACGAAACTCTCTCTAATCTCTCAAGAACAATCTCTTTTCCAAACTCCATTGAAGAACAAGAAAAGCTTAAGGAGGAAGACGAAGGTTTCGAAGTATCCAATCAGATTTTGTGGATTCTTCATATATAAGGTATGGGTTTTCACTCTTGGGATTCCTTTCCCCAAGAGGTCCTTCCAAGATAAGTTTTCAAGAACTTCGAATACTACGGCTTTTACTCTACAAAACGGATTTTCTTCCAAACCCTAGATTTATGTTTTTCAATGAAAAGTAAACGTTTTCTATACTTGATTGCGCATAAATTGTTGAGTAATTGATTGATAATGTTTGAATGTCGTATGATACATGTTCTTTCTCTATGTGATGGTTTTGAATAGGTTGTGTGTAGTGTTTGATAACGTGAATACATTAGGGTTAGAATGTAAGGTTTGAATGAACATTTTAATGACCCGTTTACCTTCTCTTATGCTATACATTGATCTTGTACATGATTTTATGAGTTGTTCTTCATTATGTCATTGAGTATTTCACTAATTATGATTATGAATATTGCATGATGAATAAGGTTCTTTGAAGAAAGAGGTAAGTCTTCTAAAATTGTGATTACTCTAAGATGTTTATGCTAGCCTATAAGTCATGATGCTATGTTATGAAAGTATGTATGATGTTGCTATGTGAATATGCTGGCTATGAACATGTAAATTGTGAGATTATGATAGAATATGAAAACGTAAGTTATGATACTCTCTTGTACGCTTTACACAAGATGATTATGCCATGTAAATCTAACAAAAAGAAAGGTTACGATGAAAGAACAATTCTCATCAAATATAAAAGAGCTCATGATCATGTTATAGAGGGAGATAATCTCCTATGAACTATAATAATTTTATGTTAAAATAAAACTTAAAGGTTATTTCAAGAAAAGGAACTTAATCTAAACACCGATGAACTAGATATGGGAAGTGTCCCTTCCCTAGCGGGAAGGTAGGTTCACAATGATTCTCATGAGATTGAGGCTTCCATGTAATGTGGAACTATGGGTCTCTAATACCTCCTAGTTCTTGAACTATGTTGCCACCATAGGATACTAGCTAGTGGATCCACCTAGAAAGCTATGTCATGTTCGGTTCTATGTCTGTTAATGCGTATGTTCCCTCATGTAAAATGAAAGACAAGTAAACGAACATTGACTAGGGTCACTTGAGGAGTTGTCTTAGTATAGGTAGTGGTATGCGACAATACCTAGACATTGCACAAGTTGACTCTAAGGGAAGTCCTAGGAGATTTTCTTATGTAATATGATGATATGAAAGATATATGTTTATGATATATGATGTTACTCTTACATGAATGATGATCCTTATAATGAATATGTTATTGAGTTATGTTGTTATATGAATCAAAGGTTTACTTATGGTCTCCTATCTTATCTACTTGGTTATGTGGGGTTATGGGGCTTCACATGACCATTGCACTTGTAGGTTGGGGATGGGATCATTGGCAAGTGTTTTGTATGTTATGTTTATATGATTTATTGAGTATGAATTGTTAACGTGACTCTATGAGAATATGTCTTCGATTATGATCATGCTTTAAGTGATGGAATCGTTACTTGCATATGTTATATGGTATGTGCATTGAAGACTTTCATATGACTTAGCATGTTTTATAAAGAATGATAAATGATCCATTTTCATGCATGTCCCTATGTGTTATGTGCATATACCCATACTTAGTACATGTGGCGTACTAACCCCATTACTTTATTTTACTACAATTGTAGGTTCCGGCTATTGAAGTTAAGCAGGTCTTTTTGAAGAAGCTTGGAACTCTTTCTCCAAGTCTTGGTAGGTCCTCATGTTCGGGACGCTATCATCTATATTCCAGGCTATGAAGACTTAGTAGTTTTTAGAATACGTTATTCAGTTATGTTCTTTGGATTCTTTTGTATTAAGGCATATATGGCATATTGACTATTATAGGCTAATTTCCAGTTTGAACTCTTAGATGGTTTATATATGTGAGACAAGTATTAGAATATCGTATGTCTTTATAAATCTTAAGTATGAAGTCAAAGTAGACTTCATTAGTATATAAAAAAGTTTTAAATTTTCCACAAACTTAACTGTATAATTGTGATAAAAGATAAGAAGAGGCTTGTCTGCGACCTCTAAGAGGTTAACGACGCCGGTCTTTTCAGGGGTATGAAGTCCGGGTGTGACAAACCTTGTATCAGAGCATGAGGTTAAATATTGGAATCTTAAACTTGGTATGAGAGCATGAGGTTAAATATGGAATCTTAAACTTAGTATCAGAGCATGAGGTTAAATATCCCTAGGATCAATGTCTCACTAAACCGCGTTACCTAGCGTCTTGTTCATGGTTGTGAAGAGTGCCACAATTGTGGACGAGGGGCTATGTGATGATTAGGAAACTTCTCTTTTCTTGGTAATCATATGCCGTGCCTCTAAAGCTTTAACAATATGTGTCTTTTAGTATCTAATTCCCTTCTTGATCGGTTCTTCCCAAGGGAGCAAAGATAAGATAAGGTAGAGGAGTTCATAAACCTTCGTCAATGAGATATGAGTGTTAAGGAATACTCCTTGAAGTTCATTAAGCTGTCCAAATATGCTTCTTCTTTGGTTTCTAATGCTAGAGATAAAATGAGCCATTATGTAACGGGCATGTCCAAAGAGATTGAAGAAAAATGTCGTGCAACCATGCTTTATGACCATATGGATCTTTCTAGGTTGATGGTTCATTCTCAACAGGTTGAGGAAAGTCGCCTAAGGAAGAGAAATAGGGAAGCCAAGAAGGCAAAGTCTTGTGAGAGTGGTTCTCCTAAAAGTAGGCTTGATGTTCAAGACAAGCCTAAGTTTAAGAAGAGGTTTTCAAACCAAGTTCCTTCAAATTTCTCCAACAATCGCAATGATATAGGTTCTAATCCCGAACCTCAAGAGGGGAGAAATGTTGATCCACCAAGAGAAAGACCAACTTGTGGTAAGTGTGGTAGGAAGTATGGGGGCTAATGTCTTGTTGGACCAAATAGTTGCTATGGTTGTGGCAAAGGTAGCCATCTGGTGAAAGATTGTCCTAATGTGAGAAGTTAAGGTAAGGTAAATAGCCAAGCTCAACCAAGCGTACCTAATTCTGAAGCTACAAAAAGGAACCGTTTCTATGCACTCAAGGCTAGGGGTGAACAAGAAAGCTCTATCGACGTTGTGACGGGTATGTTACAAGTTTTCTCTGTTACTGTTTGATTTTGATATGATCTTGGGTATGGATTGTCTTCATGATTCTTTTGCTTCCATAGATTGTAGAACAAGCGTAGTGAAGTTTCAATTTCCTAATGAACCTATTCTAGAGTGGAAAGAGGGAAATTCTATGCAAAGGGGTCAAATGATTTCGTGTTTAAAGGCTCGTAAGATGATAGCCAAGGGTTGTTTATACAATGTGATGAGTATAAAGGAGGCTTTTCAAATGTATTAAATTCAAGAAAACCGAAACTAGGGTTGTTCCCAATGAAATAGTCGATTGTTTTTAGGTTTTACAACGAATTGGGAAGGTTGCCTATGAGTTGAAACTACCTAGTGAACTAGCTTCGGTTCATCCGGTGTTTTATGTTTCTATGCTCAAGAAATGCATAGGCTACCCTCATATATTTACTCCTTAAGGCTAGACATTCATCTTAATAGAGAAATTAATGCATAATCATGAAATTAACTTGTTTACTAAATAGGTGCATGTTTTGGTAAAAGGTAGTACCAACTAGAGTTTTAAGAAGTTATTTTCATACTCTATTCTCGCACTTATGTGAAACTTGTATGCATATGTTTTCTTGAGATTTTGCTGTTTTGTTGTTATATTGAGAAGATTGATAGCATAGTAACTCTTTGATGCGTTTTGAGCTTATGATAAGGTTGAGAAGGAAATTCCTCACTAGGTGTTATGAATATACAACTCTTATATGTTTGTGCATCATAAATTGAGTGCTTAGTGTAATGATATGTTATGTGCTGGTCGTGCTTCTAGTATTGAGTCTTTTTCCTACCCTCCAAAAGAATTTAGTGTCATTCGGGGACGAATGTTCCTCGGGGGGGGGGGGGGATAATGTAACACTCCAGAAATTTCATGACTTAGACTAGAGCTTAATCCATTTAATAATGCGTAAAATGATGTTTCCGGAAAATGTATGTCTAGTGAAGAACCTATTAGGTTTTAAGAATATGAATTGAGGTATATAGGCATCCCAATGTCCAATATTGAGTAATATTGGGCATATTAGACAATATTGGCTTAAGGGTGTTAGCCAACTTTTGTATGTATTCACAAGTAACTTATAACTTAAAAAATACCCTCTGATGTTCAAATACTCAATTCCAAGCTTGTTTAGGAATTATACCAGCAATGAAGATCCTAAGATAAAATAATCTCTTCAATTAACTTCATCGCTTACACACATTAGATACTAGGCATTCAAGTGTCAAGCCTAGGTACCATAACACATGATCATTTAAAATGATCATGTAGATTAAGTAGTGCCCAAGGACAGAGTGAGGATCCTTGGACAAGAAGTGAACTTTCCAGAAGTGCATGGTTAGGAAAGTGCACGGCAAGACATGTGCAAGTACTTGCGCTACCAACGACCGAGAAACCAAGCCCAACCGATTAGGTTAGGGCAGTTAGGAGGCAGGCTTGTCAGACCAAGCCAAGTGGGGTCGAGCCTCCTAACCTATCCTAGGACCTAATTAACGTCCCTAAATAACTAACTAACCTAGGACTAACTAAAATTATCTAACTAGTGTGCCCGAAATCCTAAGACTAACCGGGTGACACTAGTCGAGTAACTAACTAAAGAAACATCCTAGTACCTAACCTAGGATGGTCCAAAAGTGTTGGTTATGGTCCTAACGACTTAGGGGTACTTTAGTAATTACACTAGGTCACTTAATTAATTAAATTAGAAATTTAATTAATTTATTTAAATGGTCAAACCCAAAACCCTTTAGAAAGTTTTCAGAATTTGACTAGGTCAAATCTTCTCCTAGTTGTAGTCAATTTAGGAGGGGCATTTTGGTGATTTAAATGGAAGGTATTTAGGGTAATTCTTGTGAAGTCTATATATTGATATTAGGTCAGTTTTAGACCACTTTTACAGGTCCAAACCAGATCAAACGAAATTCTCTCTAATCTTTCAAGAACGCTCTCTTTTTCAAACTCCATTAAAGAACCAGAAAAGCTTAAGGAAGAAGACGAAGGATTCGAAGTCTCCAATCAGATTTCGTGGAGTATTCATTTATAAGGTATGGGTTTTCACTCTGGGGATTCCTTTACCCAAGAGGTCCTTTCAAGATAAGTTTTCAAGAACTTCGAATACTAGGGTTTTTACTCTACAAAACGGATTTTCTTCCTAACCCTAGATTTATGTTTTTCAATGAAAAGTAAATGTTTTATATAGTTGATTTCGCATGAATTATTGAGTAATTGATTGATAATGATTGAATGTCGTGTGAGACATGTTCTTTCTCTATGTGATGGTTTTGAATGGGTTGTTTTTAGTGTTTGATAACGTGAAAACGTTAGGGTTAAAATGTAAGGTTTAAATGAACCATTTAATGACCCATTTACCTTCTCCTATGCTATGAATTGATCTTGTACATGATTTTATGAGTTGTTCTTGATTATGCCATTGAGTATTTTACTATGTATGATTATGAATATTTCATGATGAATAAGGTGTGTGGAAGCAAGAGGTAAGTCTTCTAAAATTGTGATTACTCTAAGATGTTTATGCTAGCCTATAAGTCATGATGCTATGTTATGAATGTATGTATGATGTTGCTATGTGAATATGCTGGCTATGAACATGTAAATTGTGAGATTATGATAAGAATATGAAAACACAAGTTATGATATACTCTTGTATAGTTTACACAAGATGATTATGCCATGTAAATCTCACAAAAAGAAAGGTTACGATGAAAGCAAAATTCTCATCTAATTTAAAAGAGCTCATGATCATGTTATAGAGGGAGATAATATCCTATGACCAATTATAAGTCTTTGTTAAAAGAAAACTTAAAGGTTATTTCAAGAAAAGGGACTTAAGCTAAGAACCGATGAACTAGATATGGGAAGTATCCCTTCCCTAGAGGGAAGGTAGGTTCACAATGATTCTCATGACATTGAGGATGTCATGTAATGTGGAACTATGGGTCTCTAATACATCTCCTAGTTCTTGAACTCTGTTGCCACCATAGGATACGAGCTAGTGGATCCACCCAGAAAGCTATGTCATGTTCGATTCTACTTTGGCCGGTAGACCACCTCTTTTCGGTGTGGGCAAGACACTAGATTCCAAGTTTAGATGACATGGTCTATGTCGGTTAATGCGTAAGTTCTCTCATGTAAAACAAAAGACAAGTAAATGAACGTTGACTAGGGTGACTTCAGGAGTTGGCTTAGTATAGGTAGTGGTATGGGATGCTACCTAGACATTGCACAAGTTAACTCTAAGGGAAGTCCTATGAGATTGTTCTTATGTAATATGATGATATGAAAGATATATGTTTATGATATATGATGTTACTCTTAGATGAATGTTGATTCTTATAATGAATATGTTATTGAGGTATGTTGTTATATGAAGCAAATCTTTACTTATGGTCTCCTAGCTTATCTACTTGGTTATGTGGGTATATGGGGCTTCACATGAACATTGCACTTGTAGGTTGGGGATGGGATCATTGGTAAGTGTTTTGTATGTTATGTCTATATGATTTATTGAATATGAATTGTTAACGTGACTTTATGAGAATATGCCTTCGATTATGAACATGCTTTAAGTAATGGAATCGTTACTTGTATATGTTATATGGTATGTGCATTGAAGACTTTCATACCACTTAGCATATTTTCTAAAGAATGATAAATGATCCTTTTTCATGCATGTCCCTATGTGTTATGTGCATATACCCATAATTAGTACATGTGGCGTACTAACCCCATTACTTTATTTTACTACAATTGTAGGTTCCGGCCATTGAAGTTAAGCAGGTCATTTTGAAGAAGCTTGGAACTCTTTCTCCAAGTCTTGGTAGGTCCTCATGTTCGGGATGCTATCATCTATATTCCAGCCTATGAAGATTTAGTAGTTTTTAGAATACGTTATTCAGTTATGTTCTTTGGATTCTTTTGTATTAAGGGCTATATGGCATATTGACTATTATTGTCTAAGTCCGGATTTGCACTCTTAAATGGTTTATATATGTGAGACAAGTATTAGAATATCCTATGTCTTTATAAATCTTATGTATGAAGTCTAAGTATACTTCATAAGTTTATTAAAAAGTTTCAAATTTTCCACAAACTTAAATGTATGATTGTGATGAAAGCTAAGAAGAGGCTTGTCTACGATATCTGAGAGGTTAACGACGCCGGTCTCATCCGGAGTATGAAGTCCTTGTATGACATAACAACCTAAGACTGCTTGGAAAGCTAAAGTTGTGCAGCAAAAAGAGACAGTGCATGAGTCGCAACAACCGGTCCAAACAGGTATGCAATTTACTGTTACTACTTCTAATAATTTTGCTGAATTGAATGAGCGGGAACAGGTGAAAGGACCTCAATTGGATATGCACAATTCTGCATTAAAGAAGAATCTGACAGCTCTGAATACACAAATAGATTTAGATGTACAAGCAGTGAAACACATACAACAAACAGCCCATGCAAGCCATGTACACAACTTAGGAAATTTGCAGAAGGTTACAAGTATACCAGATAATCAGAAACAGGCTCTAACTATAGAATAGCAACTACAAAATATCAATAATACAACAAAAATAGGCATGGAACCAGTTCATGCTGTACATGAAGGAATCACACTAGGTAAAATTAAAATTTTAACTAGTGTACCACGTATGATTTCGCAAGGTCATGTATCCCAAATTTCACCAATTGTTTGTGCGACTAATGTAATTAACTTAGATGACGGAGTAAGTGGTACTGGGGAAATGAGGGAGGTACAACATTTTTTTTGCAGGGACAGGAAATGCACAGGAAAGATTTGGATGATGTTGGGGAATGTATTGAGCTTAGAGCTCTGGTTATAAGTAGCAGTCCAGATTCTTTCAAACATGATGTATTTGCACAAGTCCAAAGTAATGTACAGTCTCCTGCAGATACAAGCAAAAGTCAGCAAGGGTCCAGGAATAGGTTGAGCAAAACGAGAAGAGATGCCATTAATAAATGACAAGGTATGGAACAACAAGATAATGTTGAAGAGGAGGATGAATATATTCATATAGATTCTAAGGATGAGTATGATGAAGATACTAGATCCTTAGGAAGCAATGATGATGGGGAGGAAGTTAAATCCACCTTTCACACTGAATATGAAGATGAAATACAAGATGTTAGAGAAAAACAAGGGTTGTCACCAAGAGGAAGAAAAACAACAAGACATAATACAAGTTCCGAGAACATTGGAAGGCCTCTTACTAGAGCTAGAAGTAGAAGTCTTTAATCATAATGTAGTGTTAAATTTCGATTTTCTTATGATTACAGATTGTGTAAGATTGAGGCTTCATTTTGTTACATACTATTTGTAATAGCTATGTCTTGATGTAATTATTTGGATAAAATCGTTTTCTTTTTATAGACTTTTCTTGTAAAGGGGAGAGTCTCCCTTGTTTATATGTTCTTAGTAGCTTATGTATTAAGGAGGAGTCCTCCATAGGTGCTTAGTTTATTTTTAATACAACAAGACATAAAGGGTGGAGTTAACTAACCTTAATAGGTTGGTCAACTCATAACCCACCTTAGGATCTGAGGTAAGGTTTATTCCCCCCTCTATATACTTTTGATTTTAATAAATGATAAGGCCTAGGAGTGTTGCTCACCCCCTGACCCACTACAAGGGTCGTTCCAATAAAAAATATTAAATACTATACCATAGATTTTAAACCTCAAATGCTAAACCCTAAACTATAAAACCTAAAAAAAAACTATGGCCTAACCCTAATCCGAACCCTAACCCTAACCCTAAACCCTAAATCATAAACCCTAAAAAAAAAACTAAGTCCAAAACACGAAAACCAAAACATTAAAAACTAAACCATAGATTTCAAACCTCAAATCCTAAAACCTAAAAAACACCTAAACCTTAACTCTAACCCTAACCCTAACCCTAACCCTAACAATAACCATAAACCTAACCCTAAACCATTAACCCGAAACCCCAAGCCCAAAATACAAAAACCCAAACATTAAACACTAAACCATAGATTTTAAACCAAAAATCCTAAACCCTAAAACCTAAAACTTAAAAGAAAACCTAAACCCCAACCATTAACCTTATCCCTAATACGAAACCTAACACGAACCCTATAATTAACCCTAACCTTAAACCCAAAGCCCAAAATACCAAAACCCTAACATTAAACACTAAACCATAGATATTACAACTCAAATCATTAACCACAAACTCTAAAAGCTAAAAGAACCTAAACCCTAACCTTAACCCTAAACAAAACTCAAATCCTAACCTCAACCCTATCCTTAACCCTAAACCCTAAACCCTAAACACAAAGCCCAAAATACCAAAACCTTAACATTAAACTCTAAACCATAGATATTACGACTCAAATCCTTAACCCTAACCCTAACCCTACCATAAACCCTAAACCCAAGCCCAAAATACCAAAACCCAAACATTAAACACTAAATAATTGATATTAAACCTCAAATACTAAACCCTAAACCCAAAAACCTAAAAAAAAAACTAACCTTAATCCTAACCCTAACCCTAAATCATAAACCCAAAACCCAAAGACAAAAATCCTAACCCTAACTCTAACCCTAAAACCTTAACCCTAAACCTTTAGTCCAAAAAAAAAACCTAAGTCCAAAATACAAAAACCCAAACATTAAACACTAAACAATAGATTTTAAACATCAAATCCTGAACCACAAACCCTAAAACATAAAAGAAACGTAAACCTTAAACCTAACCCTAACCCTAACACAAACCCTATCCTTAACCCTAACCCTACACCCTACACCCTAAACCCAAAGCCCCAAATACCAAACCCTAACATTAAACAATAAACCATAGATATTACAACTCAGATCCTTAACCCCAAACCCTAAAACCTAAAAAACAACTTGAACCCTAACCCTAACCCTAACATTAACCCTAACCCTAACCCTAACATAACCCTTAAACCCTAAGCCAAAATTACCAAAACCCAAACATTAAACACTAAACCATTGATATTAAATCTCAAATCCTAAACCCTAAACCCAAAAACCTAAAAAAACCAAAACCCTAAACCTAACCCTATCCCTAATCTTAACCCTAACCCTATCCCTAAACTATGAACTTGAAACCCTAAGCCCAAAATCACAAAACCCAATTATTAAATACTAAACCATAGATTTTAAACCTCAAATGCTAAACCCTGAACCTAAAAACCTAAAAATAAAAACTACACCCTAATCATAATTCTGACCCTACCCCTACCCCTAAACCCTAAACCCTAAGTCCAAAAAAACACTTAATCCAAAATACGAAAACCCAAACATTAAACACTAAACCATATATTTTAATCCTCAAATCCTAAACAATAAACCCTAAAACCTAAAAATAACTAAACCCCAACCCTAACACTAACACATACCCTAACCCTAACATTAACCCTAGTCCTAACCCTAAACAATTAACCCAAAATCCCAAGCCCAAAATACAAAAACCCTAACATTAAACACTAAACCATAAACCCTAAACCCTAAAAATAAACTAAACCCTAACCCTAATCCTATCTTTAACCCTAACCCTAACCCTAACCCTGTGCTCAACCTAACCCTAAACCCTAAACCTTAAACCCAAAGCCAAATACCAAAACCCTAACATTAAAGACTAAACAATAGATTTTACAACTCAAATCCTTAACCCAAAGCCTAAAACCTAAAAAATAACCTAAATCCTAATCTTAACCCTATCGAAAAAATTGATTATAAAACTAGCTTATAAATAGTAAATTCGTCCATACCTTATTGGAGTCATCCAATCCCAACCTTCGAAATATTTTGCAGTAACATCTTTCCCAATCTAAGATATGGAGAAGAGAAAATTACAGTATGCTCCAACCATCATAAAGAAGCATACATTTTCACTACTGATTTTTTTCAAATGAGACAATGAAAGAGGAACACTTTCTTGTTAAAACGAGTTTGCTATAATTAACACAACTATCTAAGAAACACAACCAAACTGATTGTATAGAATACATATAGCAAAAGAGGAGAACCCACATAAAATTTAGGAAAGATAGTTCTAAAATAACTTCCCCATATTTAGGGAAGTCTTTTTTCCATTTTGGTGGAAAATATTCTCCTAACCTATCATAAGAAAATGACTTCCTCAAGGAGAACATCATATCCAACACATATTTTTTGTGTGATTGTATTAATGTCTCCCATTTGAGAATAATCATAACGTGCCCCTAGAAAATAGTTACAAAATGATTTGGCTTGAGATTAATTTGAACAATACCTCATGATCACCACCTTGACCACCCTTAGAAGGAATATGACCTGGATGGTATGGAGGATAAACAAGCACAACCAGCAGATTCTAACCATCCGGATGCTGAATATGAGTAATATCAACAGAATGCTCATAAATATTATATTTAGAAGCACCTCCTTGTTCCCATAGACTTCACCAGAATAGTTAATAGCCCGAAAATTAAGATCCATGCGTTTATTATTTGACTGAAAAAAATTTAACAATCACTTATTAGTGGCAACGAACACATAGAATAGTTCCAAATTCGCAAAGGAAATGAAGCAAGAGTTGTATTATTCGCTCGACAAACTAAATAAATATGCTTAAGCTACTGAATGTGGAGAAGATATTAGATATGAACCAAACACCCATTACATAAAATGATTCACCGAAGAAAAATGAGACATATTAGATACTATGTATATGTACCATCTTACATTCAAAGGTAGTGAAAAACCAGAAAGTGTAGTGAAAAACCAGATTATAGAGGATAACAACTACAACAAGGTGTCTCAGTTTCATACATATTAATGAACATATCTTTAAGCGTTAATAACCATTCAAATATGCCTCGATGAGAGATGGTGTTGTATCGAAAGGAAAAGAACACAACATAATAGGTAGATAAAGTAGCACTTTGAGTAAATAGAAATCCAAAACCTGCTTTCACTTCATCTTAGACAAAACTTACTTTCAGAAGCAGTGGAATAAGCCTGACGAGTCATGGGCAATAGCTTGAACAACAACAAATTTGTAACAAAAAAAACAAAATAGTACATAAGAAAACACATGACTATATGGTTCATGATAATCACTTCTACAGTCCCCCATAAAGCTCTTGGAACACAATAAGATTCTTTTAAAAATAGGAACTAAAACACCTACAAATGATATAAACTCAAAACGTATTCACCAGTCAACTCACACACAACTTCTTGTCCTTTGCTCTTTAAAGATTCTAATTGCTTCAAAAGAAACATGAAGCTGATTATTCACCTTCTTATAAAAATATATTTGAATGTTATTTTAATGTGGTAAGTGAAACCTCAATGATAATACAACTGGATATTCAAGGTAAACGAAAATATAATATCAAGCTAAGCCATTCTAGCAACAAAAAGAAAAATCCATCGCCAATAATCCAAAGCGAAAGGAAGAATACGCTAGTATACATTGTAATTTATGAACAACAGTAGGCAACAATCATTCACGTTAAGAACATATAGAACCTCTCCTCGAATCCACAGAAATAAAAAAGTATAGATGTAAATGCTAGTTGAATTTTCAAAGTGAGGAAAATTTGAATGAGACAGATAGAATGAGAAGCAAATTCAATGTTCCTCTACATGATTGCCTGTGAGTCAAAACCATACTAAAAAGAAATACACAAAATATAACACAATATATATAATCCTAGCCAATATGTTCTCTTATATCCACAACAGAAGATAACACTCTCCCTTCCATATGAAGTCGAAAAGAAACTAGTACATTTATATATCATTACAAGTAACCAGAAAGTGTAGCTTGCTTGTAATATATATCATTACAAGTAAGAACAACAAAACATTAAGAAAATCATCATTCTGTAATGTAAAGGAACTGCAACCTGCACAATGTCGAGATGATACAAATGCGAAAGCAGACGAACTTCAGCCTTGAACTGTTGTTCAAGCTTAGCTCTAGTTTCCTCATTATGAGTTGGAATCCTCACCATTTTCACAACAACTGCTCTCTGCTTGTAAATTCCTCTATAAATCCTGCTATATGAACCAGAAGCAAACTTGTTACCTATAAACAACTAAGAAAAATCAACTGTCCATTCGTCTTGATTGTCTTTAGAAACATCCCAACTTTCAATATTATAAGACTCTAATATCATTGACAATAGTTCTAAACTATCAACTCATTTCTTACCCATTGTTTCTATATCACATGAATTCCACTTCGTTCTTGAAGATGAAGAAACAAGTTTGAATGTTTTACTCTTAGACCTTCTCAGCCTAGAAGGATTAAAACAAGAAGCCATGGAAAAAAGACACAAAAAACAAAAGTAGCCATGATTTCCTTACTGATTTATACTTATTTTGTGATTAATCAACTGATGTTGGTAATACAACTTCGAGCTAGACTCTCACAAATCAACAAAAGTCGTATTTGTAGACACAAGAACATCAAAACCCTAAAACTAAAATTTAGACATTCAAAGATAGAATTTCTTATGTGATAAACCTTATTCGAACAAAATCATTCCAATGTGATGAAGCATTTTTGTGATTCGTTTTTATCTCTGAGACGTCTTCAACAAGAAATTTTTAAATATGTTTATCAACAAGTAACTCTTCATCTCTTCAATGTGAAAACGTTAAATCTGTTCTTCAGTTCTGTGAGAAAGTTGAAGAAAATATGTTCTTCAGTTTTGTGAGAAAATCGTGTTCTTCAACGATTTGGGGGAAAAGAAAGACCTACCTGATAAATCGTGCTCTTGTTATTTAGTTCAACTCGATTTTCTTGTTCTTCAGTTCCGTGAGAAAGATTTTTGCTTAGTTCTTTAGTGATTTTTACTTCATCTATTGTGTTCTTCCCCCAAGTTCTTCTTATTTCAGTGAGAAAGAGAACATCTGAGAAATTCTTCCGTTCAGCTCCATTTTCGTTTTTGGGAAAATAAGATTTTAATGTTTTATGAAATATTTTTTTTTCTCAACGAAAATGGGAGGGAGAGTTAAAAATGTTGGAGGGAATCTAATATTTTAGTGAAAATTTTTTGGACACACTTCTAATGTGTTGTTTTTACAATTATAAAAATAGGACCCTTTAAAATTGTGGCCATATATATAAATAATTGTTGCCATTTATTTCATAATATGACAACGCTTATAAAGTGTAGCCTATACTATTAAAGGGTACACTTTACAAGTGTTGCCAATATTATCGTTTCAAAAGTTAAAAATTTAGGCTACATTATAAAAGTGTTCCCAAAAATATTTTAGGCAACACTTTTCAAGCGTTGCTCACATTAAGTGTGGTCGTAGGCCTAAAATGGTGTAGTGCATTAAACACTAAACAATAAACTTTAAACCTCGAATCCTACCCCACAAATCTTAAAACCTAAAAAAACCTAAACCCTAACCCTAACCCTAACCCTAACCCAAACACTAACCCTAACGTTAACCAAAACTCTAACCCTAAAACATTAACCCTAAACACCAAACCCAATATACCAAAACTCAAACATTATACACTAAACCATAGATTTTAAACCAAAAACCCTAAACGCCGAAACCTAAAACCTAAAAAAAAACTTAACCCTATCCCTAATACGAACCCTAACGCTAACCCAATCCTTAACCCTAACCCTAAACCTAAACTCAAAGCCCAAAATACCAAAACCCAAACATTAAACATGAAACAATAGATATTACAACTCAAATCCTTAACCCCAAACCCTAAAACCTAAATAACCACCTAAACCATAACCCTAATCCAAACATTAACCCTAACCATAACCCTACCATAAACCCTAAACCCCAAGCCCAAAATACCTAAACCCAAACATTCAACACTAAACCATATATTAAACTTCAAATCCTAAACCCTCAAACCAAAAACCTAAAAAAAACAAAACACTAACCCTAAGCCTAACCCTAACCTTAACCCTAACCCTAAACCTTAACCATAAAACAAAAACCTTGTGCCCAAAATACCAAAACCCAAACATTAAATACTAAACCAAGTATTTTAAATTTCTCAACTGCTGGGTTGATAATCATAATTTTATGACTATTGTGAAGACATGTTGGGAGAGGGATATTGAAGGTAATGTGATGTGGCAATTTCATCAAAAACTCAAAAGACTGTATAACACCTTGAGCACTTGATCGAAGCAAGAATTTGGAGATATTTTCTTACAAGTTAAGGAACATGAAGAAAATGCAAGAAGGGCCGAGGAGAACCTTATAATGGACCCAACTGAAACAAACAGAACTCTACTTCATGAGCTCAATGCCAAATATATTAAGTTCCTGAAGCTAGAGGACTCTATCATGAAACAAAAAACTCAACTTCATTGGTTCAAAGAAGGTGATACGAACTCCAAATATTTTCATTCTTTGATAAGAGGTAGAAGAATGAGGCTCTTTATTCACAAAATCATCAATGAAGATAGGGAGTGGTTACACGGAGATGATTTTATTGCTAAAACTGTCTACGATCATTTCCAACAAATCGTCACTGATGAGGACAAAATTATTAATGAGAATAACTTATAATGCATTCCAAGGATGGTAAGTCAGGATCAAAATGATAGGCTCATTAACATTCCAACGATGAAGGAGTTGAAAGAAGTTGTCTTCTCAATGAACCTCACTTCTGCTACTGGTCCAGAAGGAATGAATGGTTACCTTTTCCAACAATGCTGGCATATCATCAAGCAAGACCTCCTTGGAGTCATTCTTGCCTTTTTCAGTGCTCAGATGATCCCCAAATATTTATCTCATTCCTGTATTGTTTTGTTGCCTAAGGTAAGTAACCCCACCAAATTGACAGAATAAAGACTTATAAGTCTAAGCAATTTCACCACTAAGATCATTTCTAAGCTGGTGAGTAACAAATTTAGTCCTATTCTGCCATGTTTGATTTCTCTTAACCAATCAGGCTTTGTTAAAGGGATAAATATTCCAGAGAACATTATTTTGGCACAAGAAATTATCCATCAAATCAGGAAGCCTAACACTGGGAGTAATGTCATTAAAATTGGATATGGCAAAAGCTCACGATAGAGTTTCTTGGGCCTACATTTGTTTGATATTAAGGAAGATAGGATTTGATGAAAAGTTCATGGATATGGTATGGCGGATTATTGCTAACAATTGGTACCCTATCATCATTAATGGTAAGAGGTATGGCTTCTTCCACTCCACTAGAGGGCTGAAACAAGGAGATCCACTGTCACCTGCCCTATTTATTTTAGGAGTAGAGGTACTATCAAGAACTCTCAATTGACTCAACAACAATCCTGACATTCATGGTTTCTTTATGGAAAATAGGGGGCCAATGGTGAATCACTTAAGTTTTGCAGATGATATCATTTTGTTCTCTTCCGCAAAAACCAAGACTCTAAAACTCATCATGCAAACCTTGAAAGATTATGAAGATGCTTCTGGTCAACTGGTTAATGTAGACAAAAGCCACTTCATCATTCACTCAAATGCCTTTAACACCAAAAGGGATAGAATTAAACGAAGTACATGCTTCAGACAGAAACAAGGTCCCATAACTTATATAGGATGCCCAATCTTTGTGGTAGACCTAGAATCATTTATTTTTCTGACATTGTTAACAAAGTTATTTGTAGGATCACAGTGTTGCAAACTAAGCAGCTAAGTTATGGAGGCAAGGAAATTCTAATTAAACATGTACTACAATCTCTCCTCATACATATTCTCTCAACACCACCACCACCATCTACTGTGCTTAAACAGATTCAAATGCTCATGGCTGACTTCTTCTGGGAAGAATGAAAAAAGAAAGTATCATGGGCTTCCTGGAAAAACATGAGTTTCCCATATGATGAAGGGGGAGTTGGTATGAGAAATATTCAAGATGTGTGCATGGCTTTTCAATATAAACAATGGTGGACCTTTAGGACAAAACACACATTATGGGGAGAATTCATGAAAGTAAAATACTCTCAGAGGTCTAATCCTAACTGTAAAAAAGGGGACACAACAGACTCAATTACCTGGAAACACATGCTACAATTAAGGAACAAGATGGAGCAACACATACAGTGGAAACTCAACTCAGGTTCTTGTTCTTTTTGGTGGGATAATTGGCTAGGTACTGGTAATCTAGCTCAATTTTCCACCAATAGTAACAGGTTCAACAATAGTACAGTTGCGGATTTTTGGTGTGATGACAAATGGAATTGGAACAAGTTAATACAACAAGCTCCTAGTTGCCAACTAGCAAACATCCTTACTGTAGAGATACCTACTCAGCAACATCTTCCAGATCAAGCAATATGGACACTCAACAGTGATGGAAAATTTACATGCTCATCATCATGGAACGAGATCAGGGAGAAAAAATCCAAAACCTTGTTCAATTCTTTTCTTTGGCACAAAAGTATTCCTTTCAAAGAATCTTTCCATGTTTGGAGAGCTTTGAAAGGAAAATTCCCAACTAATGAAAAAATTATAACTTTTGGTAAATAACCTTCTAACTATTTTTGTTGTTCTAACAGGCAAGGATTGGACACAATCGAACACATTCTTAAAAATGGGCAATTTGCAGCTTATGTGTGGCAGATCCTGGCAGCAGTAGCTGGAATTACCCCAAATCACAACTCCCTACAACATCTTCTCATACAATGGTGGAATACGAAACACAAAAATGGGGCACACAAACTTCTCTTATAGGCCACACCTATCTTCATTTGTTGGAACCTATGGAAGAACAAGTGTGCAAGCAGATATGGAGGAAAGTCATCCAACATCAGTAAAGTAAAATATGCCATTTATAAGGATACCTACAGTATATTAACAGTAACTTTCCCTCAAATTATTTGGCCTTGAACTTGTAAAGGTTTAATTAAACTAGGGGAAGATTACACTCATGACACAAAAGTAACGATGGTGGCATGGAAAACCCCCCAGAACAATGGATAAAAATCAATACGGATGGCAGTGTGATTGACAATCCTGGCAAGATTGGAGAAGGTGGAATCATAAGGGATCAAAACGGCAAAATGGTGATGGCATTTGCTGTTCCACTTGGAGTTGGTACAAACAACCAAGCTAAACTCGGAGATGCTATTTTTGGGTTGACTTGGGGGCTGGAGCTGGGTTACAGGAAAATTCTATTAGAGGTAGATTCTGTAACATTCCAGAAAATGTACTTGTCTCGTGAAGAGTCTATTAGGTTTTAAGAATATGTATTGGGGTACATAGGCATCCCAATTCCAAATATTGAGTAATATTGGGCATGTTACAGAATATTGGCTTAAGGGTGGCCAATTTCTATGTATTAACAAGTAACTTAAAATACACTTTGATGTTCAAATGCTCCAATCCAAGTTTGTTTAGGAATTGTACCTGCAATGAAGACCCTAAGCTAAAATTCTTAATTTCTTCGCTTACTCACATTAGGTACGAGGCATCCAAGTGTCAAGCCTAGGTACCATAGCACATGATCATTTAAAATGATTATGTAGATTAAGTAGTGCCCAAGAACATAATGAGGATCCTTGGGACAAGAAGTGAACTTTCCAAGTGCTACTACGGAGTGCATGGTTAGGAAAGTTCAAGGCAACACATGTGCAAGCACACGTGCTACCGGCCGAGAGACCAAGAGACCAAGCCCAACCAATTCGGTTAGGGTGGCTGGGGGGCCGGCACGCGTCGGGTCAAGCCATATGGGGCCGAGCTTCCTAACCAATCCTAGGATCTAACTAACTTACCTATCTAGCTAACAAACCTAGGACTAACTATAATTAACTAACTAGTGTACTCGAAATCCTAAGACCTAATCGGGTGACACTAGGCGAGTAGCTAACTAAAGAAACATCCTAGTACCTAACCTAGGATGGTCCAAAGGGGTTGGTTATGGTCCTAGTTACTTAGGGGTACTAAAGTAATTACCCTAGGTCACTTAATTAATTAAATTAGAAACTTAATTAATAATTTAAATTCATGGTCAAACCCGAGACCCTTAGAAAATTTTCAGAATTTAGCTAAGTCAAATTCTCTACTATTTTTAGTCAATTTAGGAGGTGCATTTCGGTAATTAGCTAATTGATTTATTTAATTAAGTTAATTAGCCTAAGTTGAATTAGTCAATATTCAGTTAGTAAGACTTAGACTCACGTTTACCAGTAGAAATTCACGACTGAAAAACAGAGAGAAAACGTAAGAAAAACAATAAAAAAAAAACTCTCGGTTCTCCTTATGCAATTTCAAGGAAATTCTTCGAGATTTTCGTGCAAAGAACAGGGTGATCTTCATAGATTCAATTCTATAGTAAGGTATGGGTTTCTCTCTTGGATTCCTTTCCCCATGAGGCTTTTCAAATAGAATTCAAGAAAAATGAAACTATGGTTGTTCCCAATGAAATTGTCGAATGTTCATCTCCCTAGTTCTCCCTATTTCTGATTCTAGTAGTATGTATAATGCAAATCTCGAGCATGTTGTTGGTATGTGGTGTTAACTGATCATTATGTGTAGGTTTCTGTGATTTGATAATGTCGAATGAGACCTATAGGTTAGATCCGTATGATTACAGTATCATTTACATGAGATAAGGAATGTTGTAATGCCTAAATGTGTTCGAGAAGATGAAATTGTTATAAGTCATTTATGAAATTCAATTTACTATTGAAATAAATGAAGGTTTCGATTACTGTGTGAGTTTACAGTAGATATGTTTGTAAGTGTTTGGAATGCAATGTTTCCAAGAACAAATAAGAATGAAAATCAAAGTTAGTTAATGAATCTTCAATGCGAAATCAACAATATAGCTTGGCCAAACTAAGCACTGAATATAAGCTAATCAAAGGTTAAAAGTTTGCTTGCTTAAAATGATGAGATTACTATAGTATATACATGAAGTTAATTGACGTGGCTAGTGATAATATCATGACAAGTGGTTAGTGAAAGTTTGGTTTATGCCAATAAATTGGCCAGAAACATTATTTCCAAAATATGTAATAGAATGGGCCAATGACTAAGTCATACAAATCTTATATCGCCAATGTAAATTATGATGTTTATTGTAAGGTCAAATACATGTTAAAGATTGACTTGACAAGATGTAACTCAATGAAATCATAACCTAGGGTATGCCAATGATTGGGACAAGTCCCAACATACCTTATCCAAATGAACTTGTGAACATAGTAGCACATTGAATAAGTCCTTATAACTTTCATAAAGAATGGTACAAGACTACCAAATAACATTGAACAAGATAAGGTGAGTAATGAAATAACTAAAAGCTTATGAGTTATGAAATTGACCTAGAATGGGGTGTTAAAGGAATTGAGACAAGTATAACTTGCACCTAAACAATTATGTTAAAAATACTCACTTAAGAGGGTGTTAGAAATCGTGATACAAGTCTCATTAACACCATGATGATAATGTAAGATATAAGTTTACATTCATGAAGTATAGAAAGTGATGTCAAGTCATCCATTGAGCTAAGCATACCTCATACTAGAATATAGCTTCCATAGTGTATGAGTCAACTCTAAAAGTTGTAAAGTATAATAAATTGAGCTAAGCACCGATAAACTAGTAATGAGCTTGTGCAAGCACATGTAAGCCTCATGAGATGAGACTACCACCAAGGTGGATAAGAGTCTCCAAATTCTCCTAGTCTTTGAACTATGTCGCCAGCATAGGTTACTATCTAGTGGATCCATGTAAGAAAGCTAGAAAGTATTCGGTTTCACTTTGGCCGGTGAACCACCTCTTTTCAGTGTAGGGAAGACACTGGATTTCATGTTAGCTCACATGATCTATGTCGGTTGAATGCTAAAGATTTCTTTAAGAAAGTATGAAAGAAAGAAAGAAAGAAAGAACTAGGAAGATGAGGGGTGTTCGGATAGGATGACCAAAGGGCGAGGTTAGACTAAGTAATGATGTAAGTCATTCTTAGTCATTGCACAGAAAGATCCCAATGGAAGTCTTAAAAGAATATCCTAAGTCAAACTAGCATGTTAAAAGTGAACATGAACTCAAAGAAGAAGAAATGTAAGTTCAAAGTGAACTAAGAAAGCAAAAGCATAAGAATATCAAATCATCAGTGTTTGATAAGAATGAAGTTTTAACAGTTATTGGTTTATGCCAATAAAGGGAGCAAAACATAATGACTCCTCAATTTGAGTATGAATATATGCCCCAGCATCTTTATATTATGCAAATGATCAAAGAATGGTCATAGCCAATAAAGATTGGCTTATAAAGACTTCATGCCCAATTTAACATTAATGGAAAGAACAACTTCTGAGTAGGGTAGTCAAATCATTTCCTTGGTCTTTTGGATAACTTACTTGATTCATTGTAGCAATGGGACTACAATGAATTATTGCACTCATAAGTAAAACATAGGATCAAAGTAGATCATTGAACTACACAACAAAAAGAAGAAAAGACTGAAAAATAAACTAAGTCTCGGAGAGGGAGGTCTCGGCCTAAGAGGAGCAAAAATATTAAATTTTGCTTGAGTTGTTCTAAAATTACGTTAATGAATCCAATGTCTTATGTTCATTTAGAAAATGAGTTGTGTGCTTTAAATGCATGAAAATATGTCATATTCATAGCATGATTCATGAATAACGAATTAGGAAAGTGAAGTGACTTCACTTTCCAAAAATGGCATGTTGCTATAGGAAGAACTTTCCTTGATCATGCATAGTCCTTATGTGTTTATGTGCATACACCAATACTTATTACAAGTGTGTACTAACCCATATACAATTACTATTTTTATAGGTGCAGGTCCTTGAAGAAGATTGAAGATCAGTTGAAGCTGTTTGGACTAGTACCTTCTGATTTTTGTAGGTCCTCTTGAGTTCGAGGATGCCTACGCTTTATTTTCTAGATTTAGTAGATTAGACATAGCTAGTGGATGTTGTCCCTAGCGTTTCCTTTCAAACATTTTTTCAAGCTTTTGTATTAAGGCTGGTTTGGCAACTATTAATGATATTATGAATTCTTCATTCCAATTGTTCAATCTGTTAATATATGGTTATATAGTTTGAGCCGTTAGTATATCACTCTTATGCAAGAATTGTATGAAGTCTAAGTACACTTCAGTAAATTTAAAAAGTTTTAAATTTTCCGCTAAATTTAACTTTATGATTGTGATGAAAGCTAAGAAGAGGCTTGTCTGCGACCTCTGAGAGGTTAACGACGCCGGTATCATCTAGGGTCTAGGACCCGGGTGTGACAAACTTGGTATCAGAGCATGAGGTTAAATTACCTAGGAACTACGCTCAAAATAACCACGTTGCGTAGTTTCTAGATTATGGTTGTGAAGTGCACCACAACCATGACTTAGAGACTTAGTGATGTTAAAAATCTTCTCTTCTTCTACTCTTTATCGTGTTGTGTAGAGTTTTGACATTTTTTGTCATTCTAGCATCTAAATTCCTTCTTGTGTGTGCGTGTACAAAAATGAACACAAGAAGAAACGCAGGCAGGAGAGTTGGAGAAGCAGCTGCTGGGGGAAACCAAGCTCCTCCTCAAGCCCCAGCTGCTGGAGTGCAAGTGCCTGTCAACCCAGCTGCGTTGACGGATGGAGAAGTGAGAGCAGCACTGGTTCAGATGGCCCAGGCCATCACTGCTCACGCACAGGCTATCACAACCCAGACCACTAGGGAGGGTGGTACCAGTGAGAAACCACATGCTAGCACCATGGCTAGCAGACTGAGAGATTTCACCAGGATGAATCCTCAGTCTACTTAGGGTCCTGAACCAATGAGGATCCCCAGGAGTTTGTGGATGAGGTCCACAAGATTCTCTGTGCTATGGGTGTTAATGAAGAGGAGAAGGCTGAGTTGGCTGCATACCAGCTCAAGGATATGGATCAGGTATGGTACAAGATGTGGGTAGATGGCCAAGCACCAGGAGAAGTCCACATCACTTGGGAAATTCTCAAGACTGCATTCCTTGAGATGTTTTTTCCCAGAGAGCAGAGAGAGTCTAAGGTTGAGGATTTCATCAACCTACGTTAGGGAGGTATGTAAGTCAAGGAATACTCCTTGAAGTTTGTTAAACTTTCCAAATATGCTTCTTCCCTGGTGTCCAGTAGGGATGAGATAAGCAGGTTTGTGACTGGTGTATCGGAGGATCTGGAGGAGGAATGTCGGGCATCCATATTGCATTATAACATGGACCTTGATAGGTTGATGGTAAATGCACAGCAGGTGGAGGAGAGTCGGCGGAGGAAGAGAGGCCGAGAAGGAAAGAAGCCTAGGCCCTCGGATCAGGCTGGTTCTAGCACTGGTAGGAGTTCTTTTGGAGTCTAGGACAGGCCCAAGTTCAAGAAGGGGCACCAGCACTCAGGTAATCCTACTCCTTCTAGGAACATTGATGCCAAAGGGGGCAAGTCTGGCCCAAGAAGGGCAATGATAGAAATACCCAGCGTGACAGTAAGCCGTGTACTAAATGTGGCCGTTTGCATGGAGGTGAGTGCATGGTAGGTTCTAATGCCTGCTATGGGTGCGGCAAGAGTGGGCATATGATCAGGGACTGACCACATGTGAAGAATCAGGCCAAGGCAGATACTCAGCCTCGGCCTAATCCTGCTGCTGCAGTCGAGCCTCCCAAAAGGAACAAGTTCTATGCTTTGAAAGGTAGAGAGGAGCAGGAGAAGTCAGCTGATGTGGTCACTGGTACCTTGCATTTCTTTTCTTTTCCTGTGTATGCATTGTTAGATCCAGGATCCACCTTGTCTTTTGTTACTCCTTTAGTAGCTAGTAAATTTGAATTGCTTCTTGAGATCTTGCATGAATCTTTTCTAATTAGTACTCCCATAGGAGACATCATTAGAGCTGAAAGAGTATATAGAGATTGCCCAATAACTGTTCTTGATAGAGTTACTTATGCTGACCTAATAGAATTAACCATGCTTGACTTTGATATAATTTTGGGTATGGATTGGCTCCATAAATGCATGCTACTAGACTGTCGAAACAGGGTAGTAAGGTTTCAGTTTCCTAATGAGTTAGAGCTGGAATAGGAAGGGCGTAGTTCAAATCAGCAGGCCAAATAGTTTCCCATCTTAAAGCCAATAAGATGTTATCTAAGGGTATTTATACCACTTAGTCAGAGTCAATGACTTAGAACATGAAGTTCCTTCCATAGACTCTGTGTCCATAGTGAATGAGTTTCAAGATGTCTTTCCGGAGTATTTACCAGGAATCCCTCCTGAACGCGAAATTGACTTTGGTGTTGACTTAGATCCCAACACCAAACCAATTTCCATTCCTCCCTATAGAATGGCTCCAGCTGAACTCAAAGAGTTGAAGTTGCAGTTAAAAGATCTACTTGATAAGGGCTTCATCCAGCCGAGCATATCCCCATGGGGTGCTCCAGTGTTGTTCGTTAAGAAAAAGGATGGAACCTTTAGAATGTGTATCTATTATCGACAACTCAACAAAGTCACTATAAAGAACAAATACCCTCTTCCCAGAATTGATGATCTATTTGATCAACTCCAAGGTTCAAGTTTCTTTTCTTAAATAGATCTCCGGTCAAGGTATCACCAGCTTTGAGTGAGACAAGAGGACATTCCTAAGACTTCCTTCCATACTAGGTATGGTCATTAAGAGTTTCTTGTCATGTCATTTGGTCTCACTAACGCACCAGCCGCGTTTATGGACCTTATGGATAGGGTTTTCCGTGAATACCTTGATTCTTTTGTCATAGTATTCATAGATTACATCCTCATATACTCTAAGACCATAGAAGAGCATGAACAGCATTTGAGAATGACATTGCAAGTACTCAGGGAACATCAGTTGTATGCAAAATTCAGCAAATGTGAGTTTTGGATGAGATCAGTGACATTCCTTGGTCATGTTGTGTCCGACCAGGGTGTAGAGTTTGATCCGTAAAAGATTGAGTCAGTAAAGAACTGGCCGAGACCCCTCACTCCTACAGACATCCGAGTTTCTTGGGTTTGGCTGGTTACTATCGCAGGTTTGTTGAGGGCTTTTCCGCTATTGCTGCTCCATTGACAGCTTTAACAAAGAAGAAGGCGAAGTTTGAGTGGTCTGAAACTTGTGAAAAGAGCTTCCAAGAGCTCAAAGACTCACTTCAGCCCCAGTTCTCACATTGTCGAGGAGTGGTGAAGGGTATGTGGTGTACTGTGATGCTTCCGAGTAGGTTTGGGATGTGTTCTTATGCAGGATGGCAAGGTGATTGCATATGCATCAAGACAGTTGAAAATCCACGAGAAGAATTACCCTACCCATGATCTTGAGTTAGCTGCTGTGGTATTTGCGTTAAAACTTTGGAGACATTACTTATATGGTGTACATGTTGATGTATTTACTGACCATAAAAGTCTTCAGTATGTTTTTACATAGAGAAATTGAATCTTCGTCAGAGAAGATGGCTAGAGCTGCTCAAGGATTATGACATGAGTGTCCACTATCACCCAGGTAAGGCCAATGTAGTGGCCGATGCTTTGAGCCGATTGAGCATGGGCAGTGTGTCTCATATTGATGATGAGAAGAAGGAGCTGGTTAAAGAGGTACACCAATTGGCTAGGTTAGGTGTACAACTGGTAGATACACCAAGTGGGGGTGTTTCATTTCATTCCAGTTCTGAATCCTTATTTGTTGTAGATGTTAAAGCTAAGCAGCATCTCGACCCAGCACTCATGGAGTTGAAAGACTCAGTGTTGATTAAGATGAATGAATCATTCTCCCTAGGGGGGATGGTGTGCTTAGATACCAGGGCAGATTGTGTGTGCCCAATATTGATAATCTGAGACCTAATATTATTGTAGAGGCTCATGGCTCCAGGTATTCCATTCATCCAGGTTCCACCAAGATGTATCATGATCTCAAGGAGATCTATTGGTGGGAAGGTATGAAGCAATATTTCTAAGTTTGTGGAGGAGTGCCCCAATTGCCAACAGGTTAAGGCCGAACACCTTAAGCCTGGAGTCTTACCCAGTCGATTGAGATCCCAACATGGAAGTGGGAGGCTATTAATATGGACTTTGTGGTTGGTCTGCCCAGGACCAGGAAACTGCATGATTCCATTTGGGTCATTGTTGACAGGATGACTAAGTCTGCTCACTTCATTCCTGTGAAGTCTACTTACAGGGCCGAAGATTATGCCAAGTTATATTGATGAGATAGTGAGGTGGCATGGGATCCCTTTATCTATCATTTCGGATAGGGGAGCCCAGTTCACTTCTCACTTTTGGAGATCTTTCCAAAAGAGCTTGGGTACACAGGTGAAGCTCAGTCTGCTTTTCATCCTCAGACGGATGGACAAGCAGAGCGTACCATTCAGACCCTTGAAGACATGCTGAGAGCATGTGTTATTGACTTCAAGGGGAGTTGGGATGATCACTTGCCACTGATTGAGTTCTCTTATAATAATAGCTACCATTCCAGTATTGGGATGGCACCTTTTGAAGCACTGTATGGCAGAAGATGTAGGTCCCCAGTTGGTGGTTTGAGGTAGGAGAGTCTTCCATCCTTGGCCCTGAGATCATACATGAGGCTATGGAAAAGGTGAGAATGATCAGGGATAGATTGGCTACTGCTTACAGTCGTCAAAAATCCTATGTGATAACAGGAAGAGGGCTCTTGAATTCGAGGTAGGTGATCAAGTCTACCAAGATATCACCCATGAAAGGGGTGATGGTTTGGTAAGAAAGGGAAGTTGAGTCCGAGGTATATAGGTCCTTATGAGGTCTTACAGCGAGTAGGGAATGTTGCCTATGAACTGAAGTTACCAAATGACTTGGCTTCTGTTCATCCAGTGTTTCATGTTTCGATGCTTAAAAAGTGTCTAGGTGATCCAGCATCCATCCTGCTGTTGAGGGGTTAGGAGTCGATGAGAACCTTTCTTATGAAGAGGTTCCAGTTGAAATTTTAGATCGCCAAGTGAAGCAGCTGAGGAACAAGGAGGTTGCCACCGTAAAGGTGTTATGGAGGAACCACCTTGTTGAGGGAGCAACATGGGAGGCCGAGGCCGACATGAGATCCCGTTACCCTCACTTGTTCAGTTCTTGAGGTTAGATATACTCTTCCTAAGTCTATTTTGTTTATGAAACTCTAAATTTTAGTGCATTAGTCGGTTTTGGTGTTTTAAGTCCATAACTGTGTGTTTTATACTTGCACTATATGAGTTAATATGAGTTCATGCTTGCATTCATGTTGCTGTTTTTGTATAGCATTGACATGATTTTTGTGTCGCATGAGTTGTGATGTGCATTGAGTTAAAGTGAGATTGAGAAGGAAGTTCCTCAATCTCAGATATGAAGCTTCAGATAAGCTTTGAGTGATGTGCATCATCCAGAGTAAGTTGTGAATCAGATATTCACAAAGAGTAAAGTTTCAAGTATGTTGATGTGTTTTTCAAAATACCCTCTTTGATTCAAAATATGTGTAGTGTCATTCGGGGACGAATGTTCCTAAGGGGGGATAATGTAACATTCCAGAAAATGTACTTGTCTAGTGAAGAGTCTATTAGGTTTTAAGAATATGTATTGGGGTACATAGGCATCCCAATGCCCAATATTGAGTAATATTGGGCATGTTAGAGAATATTGGCTTAAGGGTGTTAGCCAATTTCTATGTATTAACAAGTAACTTAAAATACACTTTGATGTTCAAATGCTCCAATCCAAGCTTGTTTAGGAATTGTACCTGCAATGAAGACCCTAAGCTAAAATTCTTAATTTCTTCGCTTACACACATTAGGTACGAGGCATCCAAGTGTCAAGCCTAGGTACCATAGCACATGATCATTTAAAATGATCATGTAGATTAAGCAGTGCCAAGGACATAGTGAGGATCCTTGGGACAAGAAGTGAACTTTCCAAGTGCAACTACAGAGTGACGGTTAGGAAAGTGCACGGAACACATGTGCAAGCACATGTGCACCGGCCGAGAGACCAAGCGACCAAGCCAACCGATTCGGTTAGGGAGTTAGGGGGCCGGCACGCGTCGGGTCAAGCCACGTGGGGCCGAGCTTCCTAACCAATCCTAGGCTCTAACTAACTTACCTAACTAGCTAACTAACCTAGGACTAACTAAAATGAACTAACTAGTGTGCCGAAATCCTAAGACCTAACCGGGTGACACTAGCCGAGTAGCTAACTAAAGAAACATCCTAGTACCTAACCTAGGATGGTCCAAAGGGGTTGGTTATGGTCCTAGTGACTTAGGGGTACTTTAGTAATTACCTAGGTCACTTAATTAATTAAATTAGCAACTTAATTAATTAATTTAAATTCATGGTCAAACCGAGACCCTTAGCAAATTTTCAGAATTTGGCTAAGTCAAATGCTCTCCTATTTTTAGTCAATTTAGGAGGGGCGTTTTGGTAATTAGCTAATTGATTTATTTAATTAAGTTAATTAGCCTAAGTTGAATTAGTCAATATTCAGTTCCTAAGACTTAGACTCACGTTTATCCAGTAGAATCTCACGACTGAAAAATGAGCAAACATAAGAAAAAAATAGAAAAATACTCTCGGTTCTCCTTAGGCGATTTCAAGGCAATTCTTCAAGATTTTGTGCAAAGAACAGGGTGATCTTCGTAGATTCAATTCTACAGTAAGGTATGGGTTTTCTCTTTGGATTCCTTTCCCCAGAGGCTTTTCAAACGTTTTGAATTCAAGAAAACCGAAACTAGGGTTGTTCCCAATGAAATTGTCGAATGTTCATCTCCCTAGTTCTCCCTATTTCCGATTCTAGTAGTATGTATAATGCAATCTCGAGCATGTTGTTGGTATGTGGTGCTAACTGATCATTATGTGTAGGTTTCTGATTTGATAATTCGAATAAGACCTATAGGTTAGATCCGTATGATTAGAGTATCATTTACATGAGATAAGTAATGTTGTAATGCCTAATTGTGTTAGAGAAGATGAAATGTTATAAGTCGTTTATGAAATTCGTTTCTGTTGAAAGGAATGAAGGTTTCGATTACTGTGTGTTTTTATAGTAGATATGTTTGTAAGTGTTTGGAATGCAATGTTTCCAAGAAAAATAAGAATGAGAATCAAAGCTAGTTAATGAATCTTCAATGCCAAATCAACTTTATAGCTTGGCCAAACTAAGCACTGAATTGTTCTTATAAGCTAATCAAAGTTAAAATTGGCTTGCTTAAATGATGAGATTACTACAGTATATACATGAATTAATTGACTTGGCTAGTGATAATATCATGACAAGTGTTTAGTGAAAGTTTGGTTTATGCCAATAAATTGGCCAGCAATATTTCCAAAATATGTAATAGAATTGGCCAATGACTAAGTCATACCAATCTTATATGGCCAATGTAAATTATGATGTTTCTTGTAAGACAAACACATGTTAAAGATTGACTTCCTAAGATGTAACTAAATGAACTCATTACCTAAGGTATGCCATGATTGGGACAAGACCCAACATACCCTATCCAAATGAACTTGTGAACATAGTAGCACATTGAATAAGTCCTTATAACTTTCAAAAGAATGGTACAAGACTACCAAATAACATTGAACAAGATAAGGTGAGTAATGAAATAACTAAAATCTTATGAGTTATGAAATTGACCTAAAATGGGGTGTTAAAGGAAGTGAGACAAGTCTCACTTGCGCCTAAACATTTATTTTAAAGATACTCACATAATAGGGTGTTAGAAATCGTGAGACAAGTCTCATTAACACCATGATGATAAGGTAAGATTTAAGTTTACATTCATCAAGTATAGAAAGGGATGACAAGTCATCCATTGACCTAAGCATACCTCATACTAGAAGAAATCTTACATAGTGTATGAGTCAACTCTAAAAGTTGTTGTCACACCCGGACTTCATACCCCGGATGAGGCCGGCGTCGTTAACCTCTCAGAGGTCGCAGAAAAGCCTCTTAACATTCGTCATAACATGTTATCATTAAATATTGCGGAAAAATTAAAAACTTTTAACATACTAATGAAGTATACTTAGACTTCATACTTAAGATTTATATAGACATACGATATTTAAAACTGTCTCACATATATAGAAATAATCTAAGACTGCAAATCTGGACTTAGCCAACAATAGTCAATATGCCATATAGGCCTTAATAAAAAAAGAATCGAAAGAACATAACTGATAACGTATTCTAATAACTACTAAGTCTTCATAGGCTAGAATATAAATGATAGCATCCCGAACAAGAGGACCTACCAAGACTTGGAGAAAGAGTTCTAAGCTTCTTCAAATCGACCTGCTTAACTTCAATAGCCAGAACCTACATTTGTTGTAACATAAAGTAATGGGGTTAGTACGCCACATGTACTAAGTAAGGGTATATGCACATAACACATAGGTACATGCATGAAAAAGTATCATTTATCATTCTTTAGAAATATGCTAAGTCATATAAAAGTCTTCAATGCACATACCATATAACACATACAAGTTAAAGCATGATCATAATCAAAAACATATTCTCATAGAGTCATGTTAATATTTCATTTTATATAATTCATATAGACACAACATACAAAATATATACCATGATCCATCCCCAACCTACAAGTGCAATAGTCATGTGAATCCCCATAACCCCCACACAACCAAATAGATAAGATAGGAGACCATTAGTAAAGCTTTGCTTCATATAACTTGTAACATAGTTAGTTATCATTAACATAGCAATATAGCCAAATAACATATTTATCATAATAGCCAATATTCACATAAAAGTAACATCATATATCATAAACATATATCTTTCATATCATCATATTACTTAAGAACAATATCCTAGGATTACCCTTAGAGTCAACTTGTGCAATGTCTAGGTAGCGTCTCATACCACTACCTATACAAAGCCAACTCTCAAGTCACCCTAGTCAACGTTCGTTTACTTTTATTTCATTTTAGATGAGGGAATTAACCGACATAGATCATGTGAGCTTAACTTGGAATCCGGTGTCTTCTCCACAACAAAAAGAGGTGGTCCTACCGGCCAAAGTAGAACCGAACATGACGTAGCTTTCTAGGTGGATCCACTAGCTAGTATCATATGGTTGCAACATAGTTCAAGAACTAGGAGATGTATTAGAGACTCATAGTTCCACATTACATGGCAGCCTCAATCTCATGAGAATCTTTGTGAACCTACCTTCCCGCTAGGGAAGGGACACTTCCCATATCTAGTTCACCGGTTCTTAGCTTAAGTCCCTTTTCTTGAAATAACCTTTAATTTGTCTTTTATAAAAGAATTATCATAGGTCATAGGAGATTATCTCCTTGTATAACATGATCATGAGATCTTTTACAACGAGAAGGGAATGTTGCATATGAACTGAAGTTACCAAATGACTAGGCTTCTGTTCATCCAGTGTTCATGTTTCGATGCTTAAAAAGTGTCTAGGTGATCCAGCATCCATCCTGCTTGTTGAGGGGTTAGGAGTTGATGATAACCTTTCTTATGAAGAGGTTCCAGTTGAAATTTTAGATCGCCAAGTGAGCAGCTGAGGAACAAGGAGGTTGCCACCTTAAAGGTGTTATGGAGGAACCACCTTGTTGAGGGAGCAACATGGGAGTGAGGCCCGACATGAGATCCCGTTACCCTCACTTGTTCATTTCTTGAGGTTAGATATACTCTGCCTTAGTCTAATTTTGTTTATGAAACTCTCATTTTAGTTCATTAGTCGGGTTTGGTGTTTTAAGTCCATAACTTTGTTTTTTATACTTGCACTATATGAGTTAATATGAGTTCATGCTTGCATTCATGTTGCTATTTTTGTATAGCATTGACATGATTTTTGTGTCACATGAATTGTGATGTGCATTGAGTTAAAGTGAGATTGAGAGGGAAGTTCCTCAATCTAAGATACGAAGCTTCATATAAGCTTTGAGTGATGTGCATCATCCAGAGTAAGTTGTGAGTCAGATATCACAAAGAGTAAAGTTTCAAGTATGTTGATGTGTTTTTCAAAAATACCCTCTTGATTCAAAATAATGTGTAGTGTCGTTCGGGGATGAATGTTCCTAAGTGGGGGATAATGTAACATTCCAGAAAAATGTACTTGTCAAGTGAAGAGTCTATTAGGTTTTAAAATATGTATTGGGGTACATAGGCATCCCAATGCCCAATATTGAGTAATATTGGGCATGTTAGAAATATTGGCTCAAGGGTGTTAGCAAATTTCTATGTATTAACAAGTAATTTAAAATATACTTTGATGTTCAAATGCTCCAATCCAAGATTGTTTAGGATATGTACTTGCAATGAAGACCCTAAGATAAATTCTTAATTTCTTCGCTTACTCACATTAGGTACGAGGTATCCAAGTGTCAAGCCTAGGTACCATAGCACATAGATCATTTAAAATGATCATGTAGATTAAGCAGTGCGCAAGGACATTGTGAGGATCCTTGGGACAAGAAGTGAACTTTCCAAGTGCAACTACAGAGTGAACGGTTAGGATGTGCACGGAAACACAATGTGCAAGCACATGTGCAACCGGCCGAGTGACCAAGCGACCAAGACCAACCGATTCGGTTAGGGAGATTAGGGGCCGTCACGCGTCGGGTCAAGCCATGTGGGGCCGAGCTTCCTAACCACTCCTATGCACTAACTAACTTACCTACTAGATAACTAACCTAGGACTAACTTTAATGAACTAACTAGTGTGCTCGAAATCCTAAGACCTAATCGGGTGACACTAGCCAAGTAGCTAACTAAAGAAACATCCTAGTACCTAACCCTAGGATGGTCCAAAGGGGTTGGTTATGGTCCTAGTTACCTAGGGTACTATAGTAGTTACCGTAGGTCATTAATTAATTAAATTAGCAACTTAAATAATTAATTTAAATTCATGGTCAAACTCGAGACCCTTACAAAATTTTCAGAATTTGGTTAAGTCAAATGCTCTCCTATTTTTAGTCAATTTAGGGGGCGTTTTGTGTAATTAGCTAATTGATTTATTTAATTAAGTTAATTAGCCCCTAAGTTGAATTAGTCAATATTCAGTTCCTAGACTTAGACTCACGTTTATCTAGTAGAATCTCACGACTGAAAAACAGTGAGCAAACATAAGAAAAAAATAGAAAAAAATACTCTCGGTTTCCTTAGGCGATTTCAAGGCAATTCTTCAAGATTTTTGTGCAAAGAACAGGGTGATCTTCATAGATTCAATTCTACAGTAAGGTATGGTTTCTATCTTGGATTCCTTTCCCCATGAGGCTTTTCAAACGTTTTGAATTTAAGAAAACCGAAAGTAGGGTTGTTCCCAATAAAATTGTCAAACGTTCATCTCCCTAGTTCTCCTATTTCCGATTCTAGTAGTATGTATAATGCCAATCTCGAGCATGTTGTTGGTATGTGGTGCTAACTGATCATTATGTGTAGATTTCAATGATTGATAATTTACTTAGATCCCAACACCAAACCAATTTCCATTCCTCCCTATATAATGGCTCCAGCTGAACTCAAAGAGTTGAAGTTGCAGTTAAAAGATCTACTTGATAAGGGATTCATCCAGCCGAGCATATCCCCATGGGGTGCTCCAGTGTTGTTCGTTAAGAAAAAGGATGGAACGCTTAGAATGTGTATCGATTATCGGAAACTCAACAAAGTCACTATAAAGAACAAATACCCTCTTCCCAGAATTGATTATCTATTTGATAAGCTCCAAGGTTCAAGTTTCTTTTCTAAAATAGATCTCCGGTCAGGGTATCACCAGCTTAGAGTGAGACAAAAGGACATTCGTAAGACTGCCTTCCGTACTATGTATGGTCATTACGAGTTTCTTGTCATGTCATTTGGTCTCACTAACGCACCAGCCGCGTTTATGGACCTTATGAATAGGGTCTTCCATGAATACCTTGATTCTTTTGTCATAGTATTCATAGATGTCATCCTCATATACTCTAAGACCAAAGAAGAGCATGAACAACATTTGAGAATGACATTGCAAGTACTCAGGGAACATCAGATGTATGCAAAATTCAGCAAATGTGAGTTTTGTCTAAGTTCAGTGACCTTCCTTGGTCATGTTGTGTCCGACCAGGGTGTAGAGGTTGATCCAAAAAAGATTGAGTCAGTAAAGAACTGGCCGAGACCCCTCACTCCTACAGACATCCAGAGTTTCTTCGGTTTGGTTGGTTACTATCGCAGGTTTGTTGAGGGCTTTTCCGCTATTGCTGCTCCATTAACAACTTTAACAAAGAAGAAGGCGAAGTTTGAGTGGGCTGAAACTTGTGAAAAATGCTTCCAAGAGCTCCGACTCACTTCAGCCCCAGTTCTCACATTGTCGGGGAGTGGTGAAGGGTATGTGGTGTACTGTGATGCTTCCTGAGTAGGTTTGGGATGTGTTCTTATGCAGGATGGAAAATTGATTGCATATGCATCAAGACAGTTGAAAATCCACGAGAAGAATTACCCTACCCATGAACTTGAGTTAGCTGCTGTGGCATTTGCGTTAAAACTTTGGAGACATTACTTATATGGTGTACATGTTGATGTATTTACTGACAATCAAAGTCTTCAGTATGTTTTTACATAGAGAAAATTGAATCTTCGTCATAGAAGATGGCTAGAGCTTCTCAAGGATTATGACATGAGTGTCCACTATCACCTAGGTAAGGCCAATGTAGTTGCCGATGCTTTGAGTCGATTGAGCATGGGCAATGTATCTCATATTAATGATATGAAGAAGGAGATGGTTAAAGAGGTACACCAATTGGCTAGGTTAGGTGTACGACTGGTAGATACACCAAGTGGGGGTGTTCAGTTCATTCCAGTTCTGAATCCTCATTTGTTGTAGATGTTAAAGCTAAGCAGCATCTCGACCCAGTACTCATGGAGTTGAAAGACTCGGTGTTGAGTAAGCTGAATGAATCATTCTCCCTAGCGGGGGGGGATGGTGTGCTTAGATACCAGGGCAGATTGTGTGTGCACAATATTGATAATGTGAGACCTAATATTATTGTAGAGGCTCATTTCTCCATGTATTCCATTCATCCCGGTTCCACCAAGATGTATCATGATCTCAAGGAGATCTATTGGTGGAAATGTATTAAGCAAAATATTTCTAAGTTTGTGGAGGAGTGCCCCAATTGCCAACAGGTTAAGGCCGAACATCTTAAGCCTGAGGTCTTACCCAGTCGATTGAGATCCAAACATGGAAGTGGGAGGCTATTAATATGGACTTTGTGGTTGGTCTGCCCAGGACCAGGAAATTGTATGATTCCATTTGGGTCATTGTTGACAGGATGACTAAGTCTGCTCATTTCATTCCTGTGAAGTCTACTTACAGGGCCGAAGATTATGCCAAGTTCTATATTGATGAGATAGTGAGGTGGCGTGGGATCCCGTTATCTATCATTTCGGATAGGGGAGCCCAATTCAATTCTCACTTTTGGAGATCTTTCCAAAAGAGCTTAGGTACAGAGGTGAAGCACATCATTGATTTTCATCCTCAGACGGATGGACAAGCAGAGCGTATCATTCAGACCCTTGAAGACATGCTGAGAGAATGTGTTATTGACTTCAAGGGGAGTTGGGATGATCACTTGCCACTGATTGAGTTCTCTTATAATAATAGCTACCATTCCAGTATTGGGATGGCACCTTTTGAAGGACTGTATGGCAGAAGATATAGGTCCCCAGTTAGGTGGTTTGAGGTAGGAGAGTCTTCTATCCTTGGCCCTGAGATCATACATGAGGCTATGGAAACGGTGAGAATGATCAGGGATAGATTTTCTATTGCTTACAGTCGACAAAAATTCTATGTTTATAACAGGAAGAGGGCTCTTGAATTCGAAATAGGTGATCAAGTCTACCAGAACATATCACCCATTAAATGGGTGTTGAGGTTTGGTAAGAAAGGGAAGTTGAGTCCGAGGTATATAGATCCTTATGACGTCTTACAACGAGAAGGGAATGTTGCATATGAACTGAAGTTACCAAATGACTAGGCTTCTGTTCATCCAGTGTTTCATGTTTCGATGCTTAAAAAGTGTCTAGGTGATCCAGCATCCATCCTGCTTGTTGAGGGGTTAGGAGTTGATGATAACCTTTCTTATGAAGAGGTTCCAGTTGAAATTTTAGATCGCCAAGTGAAGCAGCTGAGGAACAAGGAGGTTGCCACCTTAAAGGTGTTATGGAGGAACCACCTTGTTGAGGGAGCAACATGGGAGACTGAGGCCGACATGAGATCCCGTTACCCTCACTTGTTCATTTCTTGAGGTTAGATATACTCTGCCTTAGTCTAATTTTGTTTATGAAACTCTCAATTTTAGTTCATTAGTCGGGTTTGGTGTTTTAAGTCCATAACTTTGTTTTTTATACTTGCACTATATGAGTTAATATGAGTTCATGCTTGCATTCATGTTGCTATTTTTGTATAGCATTGACATGATTTTTGTGTCACATGAATTGTGATGTGCATTGAGTTAAAGTGAGATTGAGAAGGAAGTTCCTCAATCTAAGATACGAAGCTTCATATAAGCTTTGAGTGATGTGCATCATCCAGAGTAAGTTGTGAGTCAGATATTCACAAAGAGTAAAGTTTCAAGTATGTTGATGTGTTTTTCAAAAATACCCTCTTTGATTCAAAATAATGTGTAGTGTCGTTCGGGGATGAATGTTCCTAAGTGGGGGATAATGTAACATTCCAGAAAATGTACTTGTCAAGTGAAGAGTCTATTAGGTTTTAAAAATATGTATTGGGGTACATAGGCATCCCAATGCCCAATATTGAGTAATATTGGGCATGTTAGAAATATTGGCTCAAGGGTGTTAGCAAATTTCTATGTATTAACAAGTAATTTAAAATATACTTTGATGTTCAAATGCTCCAATCCAAGATTGTTTAGGATATGTACTTGCAATGAAGACCCTAAGATAAAATTCTTAATTTCTTCGCTTACTCACATTAGGTACGAGGTATCCAAGTGTCAAGCCTAGGTACCATAGCACATGATCATTTAAAATGATCATGTAGATTAAGCAGTGCGCAAGGACATTGTGAGGATCCTTGGGACAAGAAGTGAACTTTCCAAGTGCAACTACAGAGTGAACGGTTAGGAATGTGCACGGAAACACATGTGCAAGCACATGTGCAACCGGCCGAGTGACCAAGCGACCAAGACCAACCGATTCGGTTAGGGAGATTAGGGGGCCGTCACGCGTCGGGTCAAGCCATGTGGGGCCGAGCTTCCTAACCACTCCTATGCACTAACTAACTTACCTACTAGATAACTAACCTAGGACTAACTTTAATGAACTAACTAGTGTGCTCGAAATCCTAAGACCTAATCGGGTGACACTAGCCAAGTAGCTAACTAAAGAAACATCCTAGTACCTAACCTAGGATGGTCCAAAGGGGTTGGTTATGGTCCTAGTTACCTAGGGGTACTATAGTAGTTACCGTAGGTCACTTAATTAATTAAATTAGCAACTTAAATAATTAATTTAAATTCATGGTCAAACTCGAGACCCTTACAAAATTTTCAGAATTTGGTTAAGTCAAATGCTCTCCTATTTTTAGTCAATTTAGGAGGGGCGTTTTGGTAATTAGCTAATTGATTTATTTAATTAAGTTAATTAGCCCCTAAGTTGAATTAGTCAATATTCAGTTCCTAAGACTTAGACTCACGTTTATCTAGTAGAATCTCACGACTGAAAAACAGTGAGCAAACATAAGAAAAAAATAGAAAAAAATACTCTCGGTTCTCCTTAGGCGATTTCAAGGCAATTCTTCAAGATTTTTGTGCAAAGAACAGGGTGATCTTCATAGATTCAATTCTACAGTAAGGTATGGGTTTCTATCTTGGATTCCTTTCCCCATGAGGCTTTTCAAACGTTTTGAATTTAAGAAAACCGAAAGTAGGGTTGTTCCCAATAAAATTGTCAAACGTTCATCTCCCTAGTTCTCCCTATTTCCGATTCTAGTAGTATGTATAATGCCAATCTCGAGCATGTTGTTGGTATGTGGTGCTAACTGATCATTATGTGTAGATTTCAATGATTTGATAATTTAGAATAAGACCTATAGGTTAGATCCGTATGATTAGAGTATCATTTACATGAGATAAGTAATGTTGTAATGCCTAATTGTGTTAGAGAAGATGAAACTGTTATAAGTCGTTTATGAAATTCGATTTCCTGTTGAAAGGAATGAAGGTTTCGATTACTGTGTGTTTTTATAGTAGATATGTTTGTAAGTGTTTGGAATGCAATGTTTCCAAGAATAAATAAGAATGAGAATCAAAGCTAGTTAATGAATCTTCATTGCCAAATCAACTTTATAGCTTGGCCAAACTAAGCACTGAATTGTTCTTATAAGCTAATCAAAGGTTAAAAATTGGCTTGCTTAAATGATGAGATTACTACAATATATACATGAATTTAATTGACTTGGCTAGTGATAATATCATGACAAGTGTTTAGTGAAAGTTTGGTTTATGCCAATAAATTGGCCAGCAACAGTATTTCCAAAGTATGTAATAGAATTGGCCAATGACTAAGTCATACCAATCTTATATGGCCAATGTAAATTATGATGTTTCTTGTAAGACAAACACATGTTAAAGATTGACTTCCTAAGATGTAACTAAATGAACTCATTACCTAAGGTATGCCCATGATTGGGACAAGACCCAACATACCCTATCCAAATGAACTTGTGAACATAGTAGCACATTGAATAAGTCCTTATAACTTTCCAAAAGAATGGTACAAGACTACCAAATAACATTGAACAAGATAAGGTGAGTAATGAAATAACTAAAATCTTATGAGTTATGAAATTGACCTAAAATGGGGTGTTAAAGGAAGTGAGACAAGTCTCACTTGCGCCTAAACATTTATTTTAAAGATACTCACATAATAGGGTGTTAGAAATCGTGAGACAAGTCTCATTAACACCATGATGATAAGGTAAGATTTAAGTTTACATTCATCAAGTATAGAAAGGGATGACAAGTCATCCATTGACCTAAGCATACCTCATACTAGAAGAAATCTTACATAGTGTATGAGTCAACTCTAAAAGTTGTTGTCACACCCGGACTTCATACCCCGGATGAGGCCGGCGTCGTTAACCTCTCAGAGGTCGCAGAAAAGCCTCTTAACATTCGTCATAACATGTTATCATTAAATATTGCGGAAAAATTAAAAACTTTTAACATACTAATGAAGTATACTTAGACTTCATACTTAAGATTTATATAGACATACGATATTTAAAACTGTCTCACATATATAGAAATAATCTAAGACTGCAAATCTGGACTTAGCCAACAATAGTCAATATGCCATATAGGCCTTAATAAAAAAAGAATCGAAAGAACATAACTGATAACGTATTCTAATAACTACTAAGTCTTCATAGGCTAGAATATAAATGATAGCATCCCGAACAAGAGGACCTACCAAGACTTGGAGAAAGAGTTCTAAGCTTCTTCAAATCGACCTGCTTAACTTCAATAGCCAGAACCTACATTTGTTGTAACATAAAGTAATGGGGTTAGTACGCCACATGTACTAAGTAAGGGTATATGCACATAACACATAGGTACATGCATGAAAAAGTATCATTTATCATTCTTTAGAAATATGCTAAGTCATATAAAAGTCTTCAATGCACATACCATATAACACATACAAGTTAAAGCATGATCATAATCAAAAACATATTCTCATAGAGTCATGTTAATATTTCATTTTATATAATTCATATAGACACAACATACAAAATATATACCCATGATCCCATCCCCAACCTACAAGTGCAATAGTCATGTG
This sequence comes from Solanum lycopersicoides, assembly GCA_022817965.1. Classification (NCBI taxonomy): domain Eukaryota; kingdom Viridiplantae; phylum Streptophyta; class Magnoliopsida; order Solanales; family Solanaceae; genus Solanum; species Solanum lycopersicoides. The sequence goes on along the minus strand of CM040628.1, from coordinate 44,668,871 downwards.
AATCCCCATAACCCCCACACAACCAAATAGATAAGATAGGAGACCATTAGTAAAGCTTTGCTTCATATAACTTGTAACATAGTTAGTTATCATTAACATAGCAATATAGCCAAATAACATATTTATCATAATAGCCAATATTCACATAAAAGTAACATCATATATCATAAACATATATCTTTCATATCATCATATTACTTAAGAACAATATCCTAGGATTACCCTTAGAGTCAACTTGTGCAATGTCTAGGTAGCGTCTCATACCACTACCTATACAAAGCCAACTCCTCAAGTCACCCTAGTCAACGTTCGTTTACTTTTATTTCATTTTAGATGAGGGAATTAACCGACATAGATCATGTGAGCTTAACTTGGAATCCGGTGTCTTCTCCACAACAAAAAGAGGTGGTCCTACCGGCCAAAGTAGAACCGAACATGACGTAGCTTTCTAGGTGGATCCACTAGCTAGTATCCTATGGTTGCAACATAGTTCAAGAACTAGGAGATGTATTAGAGACTCATAGTTCCACATTACATGGCAGCCTCAATCTCATGAGAATCTTTGTGAACCTACCTTCCCGCTAGGGAAGGGACACTTCCCATATCTAGTTCACCGGTTCTTAGCTTAAGTCCCTTTTCTTGAAATAACCTTTAATTTGTCTTTTATAAAAGAATTATCATAGGTCATAGGAGATTATCTCCTTGTATAACATGATCATGAGATCTTTTAGATTAGATGAGAATTGTCCTTTAATCATAACCTATCTTTTCTTATGTGAGATTAACATAACATAGTAACTTTGTGAAAACCTTACAAGGGATGACATAAACTTGAATATTTGTATTCTTATAATAATCTCACAATTTACATGTTCATAGCCAGCATATATTCATAGGAACATCATACATACTTTCGTAACATAGCTTCATGACTTATAGGCTAACATAAACATCTAAGAATAATCACGTTTAGAAGACTTACCTCTTGCCTCCAAGAATCTTATTCATCATGCGATATTCATATTCATACATAGTGAAATACTCAATAACATAATCAATAACAACTCATAAAATCATGTAAAGATTATAGCAAAGCATAGGAGAAGGGAAACGGGTCATAAAAGGGTTCATTCAAACCTTAAATTCTAACCCTAACATTTTCATGTTATCTAACACTATAAAAAAAACCATTCGAAACCATCACATAGAGAAAGATCATGTATCACACGTTATTCAAACATTATCAATCAATTATTCATCAATTCATGCGAAATTAGATATATAAAAATGTTTACTTTCATTAAAAATCATAAATCTAGGGTTAGGAAGAAAATTCGTTTTGTAGAATAAAAACCCTAGTATTCGAAGTTCTTAAAAACATAGTTGAAAGGACATCTTGGGTAAAGGAATCTCAAGATTGAAAACCCATACCTTAAAGATGAAATATCCACGAAATCTTGGTTGGAAACTTTGACACATTGGTCTTCTTCCTTAAGCTTTTCTAGTTCTTCAATGGAGTTTGGAAAAGAGAGCGTTCTTGAGAGATTAAGAGAATTTCGTTTGATTCTGATTTGGGACGTGTAATTGTGGTCTAAAACAGACTTAATATCTATATATAGACGTCCCATATAATATCCTAAATACCTTCCACTTAAATTACCTAAAACGCCCCTCCTAAATTAACTACAACTCGGAGAACATTTGACTTAGGGTCTTCGGGTTTGACTAGGATTTAAATTAATTAATTAAGCTGCTAATTTAATTAATTATGGTACCTAAGGTAATTAATAAAGTACACCTAAGTCGTTTGGACCATAAACAATTAGCTAATTCCCAAAATGACCCTCCTAATTGACTAGCAATAGAAGAACACTTGACTTAACCGAAATATGAAAATTGCTTAAGGGTTTCGATTTTGACTATTTAAATTAATTAATTAAGTTGCTAAATTAATTAATTAGATAACCTAGGTAATTACTAAAGTACCCCTAATTTGTTAGGACCATAACCAACCCTTTCGACCGACCTATGTTAGGTACTAGGTTGTCTCTTACTTGACTTAACCGAAATCTGGAAAAATTGCTTAGTTATTTCGTTTTTTCCATTTAAATTAATTAATTAAGTTTCTAAATTAATTAATTTAGTAACCTAGGGTAATTAGTAAAGTACCCCTAAGTGGTTAGGACCATAACCAACCCTTTGGACCATCCTAGGTTAGGTACTAGGTTGTCTCTTAGTTAGTTACACGGTTTGGTGACACCCGATTAGGTCTTAGGTTGTTGGGTCCCTTAGTTAGTTCTTTTTGGTTTTTCGTAGGTTAGTTAGTTATTTAGGTTAGTTAGTTAGGGTCTAGCACCGGTTAGGGAGCCTAGCGCCACGTGGCTGGACCCGTACGTGCGCCTGGCCCCAACCGCTCTAACCGAATCGGTTAGAGTCCTTGGCCGGTTGTGCCTGTGCTTGCACATATGGTGCGTGTATTTTCCTAAATAACTATTCTGTAATGTTCATTTGGAGTGTTTACTTATTGTCCAAGGATTCTCACTATGTCCTTGGGCACTGCTTAATCTACATGATCATTTTAAATGGGTATGTGCTATGGTACTAGGCTTGACACTTGGATTCCTAGTACCTAATGTGTTGAGTTGAGAATCAATATATGTATTAACGATCTAAAATTTTTGGACTAGGATCTTCATTGCAGGTATAATTCCTAAACAAGCTTGGAGTGGAGTATTTGAACATCAAAGATATTTATAAGTTATAAGTTACTTGTGAATACATTAAAAAATTGGCTAACGCTCTTAAGCCAATATTCTTCAATATGCCCAATATTACTAAATATTGGACATTGGGATGCCTATGTACCACAATACATATTCTTAGTCTCTTCACTAGACAAGTACATTTTACGGAATGTTACATTGTCACCCCCTTAGGAACATTCATCCCCGAATGACACTAAAATCTTTTGTAGCGTAGGAAAAGACTCGATACTAGAAGCACAAACAACACATAACATATCATTACACTTAGAACTCAAATCATGATGCACAAACATATAAGAGCTACATATTCATAACACATAGTGAGGAATTTCCTTCTTAACTTTATCATAAACTCAAAAATGCATCAAAGAATTATCATGCTATCAATCTTCTCAAGATAAAAACAAAACAACAAGATCTCAAGAAAACATATGCATACAAGTTTCACATAAGTGCAAGAATAGATTATGAAAACATCTACTTAAAACTCTAGTTGGTACTATCTTACCAAAACATGCACCTATTTAGTAAACAAATTAATTTTTTTCTGTATTCTTGTTGAATTGAGCATGCAGTCTATATAAGCCAATCTCTATTGGCTATGCCCATCCTTTGATTATTATTACTATCAAGTCAATTAACTTTTTGTATATCCTATAGTAATCACATCATTTTAATCAAGCCAACTTTTAACCTTTGATTAGCCTATAATAACAATTCAATGCTTAGTTTGGCCAAGCTATAACGTTGATTTGGCATAGAAGATTTATTAACTAGCTTTGATTCTCATTCTTATTTCTTCTTGGAAACAGTGCATTCCCAACACTTACAACATACATGTCACAACGTTGGGAGAGCTTTCTCGTTCACCCCTAGCCTTGAGTGCATAGAAACAGTTCCTTTTTGGAGCTTCATAATTAGGACAATCTTTCACCATATGGCCACCTTTGCCACAACCAAATGGTCAACCATAGAAACTATTAGTTCCAACAAGACATTCGCACCCATGCTTCTTACCACACTTACCACAAGTTGGTCTTTCTCTTGGTGGATCAACATTTCTCCCCTCTTTGAGGTTCGGGATTAGAACCTCTATCATTGCGATTCTTGGAGAAATTTGAAGGAACTTGGTTTGAAAACCTCTTCTTCAACTTAGGCATGTCTTGGACATCAAGCCTACTTCTAGGAGAATCACTCTCAGAAAACATTGCCTCCTTAGCTTCCCTATTCCTCTTCCTTAGGTGACTTTCCTCAACCTGTTAAGCATGAACCATCAACCTAGAAAGATCCATATTATCATGAAACATGGAAATACGACATTCTTCTTCAAGCTCTTCGGGATTAGATGCTAAAAGACACATCGTGTCAACGCTCTAGAGGCACGACATAAGAGTATCAAGAAAAGAGAAGTTTCCTAATCATCACATAGCCTATCGTCCACAATTGTGGCGCGCTTCACAAACATAAACAAGACACTAGGCAATGTGGTTTAGTGAGACATTTATCCTAAGGATATTTAACCTCATGATCTAATACTAAGTTTAAGATTCCAATACTTAACCTCATACTCTGATACCAAGTTTGTCTTAGACCTGACTCTGATACCAAGTTTGTCACACTCGGACTTCATACCCCGGATGAGACTATCATCGTTAACCTCTCAGAGGTCACAGACAAGCCTCTTAGCATTCGTCATAATATGTGATCATTAAAAATTGCGGAATAATGAAAAACTTTTAACATACTAATTAAGTATACTTAGACATCATGCATAAGATTTACATAGACATACAATATTCTAAAACTGTCTCACATATATAGAAACAATGTAAGAGTGCAAATCTGGACTAAGCCATTAATAGTCAATATGCCATATAGGCCTTAATACAAAAGAATCGAAAGAACATAACTGAATAACGTATTGTAATAACTACTAAGTCTTCATAGGCTGGAATATAAATGATAGCATCCCGAACATGAGGACCTACCAAGAATTGGAGAAAGAGTTCCAAGCTTCTTCAAATCGACCTACTTAACTTCAATGGCCGGAACCTACATTTGTAGTAATATAAAGTAATGGGGTTAGTACGCCACATGTACTAAGTAAGGTTATATGCACATAACACAGAGGGACAGGCATGAAAAAGTATCATTTATCATTCTTTAGAAATCAAGCTAAGTCATATAAAAGTCTTCAATGCACATACCATATAGCACATACAAGTTAAAGCATGATCATAATAAAAGACATATTCTCATAGAGTCATGTTAATATTTCATATTCAACAAATCATATAGACACAACATACAATATATTTACCCATGATCCCATCCCCAACCTACAAGTGCAATGATCATGTGAAGCCCCATAACCCCACAGAACCAAGTAGATAAGATAGGAGACCATTAGTAAAGCTTTGCTTCATATAACTTGTAACATAGTTAGTTATCATTAACATAGCAATATAGCCAAATAACCTATTTATCATAATAGCCAATATTCATATAAAAGTAACATCATATATCATAAACATATATCTTTCATATCATCATATTACTTATGAACAATATCCTAGGATTACCCTTAGAGTCAACTTGTGCAATGCCTAGGTAACGTCCCATACCACTACCTATACTAAGCCAACTCCTCAAGTCGTCCTAGTCAACGTTCGTTTACTTGTCTTTCGTTTTACATGAGGGAACATACGCAATAATCGACAGACCATTTTATCTTATCATGGAATCTGGTGTCTTCCCCACACCGAAAAGAGTGGTCCTACCGACCAAAGTAGAACCGAACATGACGTAGCTTTCTAGGTGGATCCACTACCTAGTATCCTATGGTGACAACATATTTCAAGTACTAGGAGATGTATTAGAGACCCATAGTTCGACATTACATGGCAGCCTCAACTCATGAGAATCTTTGTGAACCTACCTTCCCGCTAGGGAAGGGACACTTGCCATATCTAGTTCATCGGTACTTAGCTTAAGTACCTTTTCTTGAAATAACCTTTAATTTGTCTTTATCAAAAACTTATAATAGGTCATAGGAGATTATCTACTTGTATAACATGATCATGAGCTCTTTTAGATTAGATGAGAATTGTCCTTTCATCGTAACCTATCTTTTCTTATGTGAGATAAACATAACATAGTCACCTTGTGAAAACCTTACAAGGGATAACATAAACTTGCATATTTGTATTCTTATCATAATCTCACAATTTAAATATTCATAGATAGCATATATGCATAGGAACATCATACATACTTTAATAACATACCATCATGACTTATAGGCTAGCATAAACATCTAAGAATAATCACGTTTAGAAGACATACCTCTTGCCTCAAAGAATCTTATTCATCATGCAATATTAATATTTATACATAGTGAAATACTCAATGACATAATCAAGAACAACTCATAAAATCATGTACAAGATCAATGCAAAGCACAGTAGAAGGGAAACGGATCATAAAAGGGTTCATTCAAACCTTAAATTCTAACCCTAACGTTTTCATGTTATCAAACACTATAAACAACCCATTCGAAACAATCACATAGAGAAAGACCATGTATCACATGTTATTCAAACATTATCAATCAGTTATTCAAGAATTCATGTGAAATTAGATATAGAAAAACGTTTACTTTTCATTGAAAAATCAGAAATCTAGGGTTAGGAAGAAAATCCATTTTGTAGAATAAAAACCCTAGTATTTGAAGTTCTTGAAAACATAGTTGAAAGGACCTCTTGGTGAAAGGAATCCCAATATTTAAAACCCATACCTTGTAGATGAAGAATCCACGAAATCTTGGTTGGAAACTTCGAAACCTTGGTCTTCTTCTTTAAGCTTTTATAGTTCTTCAATGGAGTTTGGAAAAGAGAGCTTTCATTAGAGATTAAGCAAATTTCGTTTGATTCTGATTTGGGACGTGTAAATGTGGTCTAAAACTGACTTAATATCTATATATAGATATCCCACATAATACCCTAAAGACCTTCCACTTAAATTACCTAAAACGCCCCTCCTAAATTGACTACAACTAGGAGAACATTTGACTTAGGGTCTTCGGGTTTGAATAGGATTTAAATTAATTAATTAAGTTACTAATCTAATTAATTAGGGTACCTAGAGTAATTACTAAAGTACCCCTAAGTCGTTTGGACCATAACCAATTAGCTAATTCCCAAAATGCCCCTCCTAAATTGACTAGAAATAGAAGAACGCTTGACTTAACTGAAATCTGGAAATTCCTTAAGGGTTTCGATTTTGACTATTTAAATTAATTAATTAAGTTGATAAATTAATTAATTATGTAACCTAGGGTAATTACTAAAGTACCACTAAGTTGCTAGGAACATAACAAAACCTTTGGACTATCCTAGGTTAGGTACTAGATTGTCTCTTACTTGACTTAACCGAAATCTGGAAATTGCTTAGTGGTATCGGTTTTGTCCATTTAAATTAATTAATTAAGTTTCTAAATAAATTAATTAATTAACCTAGTGTAATTAATAAAGTACCCCTAATTGGTTAGGACCATAACCAACCCTTTGGACCATCCTAGGTTAGGTACTAGGTTGTCTCATAGTTAGTTATACGGTTTGGTGACACCCGATTAGGTCTTAGGTTGTCGGGTCCCTTAGTTAGTTATTTTTTGTTTGTCCTAGGTTATTTAGTTAGTTAGGTCAGTTAGTTAGGGTCTAGGACCGGTTAGGAAGCCTGGCCCTTCGTGGCTGGACCCGTACGTGCGTCTGTCCCCAACCGCTCTAACCGAATTGGTTAGAGTGGTCCCTTGGCGGTTGCACATGTGCTTGCTCATGTGCTTGCACATGTGTTGCATGTATTTTCCTAACTAACTATTCTGGAAGGTTCATTTGTAGTGTTTACTTATTGTCCCAAGGATCCTCACTATGTCCTTGGGCACTGCTTAATCTACATGATCATTTTAAATGGTTATGTGCTATGGTACTAGGCTTGACACTTGGATGCCTAGTACCTAATGTGTTTAGTGGAGAATCAATATATGTATTAGCGATCTAAATTTTTTAGCTTAGGTTCTTCATTGTAGAGAAAATTCCGAAACAAGCTTGGACTGGAGCATTTGAACATCTAAGATAATTATAAGTAATAAGTTACTTGTGAATACATACAAAAATTGGCTAACGCCCTTAAGCCAATATTCTTCAGTATGCCCGATATTACTAAATATTGGACATTGGGATGCCTACGTACCCCAATACTTATTCTTAGGCTCTTTACTAGACATGCACATTTTCCGAAATGTTATTGTTGTAAAGTATAATGAATTGAGCTAAGCACCGATATACTAGTAATGAGCTTGTGGAAGCACATGTAAGCCTCATGAGATGAGACTACCACCAAGGTGGATAAGGGTCTTCAAATTCTCCTAGTCTTTGAACTATATCGCCAGCATAGGTTACTAGCTAGTGGATCCACCTAAGAAAGCTCGGAAGTATTCGGTTTCACTTTGGCTAGTGAACCACCTCTTTTCAGTGTGGGGAAGACACTGGATTTCATGTTAGCTCACATGATCAATGTCGGTTGAATGATAAAGATTTCTTTAAGAAAGTAAGAAAGAAAGAAAGAAAGAACTAGGAAGATGAGGGGTGTTCGGAGAGGATGACCAAAGGGTAAGGTTAGACTAAGTAATGATGTAAGTCATTCTTAGTCATTGCACAGAAAGATCCCAATTGAAGTCTTAAAAGAATATCCTAAGTCAACCTAGCATGTTCAAAGTGAAGATGAGATCAAAGAAGAACAAATGTAAGTTCAAATTGAACTAAGTAAGCAAAAGCATAAGAATATCAAATCATCAGTGTTTGATAAGAATGAAGTTTTAACAGTTATTGGTTTATGCCAATAAAGGGAGCAAAACATAATGACTCATCAATTGGAGAATGAATATATGCCCCAGCATATTTATGTTATGCAAATGTCAAAGAATGGGCATAGCCAATAAAGATTGGCTTATAAAGACTTCACGCCCAATTTAACAATAATGGAAAGAACCACTTGTGAGTAGGGTAGTCAAATCATTTCCTTAGTCTTTTGGATTACTTACTTGATTCATTGTAGCAATGGGACTAGAATCAATCATTTCACTCGTAATTAAAACATAGGATCAAAGGAGATCATTGAACTACACAACAAAAAGAAGAAAAGACTGAAAAATAAAGTAAGTCTCGGAGAGGGAGGTCTCGGCCTAAGAGGAGCAAAAATATTAAATTTTGCTTGAGTTGTTCTAAAATTATGTTCATGATTCCAAGGTCTTATGTTCATATAGAAAATTAGTTGTGTGATTTAAATTCATGAAAACATGTCATCTTCATAGCATGATACATAAATAACAAATTAGGAAAGTGAAGTGACTTCACTTTCCAAAAATGGCATGTTGCTATAGGAAGAGCTTTCCTTGATCATGCATAGTCCTTATGTGTTTATGTGCATACACCCATACTTAGTACAAGTGTGTACTAACCCATATACAATTACTATTTTTATAGGTTCAGGTCCTTGAAGAATATTGAAGATCAGTTGAAGTTGTTTGGACTAGTACCTCCAGACTTTGATAGGTCCTCTTGAGTTCGAGGATGCCTACGCTTTATTTTCTAACTTTAGTAGATTAGACATAGCTAGTGGATGTTGTCCCTAGTGTTTCCTTTCAAACATTTGTTCAAGCTTCTGTAATAAGGACGGTTTGGCAAGTATTAATGATATTATGAATTCTTCATTCCAATTGTTCAATATGTTAATAGATGGTTGTTTATTTTGAGCCGTTAGTATATCACTCTTATGCAAGAATTATATGAAGTCTAAGTACACTTCAGTAAATTTAAATTTTTTTAAATTTTCCCCTAAATTTAACTGTATGATTGTGATGAAAGCTAAGAAGAGGCTTGTCTGCAACTTCTGAGAGGTTAACGACGCCGGTCTCATCTAGGGTCAAGGACCCGGGTGTGAAAGATTGACAACTTCTAGTAGAATGGCTGGCACATAAGACAAAACATTCAATGGACCATAATAACACATGTGGAAAAGCTACACAATCACTACTTCTCAACTGTTTTTCGACAGTCAGCAGCTGCCACCACAAGCCAGGGCATATTACCAGCAGGACACTCAGGAGATGCCAAGTTTCAGAAGGAAGAAAACTAAAAATATCATTGAACCCCCTTAGACAGTGTACTACACCTATTAACCTTAGCTATAGTTCAAAATTATAGATTCTTTGAATAGGTAAGAATAGGATAGGTTTATTGCTTTTTGAGAATGTAAAGGGAGAGTCTCCCTTGTTTATGTTCCCTAGATACTATGTATTGGGAGAATTCCTCTCTTCTAGGTGGTTAGTATTTTGGTTTCGCCTTTTTTGTAAGGGGAGGAGTTGACTTCCTTTTTTGGGAAGTTGACTCTGAACCACCATGGGTTCGGAGGTTAGGTTTATGTCTCCCTCCTTGTATTTTGTTTTTTATTAATGTTAAGGCATGGGGGTGTTGCTCAGCCCCTACCCCTCCATGGGTAATTAAACTAAAAAAAAAGCCCAAAATACAAAAAATCAGACATTAAATACTAAACGATAGATTTTAAATGTCAAATACTAAACTCTAAATCATAAAACCTAAAAAAACCCTACACCCTAACCCTAATCGTAAACCTAACCTAACTCTAAACCCTAAACCCTAAACCATAAGTCCAAAAAGAAGACCCTAAGTCCAAAATACAAACACCCAAACATAAAAAACTAAACCATAGATTTTAAACCTCAAATCCTAAACCACAAACCCTAAAATTTACAAGAAACCTAAACCCTAACCCTAACCTTAACCCTAACCCTAACCCTAACCCTAACCCTAAACCATTAACCCAAAACACCAAGCGCAAAATACCAATCCACAAACATTACACTCTAAACCATCAATTTTATTCCAAAAATCTTAAACCCCAAAACCTAAAACCTAAGCCCTATCCCTAACCCTATCAATAACACGAACCCTAACCCTAACCCTAAACCCTAAACCCTAAACCCAAAGCCTAAAATATCAAAACACTAACATTAAACACTAAACCATAGAAATTACAACTCAAATCATTAACCCCAAACCCTAAAACCTAAAAAACAACCTAAACCATAACTATAACCCTAACATTAACCCTAACTATAACCCTACCATAAACCCTAAACCCCAAGCCCAAAATACCAAAACATAGACATTAAACACTAAACCCTTGATATTAAACCTCAAATCCTAAACCGTAAACCTAAAAACCTAAAAAAAACAAAATCCTAATCCTAACCCTAACCCTAAGCCTAACCATAAACCATAAACCCGAAACCTAAGCACAAAATACCAAAACCCTAATATTAAATACTAAACCATAGATTTTAAACCTTAAATTCTATACCCTGAACAAGAAAACGTAAAACAACCTACACCTTAACCCTAACCCTAATCAAACCATAACCCTAACCGAAACAATTAACACGAAACCTCAAGCCCAATTGTCACAACCCTCAAGTACACACTAGAAGTTAGAGTATCCTTGTGTTCATCACATGGAAAATGAGACTTCAAGAAGTCTCATCTAAGCCTCTCGTATGATTCATTGCATAATAACATGCTAAAATGAGTAAGAATTCAAAACTTTCTTCACACACCAAGAACTCTTTTCATAAACAATACGCAAACGGAAAACTTTCATTAAAACATTAAATCTTTACAATAACCCCTCGAACCATCTAAGCTTTAAAGTATACATTACTTGGGACTAAGCTCATACAAGACATAAAGTAAAGACTTAAGAAATAACAAATCATGTGGATATTGTCCTCGAATCGATGAGGACTCACCAATACTTAATCTTCAACCCTTAGAAACCTATCCATCCTCCATGGCACATCAAGACTTCCAATTCCCTATACTTTAGTCAAGAAGGGAAAAGAAGGTGTTAGCACATTAGATGTACTAAGTATGGAAGCCATGCAAAAACCATGAAAAAGGTACATTTAGTTAATAACATGATTTTCATGAATTTTGATTAAAACATCATAGTATAACATAAGAACAACATTTATCACTTTAGAAATACATAAGAAATCATTCAAGTAATTAATCACATTTTAAAGCTCACTTTCTAGTGAACCACTTCATTATACAGTGATATTTCACTGTACAGTGAAGTGCTGAACCTTCACATTATACATCTTCTAGAATGTAGTCAACCCACTAACAGCTATCCTAAGACTCACTTAAGTCATACAAAGAGAGACCGCCCATAGACCCTCTCAAAGCATGCCTAAACGATCCATAAGACTACTTAGAATGAGACACATACACACTTACAATACATCAAGCACATAAACATGAGATCCTCTTACCAAAGGTGATTCCAAGGTTCACTTGGGTGAGTGTGGAGCGACCTCCCATGCTATCCCTATCACACACACACAAGGGATCCTATAGACTACCTAGGATAGAATCATTCTCACTTAATACAATAGCATACATCAAACATGACATTCTCCTTTCAAAGGTCATCTAAAGACCTACTCAAGTAACTCAAGAAGAGAATGTCCATAATTGACCTCTTCAAGATTACATAAGTAATCCTTATGACTTACCTAGGTTAGGATCATGTCCACATAATAAATCACATTTCCTTAACTAGAATCATTACTAAGACTTATGTAAGTAAGAGATGAAGTGACCATTCATTTGCCTCCTTCATACCTTAACTAGAAAACCCTTAACTACTATAGATAAGTACTTATTCATTTAACATACTTCCTTAACCTTAGTCATTACATTACTTAGTTCATTTAAGAGACATTCATCACATAAGTACATTCAAGTAATGGTATTAAGGAAAACCTAATGACTCCAACTAACACCTTCAATGCCTATCGTGCAATGTCTAGATGCATCCCATACCACCACCTAAACGTCATAGAACATCTCTAATGCTAGTAAGTATCCCATATGATGAGAATAGGCAACAACCGACATAGACCATTGTAGCAAATCATGGAATCCGGAGTTATGACCTACTCCGATGGAGGGTGTTCTACTTGCCAATTGTAGAACATGGACACATCCCATGCAGGAACATGGTTAAGGAATATGAAGGGTGTGCTTTGTATTCTAGTCTCATCCTTTAACTAGAACTACTTCCCTTACAATACTCACTCGATTGTAGCCTTTGTTCTGATAGATTAAATCACATTAAGGTTCATACAAAGGGGTTCCATATCAAGTTCATAACCCAATTACATTTACCCTACCAAAGAAAGGTCCACTGGGGCTACCTCCCTATGGCGTCAAGAAGCTCATCATGACTTTTCTAAGGATTGATATGATGCCGTTCTAGACAATCAACCTTCAGTCCATCATTCATTACATGAAGAATACCATTACGACTTTTGACTTCAAGTTTCATAACCTTACCACTTGGTTCAAGCTTTCATATAAAGGACATTCTTATCATCATTCAAGGTCTCACCTATCATTCATTAATTCAATACTAAGACCCTTTAGTTCCTAAGTCAAGACATCACATATTCATATTCATACAAGAATCAAGTAAGGGACACAAGTCTTCCTAAATAAGAAACAACATATGTAACGACCCAGATTCTGGAATCCGAATCGCCACCGGCGTCGTTGACCTCTTAGAGGTCGCAGACAAGCCTCATCTTGCATTCTTCACATTCATCTAGTTAAATTTGCGGAAAATTTAAAATTTTTTAAATGTATGAAGTTTACTTAGACTTCATATAGTCATTACGTATTAAACATTATATATTAATCTCAACATCAATAGACAACCATCTAATATCAAGAACATTTTAAAACAAATGATGAATAGAATATATTAAGTTGCCAAAACGGCCTTACATCAAAATGTTTGAAATGAAATGTAAAAGAAATGCTAGGGACAACATCCACTAGGTATGTCTATATCTAAAGCTAGACTAAGACTGTAGCATCCTCGAAATCAAGAGCATCTACCAAATGGTTTGGAGAAACGCTGAAGTCCAAACCGCTGCAAGTGTCGTCAATCTGTCTTCTGACCTGCACCTATAAAAATAGTAAATAGTACGGGATTAGTACATCACTTGTACTAAGTATGGGTGTATGCACACATACACATAAAGCTATACATGATCAATGAAAGTTCTTCCTAAGCAACATGCCATTTCTGGAAAGTCTAGTCATTAGACTTTCCTCATTCGTTAGTTGTAAATTGTGGTATGAATATAATGTATTTTAATGTATTCAAAGCACACAACTCATTTTTATATGATTACAAGACATTAGTATCATCAACATAATTTTTGAACAACTCGAGCGAAGATTGGAAATTTTGATCCTCCAAACTCGAGAGCTCTTTCCTTGGGACTTAGTTTATTTTTCAGTCTTTTTCTTCTTCTTGTTGTGTAGTTCAATAATTACTTTGGTCCTATGTTTTACTTACAAGTGAAATGATTCATTGTAGTCCCATACCCACAATGAATCGATGTAATTAATCCAAGGACTAAGGAATGATTTCCCTACCTTATAGTGAGTCATTCTTTACACTATATATTCATTACATTTCATAAGTCATTCTCTATTGATCATGCCATTGATTTCATCACTTTCATGTTAGGGAAGTTATGTGTTATTTAGTTAACGTTATGTTTCTACTTCCCTTTATTGGCATCATATAAGAAGTCATTATAAGACATGACTCTTCCTAATCAACATTCTTTCTTAGGAGGTCAAGTCTCTGGACTTGCCTAATTCGTAATAGGAAGGTCATACCATGAATATGTCACACATCATACACACATAGGTTCACATAACATACATTTCATGTTTTATATATTATACATTTCATATCTACGAGACCTTGGAATCGTGGATGTAGCATTAAGACATCTCAAGTGAGGGCCCAACATATGAGACCTCAACCCGAGGGCCTTCTTTAGCAAACACAGAGTCTTCTTCATTCGTTCATTCGTACTTCACATTATTTATTTCATTCATTCGTAGGCTGATGTTAACACCAGCTATACCTAGGATCAAGTTTAAGACTCTCATCGGGATCATGAAGTGCAATAACCAAGAATGACCTAATGTCATTACTTGAATCTGGTTTGACCTCCTGATTGTCTTGCACAAACACCTTCAGTATCGTTCATTTCATTATCTTTCATACTTTGAGTAAATTCAACATTAACCGACATAGATCATGTGAGCATCATTAAATCCGGTGTCTCCCCCACACCGAAAAGAGGTGGAGTCACTGGCCAAAGTGAAACCAAAACATGCTAGCTTATTAGGTTCGAACCAACCTAGTTCCTGATGGTGGCAACATAGTTCAAAGACTAGGAGATTTAGGGAGACCCATACCCACCTTGGTGTAAAGTCTCATCTCATGAGAATTACGTGAACCTCTGCCCTTCCCGAAAGAAGGCATCACCACTCATAACTAGCCAATTGGTGCTCAATTTAAAGTTCCTAATTACATTCAATTTATACATCATCGAAGCTTGCTTTTAGAATGAGGTAGTCATAGCTCATTAGATGATTTCTCATCTCTTGTTTACGTATTAAGTGTGAATTGTCCTTACACTTACATATAGAATGTGATTGAGACTTGTCTCTTGATATTCAACACTCTCTTAGGTGAGTAATTTTAGTGACCTTTACTTAGGCTTGGTTGAGACTTGTCTCACCATTCATCTTAGCCGCTTATCATGTTGTCACCATTTTCATTAGCATCATAGTTTAACATAATTACTCACCTCATTATGTGAATGTTCATTTCTTCATCTTGTCGTTAACTTACATCATATGCCATGCACATGGTCTTTGGTGTACTTTACACTCATAGTAGCCCTTTTGGTTTGCTCATATTTGGCTAAGTGTTTCATGATCATCTAAGTGCATATTGTGCAAGGCTTATGCATCTTGCACATTCGGTCAAGGGGATCCGTGTTCGAATCCCTTGGGCAGTATATAATTTTCGATTATGTGTGAGACTTATGTATCTCACACATTTGCCCTTGAGGCCGGGTTCGATTCCCCTCTCTCACAAGATTGGCATATGATTAGTATTGTCCTAAACAATTGGGAATAACTTCATAGTCAATTTATTGGCACAAGCCAAACATCATTCAAATATAATTTCATGGAATCATTAGCCAATTCTATTACATATTTTGGATATAATGTTGTAGGCCAATTTATTGGCATAAGCCAAACTTTCACTACACTTGAACTTTTAACCTTTTATTAACTTACAAGAACAATTCAATGTTTTTACGTTCACAAGTTCGTGTGGATAGGGTATGTTGGGACTTGTCCCATTGATTGGCATACCCTATGTTATGAGTTCATTAATGTAGAGATTGGTATGAATTTTCATGTTTTGGAAGTAACATGATTAGACATATGTTTTACTAGCCAATTTGTTGGCACAAATCATAATTCCACTATACACTGGTTATGAGAATATCATTTGACAATTTATTTAACTTCATGTATGTACCATAGCTAATCTCATAATTTTAGTAAGTCAATCTTCCCATCATTCTTTCAAAGCAATGTTGTAGCCAATTCAATTAAAAAACAAATTTATTGCCCAAATTATTGGCATAAGATAGGCAATTCATTCAAATGTGATTTCATGCAGATCTTTTAAGCCAACCTTATAACATAACTTTAGGCATAACGTTTTTAAACCTCTTGAACAACATAATATGATCATTTAACGAACACAACATCATCAACAAGTCACATTTACAGTAGGTATGCACAATAAACCATAATCATCTTCATACATAATAGTTTCTGACACATCTTAACATAGTATCATTCTCCTAACCAATCTTAGTTCATGACTCTAGGGTAACGTTTTTAAGACATATTGGACAGCATCATATTAATATTTGATGAAGTTAGCATCTTCATAACGTTACAATAACAGCAAGACAATATTCGGACAAACACATCAACACTTAAACAATTACGGGTGTAACTAACACATCGTCGATTCATGATTCACGTTTTGAACATTTAACTATATACGATCACAACTTCATAGGTTAATTCACATTCATAATTGAAGAACATTATACATAAGATCAGCCAGCACCACATACGAACAACATGATCTCTAACCTATTCAACATTGAATCGAAAAGGATACTAGGGACAAAGAATTCGACAAGAACACGGGAACAACCCCAGTTTTCAAGATCTTTGAATTGTTGGAAAGAAAGTTATCTTGGAGAAAGAAGTCCAGGAGAGAAACCCATACCTTAAGTTGAACATAATCTACGAAGACCACCTTGAATGAAAACTTGGAGAAACCTCGAAATCGCCTAGGAGAATAAATGGAATTTTCTGTTTTTCTTTTGCTCGCTTGCTTACTGTTTTGCGTCCTATATTTGTTTGAGTTTGAACGTGAGTATAAGTATTAGGAACTGATCTTCACTCATTAAACTTAGGGTTTAATAAGTTAATTAAATAAATAAATTAATTAATTACTAAAAATCCCCTCCTAGATTGACCAGAACTAGGAAAACACAATACTTAGTCAAATCTGAAATTTTCCTAAGAATTTCGTTTTGACCCTTTAAATTAATTAATTAAATGACTAATTTAATTAATTAAGGGCCCTAGGGTAATTACTAAAGTACCCCTAAGCCATCCTAGGTTAAGTACTAGGATGTTTCTTGAGTTATATTAGGTTAGTGTAAGAATTTTGGTTTGACCCCTTTAATTTAATTAATTAAATTGATAATTTAATTAATTAAGTTACCTAGGGTAATTACCAAAGTACCCTTAAGTCGTTATAACCATAACTAACCGTTTGGACCATCCTAGGTTAGGTACTAGGATGTTTCTTGAACTAGTTACTAGTTTAGTGTAAGAATTTCATTTTGACCATTTACATTAATTAATTAAATTGCTAATTTAATTAATTAGGTGACCTAGGGTAATTACTAAAGTACCCTTAAGTCGTTAAAACCATAACTAACCCTTTGTATCATCCTAGGTTAGATACTAGGATGTTTCTTTTTCTTGTCTTAACCAAAATTTGGAAATTGCTTTGTGATTTGGGTTTTTCCCTTTTAAATTAATTAATTAATCGGCTAAATTAATTAAGTAAGTAACCTAGGATAATTACTAAAGTATACCTAAGTTTTTAGGACCATAACCAACCTTTTGGACAATCCTAGGTTAGTTAATAGGTTGTCTTTTGCTTGTCTTAACCGATATCTGGAAATTGCTTTGTGATTTAAGTTTTGTCCATTTAAATTAATTAATTAAGTTGCTAAATTAATTAATTAATTAACCTAGGGTAATTACTAAAGTATACCTAAGTTGTTAGGACCATAACCAACCTTTTGGACCATCCTAGGTTAGGTACTAGGTTATCTCTTTAACTAGTTACTAGGTTAGTGTCACCCGGTTAAGTCTTAGGTTGTCCGGTGCACTAACTAGTTTATTTCATTTGGTCCTAGGTTAGTTATCTAGTTGTGGCAGTAGGTTAGAGTCTATAATTGGTTAGGAAGTTAGGCCTCACATGGAGTGGTCCCTTGTGCACGTTTTTCCCCCTAACTAACCTAACTGAATTCGGTTAGGGTGGTCCCCTCCTTTGGCCGCTTCTTCACATGTCTTGCACATGTGCTTGCACATGGGTTGGTTGTACTTTCCTAACTAACTATTATTTATGGTTCATTTGGGAATGTTTACTTATTGTCCCAAGGATCCTCACCATGTCCTTGGGCACTCCTTAATTTACATGATTATTGTAAATGGTCATGTGCTATGGTACTAGGTTTGACACTTGGATGCCTAGTACTTCATATGTTTTTTGAGGCGTCATTTTTATTAGCTTAGGGTCTTTAGTGCAGGTACATTTATTGAACATCAATCTTGGATTGGGGTATGACAACCCAAAAATGTATTTTTCTTGTTGATATATAGAAAATTGGCTAATATCCGTTAGCCAATTTTTCTATACTATGCCCAATATTTCTCAATATTGGGCATTGGGGTGCCTATGTACCCCTATTACCTATTCTTAGAGACTTACTGGGCTCTTCATTAGACATATGATTTTCCAGAATGTTACAACGTACTTCACTTTAGCACATGTAGCATAACATTCTTTGGACACTTAGGAATGACCCTTATCAATCTTATGTAAACCTATTCATTCCCTTAACATCATCAACATAACCATTATTGACTCATATAGAAAAGTTAGGAACAACCATGTATCAACTCTAAGACTACACATATAAGCACATAGTCATAGTATAACATGATCACCTAATAACTTCAATAAGAGAACACATACTTCCACATTGCTTCACATATATTTAGATATGATCATACTTCACTCAACTACACAAATAAACATATTATTTCAAGTAGTGCCGACAAGGCCATGAACATCATAATACTTAAAATAACGCCGACAAGGCCACATCAATTCACATAACACCGCCACCATAATTGGACCATACCAATCACATATAATCCAAGATCTAAATAACAATAGCTATACATAATAATAAAAGAGTTAGGGCATCATACCACCCACTTGATCTCACCACTTCAATCCAAAGCTAAATCATCCAATTCAATATCATAAGGACCTTAACCATGGCCATGAACATCAATACAAAGAATAAATCATTATATTCAATGAATCTAAGTCAATTCAATATAGATTTACCAATCTAAGACCAATTAGATATCAATTGAATACAATCCTTACATCATTAGAAAGCCCATAGATATCTACACTAGAATTTATAAGCATTAGGTTCATATCAATTCAATAAGCTTAATAGTCAATAGATCTAGGAGTATTAGTTGCTCATTTAATCAAATTGAAACAGCCTATACATCATACATACATAATCTATACATGAATCAAAAGCCCATAATAATATACACATGAATTCATAAATCTCAAAGCATAATCAATTCACCCACATTTTAGTGAAAATTAGAGAATTTAGAAGATCAAGGGTACATGGAGAATTTCATTAGAAAACATAAATAAAACATAAATAACATCATATCTTAACGTTTGAAAACCTTTCATGCAAGAACCAAGATTTAAAGTAGAAATTGAACTTTTTCATCTTTTTGAAATCCTTTGAAAATCATCTTTGAAATTGGATATAAGGTGATAATAATCCTTATATGAAGAAATCTCATACCTTATTTGAAGAACCCAATGCTAATTGAATAAGAAACTCTATTGAAGATCCATGTTCAAGCTTCATCTTCACTTTGAACTCTCATGGAGGTTTCTGGAGAAACTTTTGGAGGGAATGTGTTTTGATGTTAGTGTTAGGGTTTAAATGAGAGTTTAATTACTTATATACTCTTAAAATACCCATAAACACTCAAAACAACCATTCAAAGACTTATAGGGGCGTGGGGTGAATTTACAACTTCACCCCTCAACTTAACAGAAAGCTGGCAGGAAAACACACAGCCCATTAATGCAAGCATCGACGGTTTGTGGTCTCACCCACGCCCCATAGATGGGTCTCGTGGGTTGCACCTGCAACTCCTCAACCTGCAGGCCAAGCGACTCCATCAACGAGACCCATTGACGATCCGTCTCCTGGTTGATTGGACGTCGTTTGGGTCGTTGTTTGGACACTGCCTGGCAGTGTTGAGCTCAAGGTTGGGGTCCTTCTCTAGGCCCCTCGTGGGTCCTACATGGATTTGTACCCGGAAGTTTACAACCCAAACATGCATGTATACAAGTTTAGGACCTAACACATGAGTTTCATAAAAAACGAACACGTAAAAACTTTGACGAAACATGCTTAGACACACAAGGTCATTTCAAAGCACATCTTTCGAACGTCATGGACGTTTTTGGACATTTGACCTCCAAACTTCACGAAACTAGACACACTTCCTCTATACATGGTATAAAATCATTTAAGGACCATATAAGCTCATGAATCACACATAAACACATAGAACCACACATAACCACATATGAGGCACTTAGGTGACTTAGTCGTCGAACGTCTTGGTCGTCCCTTGACGTTTGACTTCCAAGACACGTAATACTCAAGACACTGACTCAATACTAGATAATAGACCAAATTTGGACCTTAGACCATTATTACAACCACGTTAGACTCTAGCTTCACCTAAGTCATTTTCGGGATCTTACACCAATATACCAAAACCCAAACATTAAACATTAAACCATAGATTTAAAACCAAAAATCCTAAACCCCAAAACCTGAAACCTAAAAAAACCCATATCTATAACACTAACCCTAAACCATAAACCCTAAACGGAAAGCCCAAAATACGAAAACTCTAACATTAAACAGTAAACTATAGATATTACAACTCAAATCCATAACCCCAAACCCTTAAATCTAAAAAAAAAACTAAACCCTAACTCTACCCCTAACATTAACCAAAACCCTAACCCTACCATAAACCCTAAACCCCAAGCCCAAAATACCAAAAACCAAATATTAAACACTAAACCATTGATATCAAACATCAAAACCTAACCCTTAAACCCAAACACCTTAAAATACCCTACCCCTAACCCTAACCTTAATCCTAACCCTAACCCTAAACCCTAAACCTTAACCCTAAGCCAAAAAATACAAAAACCCAAACATTAAATACTAATCCTAACCCTAACCCTAAACCCTAAACCCTAAAACTTCCCTAACCCGCTTGGCAAAATCTCTCTCTTTAAAGAATTTTCACTAGAATTCGGTCAAGGAATTAGCTTCATGGCTAATTGGTACAAGTTAGATCATTGGAATGGAGAGGGATTTGTTAGATGATTGTTACAAGCCTTCAGATCCAGGACAATCAAAGTGTAGTTTGAATAGACAATCTCTACAGGTGGAATCCAGCCTGAATCATCTTAAAGTTCGTCGCAGTTGAGGGAAGAGGCGGTCCACAATGGTTCGGGAACGTAATTGGAAGGAACAAGTACAAATCTATTCATGGATGCATTGAATCAAAGGTATGGTAGAACAGATTGAGCAGAAAATTTATTGGCTCAAGAAAGGCGTACATCAGGAACACAAGTAGTAGAGACGGCATTATCGCCCCAAAATCTCAATAAAAAATCTATCGATTCAGATGCGCACCACTCACAACCAAGGGAGGCGACAAACTCGCCCAAAAATCGCAGAAAAAATAAATCTCCAGCTGATGAGATCCGAAAGGAAATGGGGGGTGGGGTTTATTCCCCTGTTTTTGATGAACAATTTACTGAAATCCCAATGGAAATAGATATTCGATACGTTGACCAAGAAGATCGATTGGAGGAACAACACCCTCTTACAAATATCAATAATCCAGTTTACTCCACTAAACAGCATGTAGAATCATCCAAAAGGAACAATGAAGGTCATCTTGATGTTCAAGGTAAATCTAGTTCTTCAACTGGATCGATGCTTTTGAAGGAAGCAGAACATGATTATACTTCTACTAAGGAGGTTCAAATTCAATGTTCAAATGAACAAATCATTCGTCCAAAAACACAGAGGATAGTTGGTGAGTCGATTAGGATAGCTTCTGCTCGTCCAAAAAAGGCCAAAGGTCAGATTACTCTCACTACTTTTACTACTAATGCTAATCTTGAGTTGAATGTATTAGCTAGGAATTCTAAGGATTTTGGTTAGCCAGATAATAGGAATGAAAAGGCTAACTATCAAGCAAACTTTCCTAAGATTTCTACAATTTTTTATCGTAATCTTCCTAAAGCAACTTCTGATAGAATGGATCAGCCTCTTGGTAACTCTGCTAATTTTCCTAAAAAAGATCAAATTCCTGAACCTTCCCCTTATACTATTATACAAACTTATGCATATAGGCTTAGATACAATCAATAGAAGAATGAAATTCGTATTAATTTGACTGATCCAAAAATCATCACTAAGCACGGACTTCCTACTGTTCTTTATGTGAAGGAAGAAGTTGTAAAAATTTGGCTGCTTCATGTAAATTTACTCTAATTTGTAAATTTGTGAACATAATTCCTAGAGTGGAACTTATTAGGAAAAACATTAATCTTCAAACTCAATTATCGTGGGGATTTAAAATTACACATTTCAATTCTAGACATGTTTACATAGATCTTGATAATGAACTAGACTACAATATAGTTTGGACTAAACAACGAAGGACTATAGTAGGGCAGGTTACGAGGATTTTGGCTTGGACACATAATTTCAAACAAGCTGAAGAAACACCTCTAGTTCCAATTTGGATTTCACTTCCTGAGTTGCTATTGTATTGTTACAATAAGGAATTTATTACTAGTCTTTTGTTACCAATTGGTAGAGTTCTTTACTTAGATTGAGCTTCAATTAATAAAACTAGGGGAAGTCAAGCGAGGGTGAAGGTTCAAGTAGATCTCACTCAAGCTAGGCCTCCTCACATTTGGATGGGGTATATTGGGGAAGACATCACTGATGCTAGATGGCCTAAAATAGAATATGATAATATTCCAGATTATTTCTTTTACTATAAACATCAAGGACATAAAGAAAGTGATTGTATTCTTAAACAAAGAGAGGAAGATAATAAAAGAAGGAAAGAGATGGAGAAAAAAGAAATATTGCTTCTAAAGATTTGCAGATTGCTGGTCATACTGTAGCAGCCAGAAGGGAGGATGATAACAACTATCAAAGTGAATCCCAACAACAACACATGTAGCAAGAGGACCAATGAAAAATTCAGATGAGGAAAACTAATCAACAATTAGGTCATTACCAATCTGATAAAATAGTAGCTCACCAACATAGTGAACAAACAAGTTTAGTTTCTATCCATACCGAAAATACATATATTGATTTGGATGTGCAGGAAACTTCACCTACTGTTGAGGAGATAGGAAGGAATATTGGGAAAATACAGCAGTCTAATATTCAGTCTGCACAAAGTAGTTCTAAGTAACCACAACAACAACATAAAAAAGTAGTTATTGAAGAAACAAAGAGTAACAGGGAGCAGTTCAGAAAATAACAAAGGGTGGAAGTACAAGGAACTAGAAGGGATCCAGAATCTGATAGAGTTAAAGAATTGCATCAGCAAGTTCATAAAGTTATAGCAGGTATTGACTCAATGCTCCCCACCCCTACACCCTTTGATAAATGTACTATTGAACTGTTGGTGTAGCTGTTGGAGGTGAGGTTGGATGTGGTCAGGAGAACCTTATTCATAAGCTTCATGGGGCATACGAGGGTAAAGGAAAATTGAGTCCCTGTCACGACCGGAATTTAGACGCCAGACGAGACCGGCGTCGTTGACCTCTTAGAGGTCGCAGACAAGCCTACATACGTCATCGTTACTTCATCTAGGTTAATTTTAGCGGAAAATTTGAACTTTTTTTTTTCTTATTTCATGTGAAACATATAATTCTTAACATCATAGGCATTCACAAATAAACCATCTAATATAGAAATAATCAAATGAAAGAAGCAATTCATAATTGCATTGAACATATTCTTGCCAAAACGGCACCAATACAAATTCTGAAATGAAAAGGGAAATGAAACACAAGTGGAAAATGCTCCACTAGCTAAAGCCTACATCTAAGCTAGATAATAACAGTAAACATCCTCGAAAGCATGAGGCCTACCAAATCCGAATGAATTCTCCACGTCCGTATTGCTACAACGTCGTACTGTAAGCTCTAACGTCCACCTGTGCCTGCACCTAAAAGTAGATATTGTATGGGATTAGTACACACTTTTACTAAGTATGGGTATATGCAAACCCACACCAAGGACATGCATGACTAAGAATAGCTCTTTCCTAACAACATGATTTATGGAAAGTCAAGTCAGTGGACTTGCCAAATTTGGATTAGGAAAGTCAGCGGACTTGCGAAATTTGGATTATGAAAGTCATGCCATGAGAGTAACATGCATCATCATACTTATTATTTTGCAAGCAGCACATAACGTATTGCACATATCATATCACGTAGTTCACATCATTCTTTCATATGCCGTGAGACCTTGGAATCATGGACTTGACATTAGGACTTCCAAGATGAGGGCTCAACATATGGGACCTCAACTAGGAGCCTTCTTTAGAAAACACAGAGTCTGCGTCATTCATTCGTACGTACTTCATTTTCATTCATTCATATACTAGTGCAATCACTAGTCATACCTAGGATGTAGTTTAAGACTCTCATAGGGTTTGCTGTGTAATGACCAAGAATAACCTACTGTCATTACTTAAGTCTAGCTCACCTCTTCATTATCCTATCCTAACACCTTTGGTATCGTTCATTTCATTATGTGCATCATTTGAGGCTGGCCTCATTCTTTCTTTGGGAACTTTAACCTTAATCGACATAGATCATGTGAGCATCATGAAATCCAGTGTGTAATCCCCACACCGAAAAGAGGTGGAATCACCGGCCAAAGTGAACCAAAACATGCTAGCGTATATAGGGAAATCGAACCCTACTAGATCCCTATATTGGCAGTATAGGTTCAAAGACTAGGAGATAAAAGGAGACCCATACCCGGCATGCCGGACAGTCTCATCTCATGAGAGTTATGTGAACCTCCGCCCTTCCCAAAGGAAGGCATCACTGCTCATAGATAGCCTATCGGTGCTCAGTATAAAGTTCCATTACATTCAACTCATACATCATGGAAGCTGGCTTCTAGCATGAGGACATCATAGCTCATTAGATGATTTATCATCTCATCATTAGTATTAAGTATGCATTTACTTCAATACTTTCATTAGAGTGTTCATAGATACTGGTCTCTTCATTTGCTTTACACTCTCATAGGTGAGTATGTTTTGGAAACATTTACTTAGGCTCATTTCAGATTGCTCTCATCTTTCACATTAGACTCTTATCATATTGTCACCTCATTCTTTAACTTTAGCACATTTACTCTTCATAATTACTCATCACTTTACGTGAATGTTCATTTCATAGTATGCCAATGCACTTGGATATTTAGTGTGTGCCACACTCTTACTTGACCCCTCTGGGCTTTCATTATCTCATCACATAATATCTTAGGTTCACTTACTTTTAAAATGTATGCTAGACTTATGAGTCCACACATACAAGCCATGAGGCTTAATTCAAAGTGTATCTAAGTGATTCATATTTACCCAAGATTATGTGGTACAAGACTTATGCATCTTGTAGGTATGCCAAGATATTGATTTCGATCTTTAGAGGTAGCATTCATTAAATAATTATTTACGTATGACTTATGTGTCAATACGAAATAGGGCAAGGGGACCGGATTTCGAAACCCTTGGGCAACACTTAATCCTACATTAAACTTGGTGATTGAATTTTTCAAATTTGAGGGACCCTAGTTCGATCCCCATCAGCCCCATAATATTTCCTTTTTTTTCCTCCTAACTCTCTCATCTATTCAAGAGGTTGGGGGTTCAATCCCGACTCTCCACATTTATTTTTCTCCATTATTTTTCTCCTTACTCTCTCATCCATTCAAGAGGTTAGGGGTTCAATCCCCACTCTCCACATTTATTTTTCTCCTTTATTTTTCTCCTAACTCTCTCATCCATTCAAGAGGTTGGGGTTTAATCCCCACTTCACATTTATTTTTCTCCATTATTTTTCTCCTAACTCTCTCATCCATTCAAGAGGCTGGGGGTTCAATCCCCACTCTCACATTTATTTTTCTCCTTTATTTTTCTCCTAACTCTCTCATCCATTCAAGAGGTTGGGGGTTCAATCCCCACTCTCCACATTTATTTTTCCTTTTATTCTTTTCATGTAATTTTTATGTAATTTACATTTGGTGAGGTCTTGGGTTCCATTCCCAACGACCTCATAATTTAAAAAAAATAAATAGAACATAGTCATTATTCTCACCTCATGTCCGAGACTTCAAATTTCCAGCAAGCTGATAATTTGGTCTCTTCCAATCCATTTTTCTCTCATTCTTTTGATGATTTTTTTGTAGCATTTTGAGTGACATTCAGTCAGCCACCTTAACCTTTTATGAACATCACGTTTTTAGCATTTTTACACACGCAAAACACAACATTTAACATACAAACTTCAGGCAGCAAACATAGTCAAATTTTCAGCACACACATGCTCAAAACAGTCCACTTAATGCACTTTTCCGGAATATATTTTTCATTCTTTACATGATTTGTTACCACACATTCAACACACAATCACAACCAGACCTAACATTATCTACCAGAAGACATACCAACGCATGCTTTGAATCGTTCAAAGGATCTAATGACAGGGGCATGCAACGGGGACAACCTTAGTCTTTCAATCTTGATTTAAACTGAACCTTAAGAGTCTCTTGGAAAAGGGACCAAGATAGAAGAAAACTCATACCTTAATGTCATTCAAAACTTGTTTAAATGCTGCCAATTTACCATGAAACCAAGCCTCACCGCCGAAACTTCAAGCAAAATTCCGTTAAGAACTTCTTGTTGATTTTCGTTTTAAGCTTAGTTTTTCGTTTGAGCTTTTGTGTGTAAGTTCTTTAAGAGTGAAGAACTATTATTTCAGTTATTTTAATGATAAAAAACGTGAGAATAAGAGTGAGAGACGTGAGAATGAGAGGATTAGGATTATGATTAGGATTAGGAGAGTTAGGTGGAGACTAAGTCAAACTAGGACTCCTCATTATTTATTAATTTTATTTTTATTTTTTTTAATTAAAAATCTCATTTTTCCCTTACTTAAATAAGCTTTTTGAATATTAATTAATTCAACTAATTCACTTAATAAAATTAAATCAATTTAATCCTTGCTTCCACCAAGGCTCGAATATGGGTGAAGCTAAATTTTGCTTAAAGGGTCAAATTCGGCAAACTCTACCAGAATTTCCCCTCCACCATATTAATTAATTAATTAATTAAATATTTAGGGTAATTACAATATTACCCTTAGCGTGGAAAAGACCATTTTACCCCTAGACCCTCCAAACTTAAGATTACGCCTTTTTAAGTCTAGTTAAGACTCATCTGGGTAAATCTTCATATTCGGGTGCCCTACATTGCTGGACCCAACCTTTCCTAGCTCAACTAACTCACCAAGTTAGTTGGCTTGGTTGTTGCAGAGGTTCAGAGGTCTGGTTCTACGCGCATCAATTCGTGTGAACCCGATCTAATCTAGGCATTCTAGATACGTTAGACATTACTTAGCATAGTCATTTTTAGGGTTGTTACATTATCCCCCCCTTAGGAACATTTGTCCTCGAATGACAGTACACATAATTTTAAAATAAAGAGGGTGATTTTCGAAGATATCTTAACATACTTGAGAATTTACGCTTTGTGAATTTCTGTTTCACACTTACTCTGGATAATGCATATTACTCAAGCTTATCTAAAGCTTCATATTTGAGATTGAGGAACTTCCTTCTTAATCGCACTTAACTTGATGCACCTCACAACTCATGCAACACAAAAATCATGTCCACGCTATACAAAAACAGCAACATGACATGCAACAAGAATTCATTTTAACTCACATAGTGCAATTATTACTCATACGATTATGGACTTACAACATCAAGTCGACTATTGCACTAAAACTTAGAGTTTCTTAAACAAAACCAGCATTAGGAGAAGTATATCTAACCCCGTAGATAACATCATGTTGGCTTTAAGATTTGAAATTATATGGCTTTGTTGGATTAAACCACGCCCTACACATTTATACCCTATCTCATTTGGCAACTGAAACCTCACTACCTTGGTTTGATAGTCTATGGTAGAATAACACTTATGGAGAAAATCCATACCTAAGCTATTCAATGCTTTTTATTGGTGAATATTTGATTCACATATTTCTAGGTTGGTGCACATCCTTGAAACCTACTAGCAGCTTCGCATTAAAAGACTAAGGAACTCCTTCCTAAACTTGTCTCATCAAAGCATACAACATAAATAAACACATAAGTCACCTAGGTCAGCAACCAACATGATGACTCCAACATATTAACTTCATACTAGTGCATAAAACCATACACATGAAAAACTAATTTAGGCTACGCACCCGAGACATCACAAGAGGTGTCTTCCCCTACACCCCTAGACTTGAGTGCGAAGAATCGTTACCTTCTTAGAGCCTCTTCACTTGGACCATTCGGCTGAACTTTCTCCTTCCCTTTTTCTCGACCTCTCATATACAGAAAATCCTTCATCATGTGACCCGGTTTTCCACAACTGTAACAAGTGTTAGAGCCCCTCCTACACTCTCCTCCATGAAGTTTGCCACACTTCCTACAAGGTGGCCTCTCGTGAGGTGTATCTACTTCCCTGTTTCTCTTAACTCTGGGCTCGGAATCCATTTCATAGCGACCCTTGGATGAACTTTACTCCCTTTGGTGGGAGAGTCCCTTCTTAAACCTGGGCTTATCCCTGATTTCAGTACTGCTCTTCCTTGAAAAATTCTTCTCAACTTGCCTTGACCTGTTCCCTGCCCTAGTATGCTTCCTCTTCCAACATTCCTCCATTTGTTGGACATGGACCATAAGACTTGAAAGGCTCATGCTGGCATGCAGCATAGCTGCCCTACACTCCTCCTCGAGATTCTCAGCAATCTTAGATCCAGTGTTAACGGGAGGATTCATCCTCGTGAAGTCCCTTAACCTGCTAGGCATGGTGCTTGCATGTGGGTTCTTCCTGGGAACACCTTGTTGCTTCGCCTTCGTTTCTCCTCATATTCATCTTTCTGAATCTGAAGAGTTGATGTTAGATACGCTCTTAACACCAAGAAACAGACATTAGAGAAGGCACGATAAGATCAGAAGAAGGGAATTTTCCTACGCATCATACAGTCTCTAATTTATGATAGTGGTACACTTCCCTACCATAAGTTAGAAACTACTCAATGTGGTTGATGTGAACTTATTATCCTTGGAATTTAACCTAATGCTCTGATACCAACTTTGTTACGACCAGAATCTAGACCCTAGACGAAACCAGCGTCGTTGACCTCTCGGAGGTCGCAGATAAGCCTACATACGTCATAGTTACTTCATCTAGGTTAAATTTAGCGGAAAATTTGAACTTTTTGTTTTCATGTTTCATGTGAAACATATTATTTTTAACATCATAGGCGTTCACAAATCAACCATCTAATATAGTAATAATCAAATGAAAGAAGCAGTTCATAATTGCATTAAACGTATTCTTGCAAAAACGGCACCAATACAAAGTCTCAAATGAAAGGGGGTAATACCTAGGATGTAGTTTAAGACTTTCATTAGGTTCGTTGTGCAATGACCAAGAATAACCTAATGTCATTGCTTGAATCTAACTCACCTTTAATTATCCTATCCTAACACCTTTGATTCATTCATTTCATTATGTGCATCATTTGAGGCTGGCCTCATTCATTCATTGGGAACTTTAACTTTAACCGACATAGATCATTGAGCATCATGAAATCCAGTGTCTCCCACACCGAAAGAGGTTGAATCACCGGCCAAAGTGACCCAAAAACATGCTAGCGTACATGGAATTTAACCCCGCTAGATCCCTCTATTGGCAATATAGGTTCGAAGACTAGGAGATATAAGGAGACCATACCCGGCAAGCCGGACAGTCTCATCTCATGAGAGTTACGTGAACTCCGCCCTTCCGAAAAGAGGCATCACCGCTCATAGCTAGTCTATCGGTGCTTAGTATAAATTTCCATTACATTCATCTCATACGTCATGGAAGCTAGCTTCTAGTATGAGGACATCATAGCTCGTTAGATGATTTCTCATCTCATCATTCGTATTGAGTGTGTTAAGCTCAATACTCTCATTAGAGTTGTTCATAGAGACTGGTCTCTTCATTATCTTACACTTCATAGGTGAGTACGTATTGGTAACATTTACTTAGGCTCATTTGAGATTGCTCTCATCATTTACATTAGCCCTCATATATGTTGTCACCACATTCATCATCATTAGAACCTTTGCTTTTCATACTTATTCACCTCTTATTACGTAAATGTTCATTTCATCATCTGCAATGCACTTGGCCATTTGGTGTGTTTCACACCCTTACTTAACCCTTATAGGGTGTCATCATTTCATTTCTCATTTCATCATTTCATTGTTCATTTCATCATTTCATTTTTCCATTTCGTCATTTCATTGTTCATTTCATCATATCATTGTTCATTTCTTCATATCATTGTTCATTTCATCATTCATTATTCATTTCATCATTTCATTATTCATTTCATCATATCATTGTTCATTTCATCATATCATTGTTCATTTCATCATTTCATTGTTCATTTCATCATATGCCAATGCACTTGGCCATTTAGTGTATTTACACTCATACTTAACCCTTCTAGGGTTTCATCATTTCATTACATACATCTAGGATCACTTACTTTTAAACGTATGTTAGACTTATGTGTCCATACATACAAGCCATGAGGCTTCATTCATATACGTCTAAGTGATTCATATCTTCCTCAGATTATGTCATACAAGACTTATGAATCTTGTATGTATGCCAAGATCTCGATTTCGATCTAAGTAGGTGACATTATTATTGAACATTTAATTCACGTATGATTTATATATCAATACGAAATTTGGGCAAGGCAACTATTTCGAATCCTGTGGCAACACTTTAATCTATTTTAAACTTGATAATTATATTTTTCAGATTTGGGAGACCTAGTTCGATTCCTATCAACCCATAATATTTCCTTTCTTTTTCTCCTTCTTTTTTTTCGTTAAGTTAAGGAGGTTGGGGGTTCAATCCCCCACAGCTCATTATTTTTATTTTAATTTATCTCTTAACTTTCTCACCTATCCAAGAGGTTGTGGGTTCAATCCCCACTCTCCACATTTATTTTCTCCTTTATTTTTCTCCTAACTCTCTCATCCATTCAAGAGGTTGGGGTTCAATCCCCCACTCTATCTCATTTATTTTTCCTCCTTTATTTTTTCTCCTAATTTCTCATCCATTCACAGAGGTTGGGGGTTCAATCCCCACTCTCCTCATTTATTTTCTCCTTTATTTTTTCTCCTAACTTTCTCATCATTCAAGAGGTTGGGGGTTCAATCCCCACTCTCCTCATTTATTTTTCTCCTTTATTTTTCTCCTAACTTTCTCATCCATTAAGAGGTTGGGGGTTCAATCCCCACTCTCACATTTAATTTTTCCTTTTTTCACTGATTTTTAAACATGTGAGGTCACGGGTTCGATCCTCAATTACCTCACTTATTTTTCTTCATTTTTCATAGCTTATTAAAGAACTTTACTTGGATGAAATTAACCAACAATGTGTTGGAAATTTGAGATACATTTTTCAGCTTCTTTTCATCTACATTTAGAGTTAATTCTTAGGGCATTTCGGAATCATTTAGCTAATATTTTTCACTCAACTCAAGCCACTTTATACTTCATATGAACATCACGATTAATACAAGTTTGGTGCACGTGAAATACAACCATAAAACAAGTCATTTTCATACTTCAATCCGTGTTCAAAGTCACAACTACACATTGCACACACATAAACACATATTTCGGAAAGCATAGGTTATCATTTGTACGATTCCAAATACACATTCATGAACATATTCATCACGAAAAAAACACATTACATACTAATATCTACCAGCAGACATCCCAACCTACAACCATCAAATAGGAGCTAGTGACAGGGACATGAAACGGGGAAACAATCCTAGTTTTCGGATTAGAATCGACTGAATCCTAGGGGTCTCTTGGGAAAGGGACAAAGAGTAAGAAAACCCATACCTGTTTTTGGTGTTGTTCAACACACAAAGTCGCTGCCCAGAATCACCACCAACCCAACGTCAACACAGAAATTCCCCACCTACCCGTCGAGAATGTCACGTTTTGCTTTACTTTTTATGGATTGTTTTTGTCGTTTGAATTCTTATGAGTTTTTCCGTGTTTTGTTGTTATTTCTAATTTTTTGTTGCTGCTTTGTTAACAGAAAAACGTGGGAAAAAAATAAAATGGGAGAAGTGGATGAAACGTGAAAGAGAGAGAGAGGTTCATTAGGATTAGGACTCTAGTTGAGACTTAGTCAAAATAAGACATGTTAATTAATAAATAATTAATAATAAAAATCTGATTTTTCCTTTTTCTTAATCAGCTAATAATTATTAATTAATTAAATTAATTTATCAATTTAAATAAAAATAAGTTAAATCATTGCTTCAACCTAGGTTCGAAACCGGGTGGAGCAAGATTCCACTCCTAGAGCTCAAATTCGTCTCTCTCTCCTAAAATTGCCCCTCCATATTATTAAATAATCAAATATATATATATATTTAGGGTAATTATGATATTACCCTTAGCCTGGTAAAAGACCATTTTACCCCTAGACCCTCAAAACTTAAAATTCCTTCTTTTTAAGTCCGGTAAAAACTCCTTCGAGTAAATCTTTGTATTCGAGAGCCCTACATGGTTGGTCCCAACCTTTCCTAGCTCAACTAACTCCCAAAGTTAGTTGCTTGGCTATACCAAGGGTTCCGAGGTCTGGTTCTACGCGCATCAATCTGTGTGAACCCTGGTCTAATCGTAGGCATTCTTGGCACATTAAGATTACTTAGCATATCTATTTTTTAGGGTTGTTACACCTACATCTAATCTAGATAATAACAGTAGACATCCTCGAAAGCATGAGGGCCTACAAAATCCGGATGAATTCTCCACGTCAGCATCTTTGCAACGTCGTACTGTAAGCTCTAACGTCCACCTGTGCCTGCTCCTAAAAGTAGATATTGTATGGGATTAGTACACACTTTTACTAAGTATGGGTATATGCAAGCACACACCAAGGACATGCATGAGTAAGAATAGTTGTTTCCTAACAACATCATTTATGGAAAGTCAAGTCAGTGGACTTGCCAACTTTGGATTAGGAAAGTCAGTGGACTTGTCAAATTTGGATTAGGAAGTCAGTGGACTTGCAAATTTGGATTAGGAAAGTCATGTCATGAGAGTAACATGCATCATCATACTTATCATTTTGCATGCAGCACATAACGTATTGCACATATCATATCACGTAGTTCACATCATTCTTTCATATGCCATGAGAACTTGGAATCATGGACTTGACATTAGGACTTCCCAAGATGAGGGCTCAACATATGGGACCTCAACTAGGGAGCCTTTCTTAGCAACACAGAGTCTGCTTCATTCATTCATACGTACTTATTTTCATTCATTCATATACTAGTGCAATCACTTGTCATACTAGGATGTAGTTTAAGACTCTCATCGGGTTTGCTGTGCAATGACTAGAAATACCCTAGTGTCATTACTTAAGTCTAACTCACCTCTTGATTATCCTATCCTAACACCATTTTTATCGTTTATTTCATTATGTGCATCATTTGAGGCTGACCTCATTCTTTCTTTGGGAACTTTAACCTTAATCGACATAGATCATATGGCATCATGAAATTCAGTGTCTAATCCCCACACCGAAAAGAGTGGAATCACCGGCCAAAGTGAACCAAAACATGCTAGCGTATATAGGGAAATCGAACCCTGCTAGATCTCTATATTGGCAGTATAGGTTCAAAGACTAGGAGATATAAGGAGACCATACCAGCATGCCGGATTGTCTCATCTCGGAGAGTTATGTGAACCTCCGCCCTTCCGAAGGAAGGCATCACCGCTCATAGCTAGCCTATCATGCTCAGTATAAAGTTCCATTACATTCAACTCATCACCATGGAAGTGGTTCTAGCATGAGGACATCATATCTCATTAGATGATTTCCATCTTCATCATTAGTATTAAGTATGCATTAACTTCAATACTTTCATTAGAGTGTTCATAGAACTATTCTCTTCATTTTGCTTTACACTCTCATAGGTGAGTATGTTTTGGAAACATTTACTTAGGCTCATTTGAGATTGCTCTCATCTTTCACATTAGACCTCTTATCATATTGTCACCTCATTCTTTAACTTTAGCACATTTACTCTTCATAATTACTCACCACTTTACGTAAATGTTCATTTAACGTATGCCAATGCACTGATTTTAGTGTGTGCCACACTTTACTTGACCCCTCTGGGGCTTTCATTATCTCATCACATAATACTCTTAGGTTCACTTTACTTTTTAAAATGTATGCTAGACTTATGAGTCCCCAATACAAGCCATGAGGCTTAATTAAAAGTGTATCTAAGTGATTCATATTTACCCTAAGATTATGTTGGTACAAGGACTTATGCATCTTGTAGGTATGCCAAGATATTGATTTCGATCTTAGAGGTAGCATTCATTAAATAATTTTTACGTTTGAATTATGTGTCAATACGATATGGGCAAGGGGACCGATTTCGAAACCCTTGTGCAACACTGTAAATCTACATTAACTTGGTGATTGAATTTTTAAATTTGAGGGACCTAGTTCGATCCCCATGCCTCACATAATCTTTTTTTTTTCTCTAACTCTCCATCTATAAAGGGTTGGGGGTCAATCCCACTATCCACATTTATTTTCTAACTTATTTTTCTCACTAACTCTCTCATCCATTCAAGAGTTGGGGTTAATCCCCACTCTCCACATTTTTTTTCTCCTTTTTTTTCTCCTAACTCTCTCATCATTCAAGAGGTTGGGGTCAATCCCACTCTCCACCATTTATTTTTCTCCTTTATTTTTGCTCCTAACTCTCTCATCCATTCAAGAGGCTTGGGGGTTCAATCCCACTCTCCACATTTATTTTTCCTCCTTTATTTTCTCCTAACTCTCTCATCCATTCAAAGGTTGGGGGTTCAATCCCCACTCTCCACATTTATTTTTCTCCTTTATTTTTCTCCTAACTCTCTCATCCCCTTCAAGAGGTTGGGGTTCAATCCCATCTCCAATTTAATTTTTCTCCTTTATTTTTCTCCTACACTCTCATCCATTCACAGAGGTTGGGGGTTCAAATCCCACTCTCCACATTTATTTTTCCTTTCATTTTTTCATGAATTTTTATGTATTTACATTTGTGAGTCTTGGTTCCATTCCCAACGACCTCATAATTTAAAAAAAAAAATTAAACATAGTCATTATTCTCACTCTGCCGAGACTTTAAATTTCACAAGCTGAAATTTGTCTCTTCCATCCATTTTTCTCTCATTCTTTTGATGATTTTTTTGTAATTTTGAGTGACATTCAGTCACCACCTTAACCTTTTATGAACATCAGTTTTTAGCATTTTACACCGCAAACACAACATTTAACATACAAACTTTAGGCAGCAAACATAGTCAAATTTCAGCACACACTTGCTCAAAACAATCACTTAATGCACTTTTCCGGAATATATTTTTCATCCTTTACATATTTTTACCACACATTACACACCAATCACAACCAGACCTAACATTATCTACAGAAGACATACCAACGCATGCTTTGAATCGTTCAAAGGATCTAATGACAGGGGCATGCAAGGGGACAACCTTAGTCTTTCAATCTGATTTAAACTGAACCTTAAGAGTCTCTTGGGAAAAGGGACAAGAAGAAGAAAACCCATACCTTAATGTCATTCAACATGTTTAAATGCTGCCAATTTACCATGAAACCAAGCCCTCACCGGAAACTTCAGCAATTCCGTTTAATGAAATTTTGTTGATTTTCGTTTTAGCTTAGTTTTTTCGTTTGAGCTTTTGTGTGTAAGTTCTTTAAGAGTGAAGAAACTTATATTTTTCAGTTATTTTAATGATAAAAAACGTGAGATATAGAGTGGAGAACGTGAGAATGAGAGGATTAGGATTATGATTAGGATTAGGAGAGTTAGGTGGAGACTAAGTCAAACTAGGACTCCTCATTATTATTAATTTTATTATTTATTATTTTTTATTAAAATTCTCATTTTTCCTCTACTTAAATCAGAGCTATTTTTGATATTATATTATATTCTATTGCTTTGTTAACAGAAAAACGTGAAAAAAAAACAAAATTGGAGAAGTGGATGAAACGTGAAAGAGAGAGAGAGGTTCCTTAGGATTAGGACTCTAGTTGAGACTTAGTCAAAATAAGACATGTTAATTAATAAATAATTAAAAATAAAAATATGATTTTCCTTTTTCTTAAATCAGCTAATAATTGTTAATTAATTAAATTAATTTATCAATTTAAATAAAAATAAGTTAAATCATTGCTTCCACCTAGGTTCGAACCCGGGTGGAGCAAGACTCCACTCCTAGAGCTCAAATTCGGCTCTCTCTCCCAAAATTGCCCCTCCATATTATTAAATAATTAAATATATATATATATTTAGGGTAATTATGATATTACCCTTAGCCTGGTAAAAGACATTTTACCCCTAGACCCTCAAAACTTAAAATTCCTTCTTTTTAAGTCCGGTAAAAACTCCTTCGAGTAAATCTTTGTATTCGAGAGCCCTACATGGTTGGTCCCAACCTTTCCTAGCTCAACTAACTCCCAAAGTTAGTTGACTTGGCTATACCAAGGGTTCCGAGGTCTGGTTCTACGCGCATCAATCTGTGTGAACCCTGGTCTAATCGTAGGCATTCTTGGCACATTAAGCATTACTTAGCATATCTATTTTTTTCGGGTTGTTATATTATCCCCCCCTTAGGAACATTCGTCCCCGAATGACACTACACATCATTTTAAATAAAGAGGACGATTTTCGAAGATATCTAAACAGATTTGAGACTTTACTCTATGTGAATTTGTGTTTCACACTTACTCTTGATAATGCATATTACACAATCTTATCTGAAGCTCCATATTTGAGATTGAGGAACTTCCTTCTCAATCGCACTTAACTTGATGCACCTCACAACTCATGCAACAAAAAAATCATGTCCACGCTATACAAAACATCAACATGACATGCAAGCATGAATTCATTTTAACTCTAACTTATTTGGAAAGTTAACCTTACTACCCTGTTTCGATAGACTATGGTAGTCTAGCATTTTTGAAGTAATCCATACCTGATCCATCTTCTTGAGCTAGTAAGCAGCAAACTTATCCTTCTCCTCTTCATCAATACTCATAGCAGGCTTTAGAACCTACCATGCACTCACCTTCATGCGAACAACCACTCTTATCAAACGTCTTTCGTTCACGCAGGCATTTCTATCACTGCCCCTTCTTGGGAAGGCCAGATCTTGAGTCTAGCACCTTATACCACTTGGTCATCCTAATTCTTGTGTGTATTCTTCTAAGCGCGCACACAAGAATGAAGTTAGATATTTAAAATGACACAAAGTGTCAAGGCTCTAGATAGCACGATAAAGAGTAGAAGAAGGGAAATTTTCCTACGCATCATGCAGTCTCTAATCCAGGATAGTGGTGCACTTCACTACCATGACTTAGAAACTAATCAATGTGGTTGATGTGAACTTATTATTTTCATAATTTAACCTAGTGCTCTGATACAAACTTTGTCACGACTGGAATCTAGACCCCAGACGAGACCGGCGTCGTTGACCTCTCAGAGGTCGCAGACAAGCCTACTTACGTCATTCTTACTTTACATAGGTTAATTTTAGCGGAAAATTTGAAACTTTTTGTTTCTAAACATTACTTACTAAACATTTCTACTACATTCGTAATTCGTTCAACATCAACCATCTAGTCATTAAGAGATAGTCAAATGAAAGAAATAGTTCAATAACATAATTGTATAATTGCCAAAATGGCACCCATACATAGTCCGAATAAAATAAGAAAGAAACGCTAGTGGAACATGCTCCACTAGCTCAACTCCTAAACTAAGCTAGAACATAAACAGTAGCATCCTCGAAAGCATGAGGACCTACCAAAACCGGATGAATGCTGGACGTCCGGATAACTGCAGCGATGATCCTGTAGCTCTCCCGTCCACCTGTGCCTGCACCTAAAATAGTAGAGTTTGTATAGGGTTAGTACACACTTGTACTAAGTATGGGTATATGCAAGCACACACCAAGGACATGCATGAGAAAGAATAGCTCTTTCCTAACAACATGATTTTTGGAAGTCAAGTCAGTGGACTTGCCAAATTGAGATTAGGAAAGTTTCCAAATTTGGATTAGGAAAGTAATGATCTTTCCAAATTTGGATTAGGAAAGTCAGTGAGCTTTCCAGATTTGGAATAGGAAAGTTATGCCATGAGAATAACATACATATCATACTTTTCACATTTGCACACAGCACATAACATTTACACATAGCACATATCATAGCATACATACATTTGCATATAGCACATAACTTCTTTCATATCATTCATTCATATGCCATGAGACCTTGGAATCATGGACTTGACATTAAGACATCCCAAAATGAGGGCTCAACATATGGGACCTCAACTAGGGAGTCTTCATTAGCAAACACAGAGTCTGCTTCATTCATTCATACGTACTCATTTCATTTCATTCATAGTCAGTGTAACCACCAGTTATACCTAGGATGTAGTTTAAGACTTTCATTAGGTTCGTTGTGCAATGACCAAGAATGACCTAATGTCATTACTTGAATCTAACTCACCTTTTGATTATCCTATCCTAACACCTTTGGTATCATTCATTTCATTATGTGCATCATTTGAGGCTGGCCTCATTCATTCATTGGGAACTTTAACTTTAACCGACATAGATCATGTGAGCATCATGAAATCCAGTGTCTCCCCCACACCGAAAAGAGGTGGAATCACCGGCCAAAGTGACCCAAAAACATGCTAGCGTACATGGGAATTTAACCCCGCCAGATCCCTATATTGGCAGTATAGGTTCGAAGACTAGGAGATATAAGGAGACCCATACCCGGCAAGCCGGACAGTCTCATCTCATGAGAGTTACGTGAACCTCCGCCCTTCCCGAAAGAAGGCATCACCGCTCATAGCTAGTCTATCGGTGCTTAGTATAAAGTTCCATTACATTCATCTCATACGTCATGGAAGCTGGCTTCTAGTATGAGGACATCATAGCTCATTAGATGATTTCTCATCTCATCATTCGTATTGAGTGTGTTAAGCTCAATACTCTCATTAGAGTGTTCATAGAGACTGGTCTCTTCATTATCTTACACTCTCATAGGTGAGTACGTATTGGTAACATTTACTTAGGCTCATTTGAGATTGCTCTCATCATTTACATTAGCCTCATATCATGTTGTCACCACATTCATCATCATTAGCACCTTTGCTTTTCATACTTATTCACCTCTTATTACGTAAATGTTCATTTCATCATATGCCAATGCACTTGGCCATTTGGTGTGTTTCACACCCTTACTTAACCCTTATAGGGTGTCATCATTTCATTTCTCATTTCATCATTTCATTGTTCATTTCATCATTTCATTTTTCATTTCGTCATTTCATTGTTCATTTCATCATATCATTGTTCATTTCATCATATCATTGTTCATTTCATCATCATTTTCATTCATCATTTCATTTCATTTCATCATATCATTGTTCATTTCATCATATCATTGTTCATTTCATCATTTCATTGTTCATTTCATCATATGCCAATGCACTTGGCCATTTAGTGTATTTACACTCATACTTAACCCTTCTAGGGTTTCATCATTTCATTACATACATCTTAGGATCACTTACTTTTAAACGTATGTTAGACTTATGTGTCCATACATACAAGCCATGAGGCTTCATTCATATACGTCTAAGTGATTCATATCTTCCTAAGATTATGTCATACAAGACTTATGAATCTTGTATGTATGCCAAGATCTCGATTTCGATCTAAGTAGGTGACATTATTCTTGAACATTTAATTCACGTATGATTTATGTATCAATACGGAATTTGGGCAAGGCAATCCTATTTCGAATCCTGTGGACAACACTTAATCTTATTTTAAACTTGATAATTATATTTTTCAGATTTGGGAGACCCTAGTTCGATTCCCATCAACCCCATAATATTTCCTTTCTTTTTCTCCTCTCTTTTTTCGTTTAAGTTAAGGAGGTTGGGGGTTCAATCCCCCACAAGCTCATTATTTTTATTTTAATTTATCTCTTAACTTTCTCACCTATCCAAGAGGTTGGGTTCAATCCCCACTCTCCACATTTATTTTCTCCTTTATTTTTCTCCTAACTCTCTCATCCATTCAAGAGGTTGGGGTTCAATCCCCACTCTCCTCATTTATTTTCTCCTTTATTTTTCTCCTAACTTCTCATCCATTCAAGAGGTTGGGGGTTCAATCCCCACTCTCCTCATTTATTTTTCTCCTTTATTTTTCTCCTAACTTTCTCATCCATTCAAGAGGTTGGGGGTTCAATCCCCACTCTCCTCATTTATTTTTCTCCTTTATTTTTCTCCTAACTTTCTCATCCATTCAAGAGGTTGGGGGTTCAATCCCCACTCTCCACATTTTTTTCTCCTTATTTCACTGATTTTTAACATGGTGAGGTCACGGGTTCGATCCTCAATTACCTCACTTATTTTTCTTCATTTTTCATAGCTTATTAAAGAACTTTACTTGGCTGAAATTAACCAACAATGTGCTGGAAATTTGAGATACATTTTTCAGCTTCTTTTCATCAACATTTAGAGTTAATTCTTAGGGCATTTCGTGAATCATTTAGCTAATAGTTTTTCACTCAAATCAGCCACTTTATACTTCATATGAACATCACGATTAATACAAGTTTGTGCACGTGAAATACAACCATAAAACAAGTCATTTTCATACTTCAATCCGTGTTCAAAGTCACAACTACACATTGCACACACATAAACACATATTTCGGAAAGCATAGGTTATCATTTGTACGATTCCAAATACACATTCATGAACATATTCATCACGAAAAAAACACATTACATGCCTAATATCTACCAGCAGACATACCAACCTACAACCATCAATAGGAGCTAGTGACAGGGACATGAAACGGGGAAACAATCCTAGTTTTCGGATTAGAATCGACTGAATCCTAGGGGTCTCTTGGGAAAGGGACCAAGAGTAAGAAAACCCATACCTGTTCTTGGTGTTGTTCAACACACAAAGTTGCTGCCCAGAATCACCACCAACCCAACGTCCAACACAAAAATTCCCACCTTACCCGTCGAGAATGTCACGTTTTGCTTTACTTTTATGGATTGTTTTTGTCGTTTGAATTCTTATGAGTTCTTCAAGTGTTTTGTTGTTATTTCTAATTTTTTGTTGCTGCTTTGTTAACAGAAAAACGTGGGAAAAAAAAACAAAATGGGAGAAGTGGATGAAACGTGAAAGAGAGAGAGAGGTTCCTTAGGATTAGGACTCTAGTTGAGACTTAGTCAAAATAAGACATGTTAATTAATAAATAATTAATAATAAAAATCTGATTTTCCTTTTTCTTAAATCAGCTAATAATTATTAATTAATTAAATTAATTTATCAATTTAAATAAAAATAAGTTAAATCATTGCTTCCACCTAGGTT
Source organism: Solanum lycopersicoides (assembly GCA_022817965.1). NCBI lineage: Eukaryota > Viridiplantae > Streptophyta > Magnoliopsida > Solanales > Solanaceae > Solanum > Solanum lycopersicoides. The sequence goes on along the minus strand of CM040628.1, from coordinate 44,626,645 downwards.
CGAACCCGGGTGGAGCAAGACTCCACTCCTAGAGCTCAAATTCGCTCTCTCTCCAAAATTGCCCCTCCATATTATTAAAAATATAAATATATATATATTTAGGGTAATTATGATATTACCCTTAGCCTGGTAAAAGACCATTTTACCCTAGACCCTCAAAACTTAAAATTCCTTCTTTTTAAGTCCGGTAAAAACTCCTTCGAGTAAATCTTTGTATTCGAGAGCCCTACATGGTTGGTCCCAACCTTTCCTAGCTCAACTAACTCCCAAAGTTAGTTGACTTGGCTATACCAAGGGTTCCGAGGTCTGGTTCTACGCGCATCAATCTGTGTGAACCCTGGTCTAATCGTAGGCATTCTTGGCACATTAAGCATTACTTAGCATATCTATTTTTTAGGGTTGTTACACCTACATCTAATCTAGATAATAACAGTAGACATCCTCGAAAGCATGAGGGCCTACAAAATCCGGATGAATTCTCCACGTCAGCATCTTTGCAACGTCGTACTGTAAGCTCTAACGTCCACCTGTGCCTGCTCCTAAAAGTAGATATTGTATGGGATTAGTACACATTTTTACTAAGTATGGGTATATGCAAGCACACACCAAGGACATGCATGAGTAAGAATAGTTGTTTCCTAACAACATCATTTATGGAAAGTCAAGTCAGTGGACTTGCCAACTTTGGATTAGGAAAGTCAGTGGACTTGTCAAATTTGGATTAGGAAAGTCAGTGGACTTGCCAAATTTGGATTAGGAAAGTCATGTCATGAGAGTAACATGCATCATCATACTTATCATTTTGCATGCAGCACATAACGTATTGCACATATCATATCACGTAGTTCACATCATTCTTTCATATGCCATGAGAACTTGGAATCATGGACTTGACATTAGGACTTCCCAAGATGAGGGCTCAACATATGGGACCTCAACTAGGGAGCCTTCTTTAGCAAACACAGAGTCTGCTTCATTCATTCATACGTACTTCATTTTCATTCATTCATATACTAGTGCAATCACTTGTCATACCTAGGATGTAGTTTAAGACTCTCATCGGGTTTGCTGTGCAATGACTAAGAATAACCTAGTGTCATTACTTAAGTCTAACTCACCTCTTGATTATCCTATCCTAACACCATTTTTATCGTTTATTTCATTATGTGCATCATTTGAGGCTGACCTCATTCTTTCTTTGGGAACTTTAACCTTAATCGACATAGATCATATGCGCATCATGAAATTCAGTGTCTAATCCCCACACCGAAAAGAAGTGGAATCACCGGCCAAAGTGAACCAAAACATGCTAGCGTATATAGGGAAATCGAACCCTGCTAGATCTCTATATTGGCAGTATAGGTTCAAAGACTAGGAGATATAAGGAGACCCATACCCAGCATGCCGGATTGTCTCATCTCAGGAGAGTTATGTGAACCTCCGCCCTTCCCGAAGGAAGGCATCACCGCTCATAGCTAGCCTATCAATGCTCAGTATAAAGTTCCATTACATTCAACTCATACACCATGGAAGATGGATTCTAGCATGAGGACATCATATCTCATTAGATGATTTCCCATCTCATCATTAGTATTAAGTATGCATTAACTTCAATACTTTCATTAGAGTGTTCATAGAGACTATTCTCTTCATTTGCTTTACACTCTCATAGGTGAGTATGTTTTGGTAACATTTACTTAGGCTCATTTGAGATTGCTCTCATCTTTCACATTAGCCTCTTATCATATTGTCACCTCATTCTTTAACTTTAGCACATTTACTCTTCATAATTACTCACCACTTTACGTAAATGTTCATTTAATCGTATGCCAATGCACCTCGATCTTTAGTGTGTGTCACACTTTGACTTGACCCCTCTGGGGTTTCATTATCTCATCACATAATATCTTAGGTTCACTTACTTTTTAAATGTATGCTAGACTTATGAGTCCACACATACAAGCCATGAGGCTTAATTTAAAGTGTATCTAAGTGATTCATATTTACCCAAGATTATGTGGTACAAGACTTATGCATCTTGTAGGTATGCCAAGATATTGATTTCGATCTATAGAGGTAGCATTCATTAAATAATTGTTTACGTATGAATTATGTGTCAATACATAATTGGGCAAGGGGACCCGATTTCGAAACCCTTGTGCAACACTTAATCCTACATTAAACTTGGTGATTGAATTTTTAAGATTTGAGGGACCCTAGTTCGATCCCCATCAGCCCCATAATAATTCCTTTTTTTTTTCTCCTAACTCTCTCATCTATTAAAGAGGTTGGGGGTCCAATCCCCACTATCCACATTTATTTTTCTCCTTTATTTTTCTCCTAACTCTCTCATCCATTCAAGAGGTTGGGGGTTCAATCCCCACTCTCCACATTTATTTTTCTCCTTTATTTTTCTCCTAACTCTCTCATCCATTCAAGAGGTTGTGGGTTCAATCCCCACTCTCCACATTTATTTTCTCCTTTATTTTTCTCCTAACTCTCTCATCCATTCAAGAGGTTGGGGTTAATCCCACTCTCCACATTTATTTTTCTCCTTTATTTTTCTCCTAACTCTCTCATCCATTCAATAGGTTGGGGGTTCAATCCCCACTCTCCACATTTATTTTTCTCCTTTATTTTTCTCCTAACTCTCTCATCCATTCAAGAGGTTGGGGTTCAATCCCACTCTCCACATTTATTTTTCTCCTTTATTTTTCTCCTAAACTCTCATCCATTCAAGAGGTTGGGGGTTCAATCCCACTCTCCACATTTATTTTTCCTTTCATTTTTATCATGAAATTTTTATGTAATTTACATTTGGTGAGGTCTTGGTTTCCATTCCCAACGACCTCATAATTTTAAAAAAAAAATTAAAACATAGTCATTATTCTCACCTCATGGCCGAGACTTTAAATTTCCAACAAGCTGGAAATTTGGTCTCTTCCAATCCATTTTTCTCTCATTCTTTTGTTGATTTTTTTGTATAATTTTGAGTGACATTCAGTCAGCCACCTTAACCTTTTATGAACATCAAGTTTTTAGCATTCTTACACGCGCAAAACACAACATTTAACATACAAACTTTAGGCAGCAAACATAGTCAAATTTTCAGCACACACTTGCTCAAAACAATCCACTTAATGCACTTTTCCGGAATATATTTTTCATCCTTTACATTATTTCTTACCACACATTAAACACACAATCACAACCAGACCTAACATTATCTACTAGAAGACATACCAACGCATGCTTTGAATCGTTCAAAGGATCTAATTACAGGGGCATGCAATGGGGACAACCTTAGTCTTTCAATCGTGATTTAAACTGAACCTTAAGAGTCTCTTGGGAAAGGGACCAAGAGAGAAGAAAACCCATACCTTAATGTCATTCAAAACATGTTTAAATGCTGCCAATTTACCATGAAACCAAGCCTCACCACCGAAACTTCAAGCACCATCCCGTTAAGAACTTGTTGTTGATTTTCGTTTTATGCTTAGTTTTTCGTTTGAGTTTTTGTGTGTAAGTATTCAAGAGTGAAGAACTATTATTTTCAGTTATTTTAATGATAAAAAACGTGAGAATGAGAGTGAGAGACGTGAGAATGAGAGGATTAGGATTATGATTTTGATTAGGAGAGTTAGGTGGAGACTAAGTCAAACTAGGACTCCTCATTATTTATTAATTTTATTATTATTATTTTTTTATTAAAAATATCATTTTTCCCTTACTTAAATCAGATATTTAAATATTAATTAATTCTACTAATTCACTTAATAAAATTAAATCAATTTAATCCTTGCTTCCACCAAGGCTCGAACCCGGGTGAAGCTAGATTTTGCTTAAAGGGTCAAATTTGGCAACCTCTACCCGAATTGCCCCTCCACCATATTAATTAATTAATTAATTAGATATTTAGGGTAATTATAATATTACCCTTAGCCTAGAAAAGACCATTTTACCCCTAGCCCCTCCAAACTTAAGATTACCCCTTTTTAAGTCTCGTTAAGACTCATCCGGGTAAACCTTCATATTCGAGTGCCCTACATGGCTGGACCCAACCTTTACTAGCTCGAATAACTCACCAAGTTAGTTGGCTTGGTTGTTGCAGAGGTTCAGTGGTTTGGTTCTACTCGCATCATTCGTGTGAACCCGATCTAATCTAGGCATTCTAGATACGTTAGACATTACTTAGCATAGTCATTTTTAGGGTTGTTACATTATCCCCCCTTAGGAACATTCATCCCCGAATGACACTACACATCATTTTAAAATAAAGAGGGTGATTTTCGAAGATATCTTAACATACTTGAGACTTTACGCTTTTGAATTTCTATTTCACACTTACTCTGGATAATGCATATTACTCAAGCTTATCTGAAGCTTCATATTTGAGTTTGAGGAACTTCCTTCTTAATCGCACTTAACTTGATGCACCTCACAACTCATGCAACACAAAAATCATGTCCACGCTATACAAAAACAGCAACATGACATGCAAACATGAATTCATTTTAACTCACATAGTGCAAGTATTACTAATACAATTATGGACATACAACATCAAGTCGACTATTGCACTAAAACTTAGAGTTTCTTAAACAAAACCAGCCTTAGGAGGATTATATCTAACCCCGTAGATAACATCTTGTTGGCCTTAAGATTTGAAATTATATGGCTTTGTTGGATTAATCCACGCCTTACCCATTTATACCCTATCTCATTTGGGAACTGAAACCTCACTACCTTGGTTTGATAGTCTATGGTAGCATAACACTTATGGAGAAAATCCATACCTAAGCTATTCAATGGTTTTTATTGGTGAATATCTGATTCACATATTTTTAGGTTGGTGCACATCCTTGAAACCTACTAGCAGCTTCACATTAAAAGACTAAGGAACTCCTTCATAAACTAGTCTCATCAAAGCATATAACATAAATAAACACATAAGTCACCTAGGTCAGCAACCAACATGATGACTCCAACATATAAACTTCATACTAGTGCATAAAACCATACACATGAAAAACTAATTTAGGCTACGCACCCGAGTCATCACCAGAGGTGTCTTCCCCTACACCCCTAGAATTGAATGCGAAGAATCGTTTCCTCCTTAGAGCCTCTTCACTTGGACCATTCGGCTGAACTTTCTCCTTCCCTTTTTCTCGACCTCTCATATACGGACAATCCTTCATCATGTGACCCGGTTTTCCACAACTGTAACAAGCATTAGAGCCCCTCCTACACTCTCCTCCATGAAGTTTGCCACACTTCCTACAAGGTGGCCTCTCCTGAGGTGTATCAACTTCCCTGTTTGTCTTGACTCTGGGCTCGGAATCCATTTCATAGCGACCCTTGGATGAACTTGACTCCCCTTGGTGGGAGAGTCCCTTCTCAAAACCTGGGCTTATCCCTGATTTCAGTACTGCTCTTCCTTGAAAAATTCTTCTCAGCTTGCCTTGACCTGTTCCCTGCCCTAATATGCTTCCTCTTCCAACATTCCTCCACTTGTTGGACATGGACCATAAGCCTAGAAAGGCCCATGCTAGTATGAAGCATAGCTGCCCTAAACTCCTCCTTGAGATTCTCAGCAATCTTAGATCCAGTGTAAATGGGAGGATTCATCCTCGTGAAGTCCCTTAACCTGCTAACCATGGTGCTGGCATGTGGGTTCTTCATGGGAACACCTTGTTGCTACGCCTTCGTTTCTCCTCGTATTCATCTGTCTGAATCTGAAGAGTTGATGTTAGATACGCTCTTAACACCAAGAAACAGATATTAGAGAAGGCACGATAAGATCAGAAGAAGAGAATTTTCCTATGCATCATGCAGTCTCTAATTCATGATAGTGGTACACTTCACTACCATAAGTTAGAAACTACTCGATGTGGTAGATGTGAACTTATTATCATTGGAATTTAACCTAATGCTCTGATACCAACTTTATTAAGACCGGAATCTAGACCCCAGATGAAACTGGCATCGTTGACCTCTCAGAGGTCGCAGACAAGCCTACATACGTCATCGTTACTTCATCTAGGTTAATTTTAGCGGAAAATTTGAACTTTTTGTTTTCTTATTTCATGTGAAACATATTATTCTTAACATAATATGCGTTCACAAATCAACCATCTAATATAGTAATAATCAAATGAAAGAAGCAGTTCATAATTGCATTAAACGTATTCTTGCCAAAACGGCACCAATACAAAGTCTGAAATGAAAGGGGAAATGAAACACTAGTGGAACATGCTCCACTAGCTAAATCCTACATTTAAGCTAGATAATAACAGTAGACATCCTCTAAAGCATGAGGGCCTACCAAATACGGATGAATGCTCCACGTCCAGATCGTTGGAACGTCGTACTGTAAGCTCTAACGTCCACCTTTGTCTGCACCTAAAAGTAGATATTGTATGGGATAAGTACACACTTGTACTAAGTATGGGTATATGCAACCACACACCAAGGACATGCATGAGTAAGAATATATGTTTCCTAACAACATGATTTATGGAAAGTCAAGTCAGTGGACTTGCCAAATTTGGATTCGGAAAGTCAGTGGACTTGCCAAATTTGGATTCGGAAAGTCAGTGGACTTGCCAAATTTGGATTAGGAAAGTCATCCCCTGATAGTAACATGCATCATCATACTTATCATTTTGCAAGCAGCACATAACGTATTGCACATATCATATCACGTAGTTCACATCATTCTTTCATATGCCATGAGAACTTGGAATCATGGACTTGACATTAGGACTTCCCAAGATGAGGGCTCAACATATGGGACCTCAACTAGGGAGCCTTCTTTAGCAAATACAGAGTCTGCTACATTCATTCATACGTACTTCATTTTCATTCATTCATATACTAGTGCAATCACTAGTCATACCTAGGATGTAGTTTGAGACTCTCATCGGGTTTGCTGTGCAATGACCAAGAATAACCTAGTGTCATTACTTAAGTCTAGCTCACCTCTTGATTATCCTATCCTAACACCTTTGGTATCATTCATTTCATTATGTGCATCATTTGAGGGTGGCCTCATTCTTTCTTACGGAACTTTAACCTTAACCGACATAGATCATGTGAGCATCATGAAATCCAGTGTGTAATCCCCACACCAAAAAGAGGTGGAATCACCGGCCAAAGTGAACCAAAATATGCTAGAGTATATATCGAAATCGAACCCTGCTAGATCTCTATATTGGAAGTATAGGTTCAAAGACTAGGAGTTATAAGGAGACCCATACCCGGCATGCCGGACAGTCTCATCTCATGAGAGTTACGTGAACCTCCGCCCTTCCCGAAGGAAGGCATCACCGCTCATAGCTAGCCTATCGGTGCTCAGTATAAATTTCATTACATTCAACTCATACATCATGGAAGTTGGCTTCTAGCATGAGGACATCATAGCTCATTATATGATTTCTCATCTTATCATTAGTATTAAGTATGCATTAACTTCAATAATTTCATTAGAGTGTTCATAAAGAATGGTCTCTTCATTTGCTTTACACTCTCATAGGTGAGTACGTTTTGATAACATTTACTTAGGCTCATTTCAGATTGTTCTCATCTTTCACATTAGCCTCTTATCATATTGTCAGCTCATTCTTTAACTTTAGCACATTTACTCTTCATAATTACTCACAACTTTACGTGAATGTTCATTGTATCGTATGCCAATGCACTTGGCTCTTTAGTGTGTGTCACACTCATACTTGACCCCTCTGGGGTTTCATTATCTCATCACATAATATCTTAGGTTCACTTACTTTTTAAATGTATGCTAGACTTATGAGTCCACACATACAAGCCATGAGGTTTCATTAATAGTGTATCTAAGTGATTCATATTTACCCAAGATTACGTGGTACAAGACTTATGCATATTGTAGGTATGCCAAGATATTGATTTCGATCTTTAGAGGTAGCATTCATTAAATAATTGTTTACGTATGACTTATGTGTCAATACAGAATTGGGCAAGGGGACCCGATTTCGAAACCCTTGGGCAACACTTAATCTTACATTAAACTTGGTGATTGCATTTTTCAGATTTGAGGGACCATAGTTTGATCCCCATCAGCCCCATAATATTACCTTTTTTTTCCTCCTAACTCTCTCATCTATTCAAGAGGTTGGGGGTTCAATCCCCACTCTCTACATTTATTTTCTCCTTTATTTTTCTCCTAACTCTCTCATCCATTCAAGAGGTTGGGGGTTCAATCCCCACTCTCCACATTTATTTTTCTCCTTTATTTTTCTCCTAACTCTCTCATCCATTCAAGAGGTTGGGGGTTCAATCCCCACTCTCCACATTTATTTTTTCTCCTTTATTTTTCTCCTAACTCTCTCATCCATTCAAGAGGTTGGGGGTTCAATCCCCACTCTCTACATTTATTTTTCTCCTAACTCTCTCATCCATTCAAGAGGTTGGGGGTTCAATCCTCACTCTCCACATTTATTTTTATTTTCATTTTTTTCATGATTTTTTTATGTAATTTACATTTGGTGAGGTCTTGGGTTCCATTCCCAACGACCTCATAATTTTAAAAAAATTTAAAACATAGTCATTATTCTCACCTCTTGGCTGAGACTTCAAATTTCCAGCAAGCTGGAAATTTGGTCTCTTCCAATCCATTTTCCTGTCATTCTTTTGTTGATTTTTTTGTAGAATTTTGAGTGACATTCAGCCAGCCACCTTAACCTTTTATGAACATCACGTTTTTAGCTTTTTTACACACGCAAAACACAACATTTAACATACAAACTTCAGGCAGCATACATGGTAAAATTTTCAGCACACGCTTGCTAAAAACAGTCCACTTAATGCACTTTTTCGGAATATATTTTTCATCCTTTACATGATTTCTTACCACACATTCAACACATAATCACAAACAGAACTAACATTATCTACCAGAAGACATACCAACGCATGCTTTGAATCGTTCAAAGAATCTAATCACAGGGGCATGCAACGGGCACAACCTTAGTCTTTCAATCGTGATTTAAACTGCACCTTAAGGGTCTCTTGGGAAAGGAACCAAGAGAGAAGAAAACCCATACCTTAATGTCGTTCAAAACTTGTTTAAATGCTGCCAATTTACCATGAAACCAAGCCTCACCACCCAAACTTTAAGCAGAATCCCGTCAAGAACTTGTTGTTGATTTTCGTTTTTAGCTTAGTTTTTCGTTGGAGTTTTTGTGTGTAAGTTCTTCTAGAGTGAAGAACTATTATTTTCATTTATTTTAATGATAAAAAATGTCAGAATGAGAGTGATAGATGTGAGAATGAGAGGATTAGGATTATGATTAGGATTAGGAGAGTTAGGTGGAGACTAAGTCAAACTAGGACTCCTCATTATTTATTAATGTTATTATTATTTTTTTATTAAAAATCTGATTTTTCCCTTACTTAAATAAGCTTTTTGAATATTAATTAATTCAACTAATTCACTTAATAAAATTAAATCAATTTAATCCTTGCTTCCACCAAGGCTCGAATCCGGGTGAAGCTAAATTTTGCTTAAAGGGTCAAATTCGGCAACCTCTACCAGAATTTCCCCTCCACCATATTAATTAATTAATTAATTAAATATTTAGGGTAATTACAATATTACCCTTAGCGTGGAAAAGACCATTTTACCCCTAGCCCCTCCAAACTTAAGATTACCCCTTTTTAAGTCTAGTTAAGACTCATCCGGGTAAATCTTCATATTCGGGTTCCCTACATTGCACCCAACCTTTCCTAGCTCAGCTAACTCACCAAGTTAGTTGGATTGGTTGTTGCAGAGGTTCAGAGGTCTGGTTCTACGCGCATCAATTCGTGTGAACCCGATCTAATCTAGGCATTCTAGATACGTTAGACATTACTTAGCATAGTCATTTTTAGGGTTGTTACAGTCACACTGATGATGATTCTGGTCATCACAATAACAGGGAAGAGGGGGAACCACCTGATAAATCTGCTAATAAGAAATCACAAGCTAGAATAAGTAAAAATAAAATAGAATCCATTAAAAAAAATGAAACAAAAAGAAACAGGTCTAGAATCTGTTAATCAATCACAGAAAGAGCAAGTGGTTATTTTGATGAATATGGAGCACCTGACTTCGAGGATGAGTATGATGAGGATACTCAATCTTTAGACTAGGGGGAAGACTCTGAGGATGAAATCAATACATAACAATCACAACAAAGAGGTCCTCTGTTTTACACTAATAATCCTGAGGAAGTTAAGAAAGTTACTCGAAAGCAAGGACTGTCTCATAGGGGTAGAAAGGAATTCGGGCAACATAAAGATGCTAATGTTAGCAGACCTAACACTAGAGCTAGGAGTAGAGGTGTATGATGATTAATATTATATGCTGGAATGCTAGGAGCATTAGCACTCAAGGAGATCTTGAAAGAATGCACAATCTTAAGAAAATTCATAACTTGTCTATGATTGCTATTTTTGAACCTTTTGCTGCTCAGTCACATATTCATTCTTATAAAATTCAATTACTTATGGATCATGTTCATATCAATCCTTATAATAAAATCTGTTTGTTTTGGACTTGTGATGTAAAATGCAAAATGTAGGAAGTGGATGAACTACACATTACTTGTGAAATAAATCATGTGGAGTGTGATGAAAAGTTTACTATAACATATGTGTATGCTAAATGTAAGGATCATTTGCACAGACCTCTTTGGGATATCATGTTGCAATATTCTGAAACAGTTCTTCCTTGGTGTCTTAATGGTGATTTTAATGTCATTTCTTCTACTCATGAGAAACTAAGAGGTAGGAATTACAATATGAACTGAAGTTTTGGAATTTATTAGTGTCATTGAAGCTTGTGGTTTGTTAGACATAGGGTATAATGGGTATCCATATAGTTGGTGTAATCAAAGGGATGAAGGAGCTTGAATTTGGAAACTATTAGATAGGGCTATGGTGAATAAAAATGGCTGGAGAAAATGTCTCAAACTAATATCACCCATTTAACTAATATCACCCATTTGCCTTTAGTAGGTTCTCATCATTGTCCATTATTTCTAAAAATGAGAGAGGCAGGAAAATGTGACAAAATATTTCAAATTCCTTAATTGTTTGACTGAAAAGTCTACTTTCCTAAATACAGTAGCTAATTGTTGGAAAAAGAAAGTGTCAGGCAATCCTATGTGGATTCGTCATACTAAAATGAGGAGATTATCTAATACTCTAAGTATTTGGTCTAGGAAGGAATATGGGCATATTTTTGCAAAAACCAAAGAATATGAAAAGTTGGTAAGGATTGCTGAAGAAAACTTAATCACTGCTAATAATAATGATAATAGAGCAAAACTGCATTGTAATAATGCTCAATAAATAAGGTATATGAAAATTGAACACTCCCTATTACAACAAAAAACTCATCTTCACTGGCTAATAGAAGGTAATGCTAATTACATATATTTTCATGTTTTGCTAAGAGCAAAAAAGAGAAGAATGTTTATGCACAAATTACTTACTGATAGTGGTCAATGGGTGCAAGGTGATGATAATATTGCTAATGAAGCTTGCAAATATTTTCAAAATATTTTCACTAGAAAGAATGTGAGAATTACTGAGTATTTGTTACATAGCATTCCTAACATGGTTACTATTGAGTGAAATTCTATTTTATAAAGTGTTCCAAATATGGAGGATTTAAGGAAAGTTGTGTTAGCAATGAATCCTAATTCTGCACCGGGTCCGGATGGGATTGGTGTTAAATTCTATTAGATTTGTTTTGATATCATTAAGGATGATTTACGTGCTGCAGTTCAATCCTTCTTTCATGGGCAGGATATTCCTAGGTATATGACTCATGCATGTTTAATAAAATAATTTCTAAAATCATGAATACTAGATTAGCTTCCATTCTTCCTTGCCTTATTTCTTACAATTAATCTAGGTTTGTAAAGGGTAGGAGTTTTTTTGAAAATATTATATAAGCGCAAGATATTATTCATGGTATTAATCAACCTAACAAAGGTGGTAATGTGGTCATTAAATTAGATATGGTCAAAGTTTATGATAGAGTTTCTTGGGATTACACTTGCTTAGGTTTATTGAGGATGGTTTTTGGAGAAATTTTCATTGATAGGGTTTGGAGGATAATGAGCAACAATTGGTATTCTATTGTGATTAATGTTAAAGGACATGGTTTTTTCATTCCACCAGAGGTCTTAAACAGGGTGATCCATTGTCTCCAGTCTTATTTATCTAAGGTGTTGAGGTTTAATCTAGACAGCTTAATCTTCTGCATCTTGATCAGTTGTACAATGGTTTTCACATGGAATCTAGAGGACCTCAAATTAACCATTCATGTTTTACGGATGACATTATTATTTTTTCATCTACTAACAGAATTTCCTTACAGTTAATCATGAAGAACATAAGAGCTTATGAAACAGTGTCTGATCAATTACTAAATAAAGATAAAAGCTATTTTATGGTCACTCGAAATACATATGTTGATATTTTTGAATTAATTGAGGAGGAAACTTATTTTAGTAAGAAGGATAGTCCTATTATGTATTTGGGATGTCCATTATATATTGGAGCGCGAAGGATTATATATTATTCAGAATTAGTGGACAAAGTGATAAAGAAAATAACAGGCTCGCAAAACAGAATGTTGAGCTTTGGGGGTAAAATAACTTTAGTGAAGCATGTGCTTTGAACTATTCCTATTCATACTATATCGGCTATTTCACCTCCTAAGACTACACTAAGATGTATCAAAAATGTCACGGCTGATTTTTTCTGTGGGAGTGATAAGGAAAAGAAAAAATATCATTGGGCATCATGGGAGACACTTGGTTTTCCTACTGCTGAGGGTGGTATTGGGGTGAGATTACTGGAAGAAACTTACACTACATTCCAATATAAATAGTGGTGGAATTTTAGGACTAATCAATCATTATGGGTGCAATTTTAAAAATCCAAATATTGTCAAAGATCAAACATTGTAGCCAAAAAGTATGATACTGGGCAATCTTTAGTTTGGAGTTATCTTACTAGGAACAGATAGGCTATCAAAAAAATATTAGTTGGACTATTCAATCAGGAACATATAGTTTTTGGTGGGATAATTGGCTTGGGGATGGGCCACTAGCTAAGTATTGTGTTAACATTTCTAGTCTAAACAATATCCAAGTGTCTTATTTTTTATAAGCTGGTAAGTGGAAGGAGAGGGAAGTTAGACAGCATGCTCCTCCTTTACTAGTGCCTATTATTCTTAGTACCATTATTCAATACAAAGAAGGCTGCCCAGATGTAGCTAATTGAGCTCCTTCAGAGAATGGTAACTTCACAGTAACATCTGCCTGGGAAACTTTAAGAAAAAAAATACAAAAGATCCTATCAATAGTTTCATTTGGTTTATGAAATTACCTTTCAAAGTTTCCTTTTTTATTTGGAGAGCTTTAAGGGGCAAATTACCAACTAATGAAAGACTTACTATGTTTGGAAAAGATGGTACTGATTGCTATTGTTGTCATAGACCAGGGAAGGATGAAATAGATCATATTTTGGTAATGGAAATTTTGTCAAATACATCTGGAAAATTCATGCAGCATTACTGGGCACAGATCACTCGACCACCAATTTGAGATGTTTGATCATGCATTGGAGAAGTCTTCCATATAAAAATAAGATAAAAAAACTTTGATTCATGTTTTACCTAATTTTATTTGTTGGAATTTGTGGAAAAACAAGTGTGCTGTTAAATATGGAGGCAAACAATACAGTTTGCAAAGAGTAAATTTTTTTATTTTTAAAGATATCATGCATGTACTTATAATGGCTTTCCCTAATATACAATGGCCAACTGAAAGAGTTGATCAATATATTTGATAAGTGTAAGCACCAGTATAAGGTTATTGACGTACATTGAGAAAAGCCTCCAGCAGGTGTATACAAATTGAATACTAATGGTAGTGCTATGCACAATCCAGGAAAAATAGGGAGAGGCATTTAACGAGATCACCAAGGTAAACTGATTTATGCATATTCTATTCCTTTAGGTTTTGGTACTAATAATTGTGTAGAGATCAAGGTAGCATTACATGGCATTTACTGGTATGAGCAGCATGGTTATAAAAGAATCATATTAGAAGTTGTTTCAAAAATATTATGCAAACGAATCAATCAAACAGGTATCATTCCATGGAGAAGCATGCCAGATGTTTATGCAATCCAAGAGATACGCAGAAATCTGGAAAGTTTTTCATGCAGACACATCTTTAGGGAGTCAAATCGTACTGCTGACTTTTGTCCAAATGAAGTCATAAACAAGACATCATTCAACAATTTTACACTCCACAACAACTAGTTGGAACGATTAGAGGAAGTTACATTATGGAAAAGACGGGGATGCAAAATTTAAGGCGAAAGCAGCTCAAGAGAGTTAAACATCCACCTTAATTCAGAAACACTATGATTGTTTAAGATTGTATCTTATGTGTCATTATGTCACAGTAGCAGTACTTTGAAACTTATTCTAAAATGTCTGTGTCCTTGATAGGTATGGATGGTTTAGTATAAGATTACATTTTAATTCTCTTTTGTAAAAAGAAGAGTCTCCCTAGTTTATTATATTTTAGAATGGTACTTTAGAATACAATCATTTTGTAAGGGTTAATGGACTAACCTTAGTAGGTAGGTCCAATTAACCCAACATAGGTTAAGGTAAGGCATAACCCCCCTTATTGTATATATTTTATTTAGTGAAATGATAAGGCCTAGGGGTGTAGCTTAGCCCTTGACACACCACATGGGTCGATTATTAAAAAAAACATTAAATACTATATCATATATTTTAAAACTCAAATGCTAAAGCATGAACCATAAAAGCTAAAAAAAACCTACACCCTAACCCTAATCCTAACCCTAAACCCTAAACCCTAAGTCCAAAAAAAACCTAAGTCGTAAATACAAAAACCTAAACATGAAACACTAAACAATAGATTTTAAACCTCAAATTCTAAACCACAAACGCTAAAACCTTAAAAAAACTAAAAACCTAACCCTAACCTTAACCCTAACCCTAAACCATTAACCTGAAACCCCAAGCCAAAAATACAAAAAAAACAAAACCTAAAACCAATTCCTCCATTACCGCCCAAAATACAAAAAAATTCTCTCTCTGCGATTCTCTCAAGCAACGATACACGAGTTAGCCGCTCAGCTAATTTGTTCAAGAATTTTGGAGTTTTGTGATGGGTGGAATACCAGCAGATGATCGATTTAGGCCACCGGAACCATCTACAGTGGTATGAAATCCTAATTTTCGATCATCAACACAAAAAGTTACTGAAGAATTATCATCCACCTCTTCAAAGTTGAGGGAAGATGAGATCCATACTGCTATGGTGGAGGCGGAATTGGATGAATCACGTCACATTTACGAAACGGGTCAACAAATTAGTGGTAAGAAAGGTGAAACTCCGATGTTAGATGTGTAGGCGATTCAAGAAATGGTTGGGTCTGAAATAGGAAGCTCACAGGCTATGGAAGCGAGAAAATTGCCTCAAAATATCACTCATAGTCGATCGCAATCGGAGGGGATTTGTCAAGGAAATGGTACTAGGGAATCTTCCCCCGTTCTTGATGAACATAATCAACAAATTATGGAGGTGATGGAAGCTCAAAATATTGAATCGAAAAAGGCCGTGGAATTTGTCGAATCTCAGATGAGGATTCAAGAACAAGAAAATCGAATTGGTCAGCAACAACAATAAATTGTAAAGTAAAAAAATGCTGGTGAGCTCGTCGAATATCAGAGGATGAATCTTGAAAACGAAAATGATTTGCCCACCAATAACAACGAATGTCCAGTTCAAACAAGGAACATGAAGGAAACCTTTAGTCGCAAAGACCTGCAAATGTTACAAACAATTTCCATCGAGATTCAGCGGGTAGAAATCAAGGTTAGAAGGAGGTCATTCATTCTTCAGTGTATAGGCAAGCTGGTGAGTCTTCTAAGTCTGGATTGCAAAACATTAGAGCAGAAAATTTACAAGGTAACATTACTCTTACTACTTTTACGTACAATACTAATAGAGGTATGAAGGAAAATAATAGGAATGATAATGAAACCGGTAGGCATCAGGACGTAGATTATCAATCGAATTTTCCTAAGATCTCAAGTAATTTTGATCGACCTACTCCTAAGATTCCTACTGGAAAAAGTGATCAATCTTTAGGAAATCCTAATAATTTTCCTAAAAAAGATCAAGTTCAGGAACCTGCTCCTTACACTTTAATACAAACCTATGCTGATAGATTGAGATATAATAAATCGAAGAGTGGTGTGAGTATTAAGTTGATTGATCCGGAAATCACCACTAAACAAGGCTTACCTTCTGTTCTTTATGTGAAGAATGAAGTAATTAATGATTTGGATTTTGCTTGTAAATTCACTCTTATTGGAAAATTTGTTTATACTATGCCTAGAGTGGAATTAATTAGAAATAACTTCATACTTCAAACACAACTTTCAGGGGGAGTGAAGATAGCTCATTTTAATTCTCTTCATGTATATATTGACTTAGACAACGAACTTGATTATAACATGATTTGGACCAAACAGCGTATGACTATCGCTGGACAAACCATGAGGATTCACGCATGGACTCCTACCTTTAAACTGGATGAGGAAACTCCATTAGTACCAATTTTGATTTCGCTTCCAGAACTACCTTTGCATTGTTATAATAAGGAGTTTATTACTAGTTTATTATCTCCTATAGGTAGAGTGTTGTATCTAGATTCAGCTCTATAAATAAAACTAGGGGAAGTCAATCTCGTGTTAAGGTTCAAGTAGATCTCACTAAAGATAGACCTCCTCATATTTTGATGGGTTATATTGGGAGGATATTACGGATGGTAGGTGGCAAAAAAATGTGTATGATAGTATCCCTGATTATTGTTTTTACTGTAAACATCAAGGTCATAAAGAATGTGATTTCATTATTAAACAAAGAGATGAGGATAATAAAAAAATGAAAGAGTTAGATAAAAATAAACAAAAAAAAGACACTGTTCATAATGTTCAAAAAGAGTTGCATGTTTATGATAACAGGGAAAAAGGCATAAGGGAAAAAGATATCCATCAACAAGGTTATAAAGGTGAGAAAAGTAAAAAAATATGCAACAACAACAATGGCAGACTCTGAGGAGAAGGAACAATAATCAGCAACAATCAGGCTACAATATAGATAGAGAAGCAGTTCAACAACAACATGAAAAAACAGGTATAACTTCTATTCCTACAAAAAATACTTATATTGATTTGGAAGTGCAGGAAGTGACAACATGAGTAGAGGAAAGGGGCAGTATACAGATCACACACAAGAACAAAGGCCTCAGGTTACTTCAACTGGAAACAAACAGCAATATAAAAATAAAGCAAAGACGCAGATTGATGAAACCTAAATAAACAGGGAACAAATCAATATACAACAAAGGAAGGACAAACATGTAACTAGGAATGATTCAGAGACTGATAAAGATAGAGTAAGTCACCAACAAGATACTGCAAACAGACCAGGTATTGACTAAATGATCCCAATCCCTAAACCCCTAAATACTTGTAATGTTGTATATGCTAGTGTAGCTTTTGGAGGTATGGAAGGGGAAGTACATGAGATACCTATAAATTTGCAGGAGGGGCTGTCCAAAGGGAGGGGGAAAGTGCATGATTCTAGAGACCAAGATACCCCTAATTCAGGTACCAAACAATTAGGGAAACAAATTAATCCAGATACAGGCAACAGACTGAAAGGTTCAATATTAAATCTGGAAGTAGGATGAGTAAAAAGAAAAGAGATAATATTAAAAAAAACAGCATCATCAAAGTCGTACAGAAAAAGGTAAAGAAACTGCATAACCTAATGATTATGAGGCTATTAATTATGAGGATGAATGGGATCCTGATAATCAATCCATTGATGAGTCTGAGGAAGAAGGAACACAAATTTTTGATCCACAGGGTACAAATTTTGGTTCCAAGCTTCAGAATATATGGTCACAAGAAGTTCATGAAATTACAGCAAAGCAAGGTTTGTCTCCTAGAGGTAGGAAGAAGTACAAACAAACTTCCCAACATCTTCCACGTACTTCTGAAACCTATAGTAGGCCCATGACAAAATCTACATCCAAAGGGTTCTAATGCTTAAAACCATATGAGGGAATGCTAGAAGTATCAATACCAAAAGCTCCTCGGAAAGACTTCAAACACTAACAAAAAATGCATCATCTATCTATGATTGTTATTCTAGAACCATTTGCAAATAAATCACAACTCAAAACTGTGAGGATTCAACTTCAAATGGATCAGGCGATTAGCAATTCTAATGGTAAAATTTGGTTGATTTGGTCTAATGTACTCACTGTCAACATACTTGAGATCAATCAACAACATATTACACAGGTGTAACATTCCGGAAAATCAAATGTCTAATGAATAGACCAGTATGCCCTTAGGATAGCCTATTAGGGGTACATAGGCACCCCATGCCCAATATAGAGAAATATTGGGCATAGTATAGAAAAAAAATTGGCTAAGGGATATTAGCCAATTTTCTATATACGAATAAGAAATATATTTTTTTGGGTTGTCATAACCCAATCCAAGATTGATGTTCAATAAATGTACCTGCAAGGAATACCTTAAGCTAAAAATATTCGCTTCATGATATCTGCACAATATGTACTAGGCATCCAAGTGTCAAGCCTAGCACTATAGCACATGACCATTTAAAATGATCATGTAAATTAAGCAGTGCCCAAGACATGGTGAGGGTCCTTGGGACAATAAGTAAACATTCCCAAATGAATCATAAATATAGTTAGTTAGGAAAGTACAACCAACACATCTGCAAGCACATGTGCAAGACATGTGGAGAAGATGCCAAAGGAGGGGACCACCCTAACCGAATTCGATTAGAGTAGTTGGGGGGAAACGTGAACAAGGGACCACTCCATGTGGGGCCTAACTTTCTAACCAATTCTATACTCTAACCTACTGCCCTAACTAGATAACTAACCTAGGACCAACCGAAATGGACCCATTACTGCACCCGACAACCTAGGACCAAAACCGGGTTGACACTAACCTAGTACTAGATAAAGAGACAGCCTAGTACCTAACCTAGGATGATCCAAATAGTTAGTTATGGTCCTAACAATTTAAGGGTACTTTAGTAATTCCCCTAGTTTACCTAATTAATTAATTTAGAAAATTAATTAACTAATTTAAAAGGGCTAAAACCGAAACTAAAAAGGAAATTTTTAGATTTCGGTTAAGACAAGAAAGGGACAACCTAGTACCTAACCTAGGATGGTCCAAAGAGTTAGTTAAGATCCTAACGACTTAAGGTACTTTAGTAATTACCATAGGCTACTTAATTAATTAATTTAGCAACTTAATTAATTAATTTAATTGAGCAAAACCGAAATCACAAAGCAATTTCCAGATTTCGGTTAAAACAAGAAAAATAAAACCTAGTACCTAACCTAGGATGGTTCAAAGGATTGGTTATGGTCCTAACGAATTAAGGGTACTTTAGTAATTACCTTAGATCCGAATTTCCACCGGCGTCGTTGACCTCTCAGAGGTCGCAGACAAGCCTCATCTTGCATTCATCACATTCATCAAGTTAGATTTGCGGAAAATTTAGAACTTTATATATGTATGAAGTATACATAGACTTCATATAATTATTAACTAGATACATCATATACTAAACTCAACATAAGAGAACAACCATCTAACATAAAGAATTAATTCGAAACTGAAGATGAATATATCATAAATAGTTTGCCAAACACGGCCTTATTACAAAGCTTCGAAA
Organism: Solanum lycopersicoides; assembly: GCA_022817965.1. Classification (NCBI taxonomy): domain Eukaryota; kingdom Viridiplantae; phylum Streptophyta; class Magnoliopsida; order Solanales; family Solanaceae; genus Solanum; species Solanum lycopersicoides. The sequence continues at coordinate 44,606,759 of CM040628.1, read as the reverse complement.
TGAAAGTACGAAAGAAATGCTAGGAATAACATCCACTAGCTATGTCTAAAACTAAGGCTAGACTAAATCTGTAGTATCCTCAAAATCATGAGGACCTACCAATTGGTTTGGATAAACGCTGAAGTCCAAACCGCTGCAAGTGTCGTTAACCTGTCCTTTGACCTACACCTATAAAAATAGTAAATAGTAGGGGGTTAGTACACCACTTGTACTAAGTATGGCTGTATGCACACATACACATGAATCTATGCATGATCAATGAAAGCTCTTCCTAAGCAACATGCTATTTCTGGAAAGTCTAGTCATTAGACTTTCCTAATTCGTTAGTTGTGAATTGTGGTATGAATATGATGTATTTTAATGCATTCAAAGCACACAACTCATTTTCTATATGATTACAAGACATTAGTATCATCAACATAATTTTAGAACAACTCGAGCGAAGATTTGAGATTTTGATCCTCTAGGCCGAGAGCTCCTCTTTGTACACTTAGATTATTTTTTAGTCTTTTTTTTTTCTTCATGTTGTGTAGTTCAATAACTCCTTTGGTCATATGTTTTACTTACAAGTGCAATGATTCATTGTAGTCCCATACCCACAATGAATCAAGTAACTAATTCAAGAGATTAAGGAAATTACTTAACTACAATTTGGGGCATGAATATATTTATAAGTCAATACTTATTGACTATACTCATTCTTTAGTTGATTGCATGATGTGCATAGTTCTTGGGGCATATCATTAAAGCTTATGATCTTGCTTACATTGTGTATGAATTCTTTATAAACCAATCTTTAGTGACTATTCCTATTATTGTATTATTCGCCTAATGTAAGAAGTCATTATAAGTCAATCTTATTTGGCTAATATCTTTTGCCAATTATATAAAGTCATTATAAGCCAATTTATTTGGCTTTATCATTTTCATAACATGAGGATTCATTATTATCTATGCCCTTTACTTATTGTAAACTTTATTGGACATGCTTTGACTATCCTTACAACAAGTTATTCGTTACATCAAGTATTATTACATTTCATAAGCCATTATCTATTGATTATGCCATTGATTTCATTACTTTCATGTTTTATATATTATACATTTCATATACACGAGACCTTGGAATCGTTGATATAGCATTAAGACATCTCAAGTGAGGACCCAACATATGGGACCTCAAACCGAGGGCCTTCTTTAGCAAACACATAGTCTGCTTCATTCCTTCATTCGTACTTCACATTATTCATTTCATTCATTCATAGGTTGATGTAAACACCAACTATACCTTGGATGAAGTTTAAGACTCTCATCGGGATCATGAAGTGCAATGACCAAGAATGACCTAATGTCATTACTTGAATCTGATTTCACCTCCTGATTGTCTTGCACAAACAACTTCAGTATCGTTCATTTAATTATCTTTCATACTTTGAGGAACTCCAACCTTAACCGACATAGATCATGTGAGAATCATGAAATCCGGTGTCTTCCCCACACTGAAAAGAGGTGGAGTCACTGGCCAAGGTGAAACCAAAACATGCTAGCGTATATAGGGAATTGAACCCTGCTAGATCCCTATATTGGCAGTATAGGTTCAAAGACTAGGAGATATAAGGAAACCCAGACCCGACATGTCGGACAGTCTCATCTCATGAGAGTTACGTGAACCTCCGCCCTTCCTCAAGGAAGGCATCACCGCTCATAGCTAGCCTATCGGTGCTTCATATAAAGTTCAATTACATTCAACTCATACATCATGGAAGTTGGCTTCTAGCATGAGGACATCATAGCTCATTGGATGATTTCTCATCTCATCAATAGTATTAAGTAACAATTGTCCTTACACTTACATAGATAGTATGATTGAGACTTATTTACTCTTTGATGACTTGTCATCCTTACTTTACATTGATGAAATGTGAATTGTCCTAACATATCATCCTTACTTTACACTGATGAATGTGAATTGTCCTTACATATCATCCTTACTTTACATTGATGAATGTGAATTGTCGTTACATATCATCCTTACTTTACATTGATGAATGTGAATTGTCCTTACATATTATCCTTACTTTACATTGATGAATGTAAATTGTCCTTACATATCATCCTTAGGTGTTAATGAGACTAGTCTCACACATTCTAACACCTTCATTCGTGAGTATTCTTTTAACAAATTAGCTTTGGTGTAAGTAAGACTTGTCTCACTTCCTTTAACACCCCATTCTGGTCACTTACTTCATTTAGACTCCTTTAATTATTTTATAACTCACGTTACTTACTTACTTTAGTGTAGTAGGTTCATATCACTGTTTATGGACGATGAGCACTTCATTCAATGAGTTTCATGTGTTCATAGTTCATTCTTGAGGAGCATGTTGGGAGTTGTCCCAATGAATGTCATGACCTTGGTTATGGATTCATTGATATTACTTTAGAAGTGCTTAATATATATATTTGATACTCTTGTTACACAAGAATTGAATATGATTAGTATTGGCTCAAGATTTGGGATGTTAGGCTAACAAATTCATTCTTTTTGGCATAAGCAATTTTTACGCATGTTCATATTTAAATTGCCATATGTATGAACCATTAGCCAATCTCTTAATCATTTACATAATTTCCTGTCCATTAGAATATATTCATTTTGACCAAATAGAGTTAGCCAACTTTATTGGAACCAGATAGCCAATTTATTCAAGATATGATTTCATAGAGGTCTTTGAGACAATTCTTAGTTTATGGCTTTTAGTGTCACGTTTTAAGAACATATTGGACAACATCATATTAACATTTGATGGATTTAGCATCTTCATAGCATCACAACAACAACAAGTCAACATTCAGCCAAAGGCACATAATTCACTTAACACATCACGGACTTATCTTAGCATATTATCGATCCTTAATTATCATGATAAGATTAACTTTACGCAATTACAAGTTCATAAGTTCATTTGATACTCATCATTCAAGAACAATACATGTTAAGAACAGCTAGCACCACATAACAACAACATGATCTCCAACCTATTCAACATTGATATCGAAAAGGATACTAGGGAAGGGAAGTTCGACGAGAACGATGGGAACAACCCTAGTTTTCAAGATCTTGTGAATCGTTCGAAGGAAAATACTCTTGGAGAATGAATTCCCGGAGAGAAACCTATATCTTAAGTAGAACTTAATCTACAAAGACCATCTTGAACGAAAACTTGGAGAAACCTTGAAATCGCCTAGGAGAATCAATGGAATTTTCTGCCTTTTTCTTGCGTTCGTTGCTTGCAGTTTTTGCGTCGCCTTTTCTATTAGTTTGAACGTGATTTTTAGTTTCAAGATCTGATCTTGAATTATACAACTTAGTTTAATAAGATAATTTAATAAACTAATTAACCAATTACCAAAACGCCCCTCCTAAGTTGACTAAACATAGGAGAACATAACACTTAGTCAAATCAGGAAATTGGTGTTGACTATGGTTTTGGTCAACATTTTGACTTTATATTAATTAAAATCCCTAATTTAATTAATTTAGGTACCTAGGGTAAGTATTAAAGTACACCTAAGTCATTAGAACCAAAATAAACCCTTTTGGACCATCCTAGGTTAAGTACTAGGATGTTTCTTGAGTTGTACTAGGTTAGTGTAAGAATTTCATTATGATCATTTTAAATAATTAATTAAATTTCTAATTTGATTAATTAGGTTACCTAAGGTAATTACTAAAGTACCCTTAAGTCTTTAGTACCATAACCAATCCTTTGAACCATCCTAGGTTAGGAACTAGGTTGTCTTTTTCTTGTTTTAACCGAAATTTGGAAATTGCTTTGTGATTTCCGTTTTGCCCCTTTAAATTAATTAATAAAGTTGCTAAGTTAATTAATTAAGTAGACTAGGGTAATTACTAAAGTACCCTTAAGTCGTTAGGATCTTAACTAACTCTTTGGACCATCCTATGTTAGGTACTAGGTTGTCCCTTTCTTGTCTTAACCGAAATCTGAAAATTTCCTTTTTAGTTTCGGTTTTAGCCCTTCTAAATTAATTAATTAATTTGCTAAATTAATTAATTAGGTAACCTAGGGGAATTACTAAAGTACCCCTAAGTTTTTAGGACCATAACTAACTCTTTGGACCATCCTAGGTTAGGTACTAGGTTGTCTCTTTAACTAGTACTAGGTTAATGTCAACCCGGTTTTGGTCCTAGGTTGTCGGGTACAGTAATGGGTCCATTTCGGTTGGTCCAAGGTTAGTTATCTAGTTAGGGCAGTAGGTTAGAGTCTAGAATTGGTTAGGAAGTTAGGCCCCAAATGGAGTGGTCCCTTGTGCACGTTTCCCCCCCTAACTACTCTAACCGAATTCGGTTAGGGTGGTCCCCTCCTTTGGCAGCTTCTCCACATGTCTTGCACATGTGCTTGCAGATGTGTTGGTTGTACTTACCTAACTAACTATTATTTATGGTTCATTTGGGAATGTTTACTTATTGCCCCAAGGACCCTCACCATGTCCTTGGGCACTTCTTAATTTACATGATCATTTTAAATGGTCATGTGCTATGGTGCTAAGTTTGACACTTGGATGCCTAGTACATATTGTGCAGATATCATTAAACGAATATTTTTATCTTAGGGTATTCTTGCAGGTACATTTATTGAACATCAATCTTGGATTGCGTTATGACAACCCAAAAAAATATATTTCTTATTCGTATATAGAAAATTGGCTAATATCCCTTTGCCAATTTTTTTCTATACTCTGCCCAATATTTCTGGGGTGCCTATCCTAAGGGCATAATGGTCTATTCATTATACATATGATTTTCCAGAATGTTACATTATCCCCCCCTTAGGAACATTCGTCCCCAAATGACACTTACACATCATTTAAACAAAGAGGGTGATTTTCGAAAGTTACTCTATCATGCTTAAACGTTTCTCTTTTGTGAATATCTAATTCACACTTATTTGGATGATTCATATCATTCAAAGAAGCTTCATATTTGAGATTGAGGAATTTCCTTCTCAATCACACTTAACTTAATGCACATCACAAATCATGCAACACAGAAAACATGCCTATGCTACACAAAAATAGCAACATAAAATTCAACATAACTTCGTTTTAACTCACATAGTGCTATTATAAGACATACGATTAGTGACTTATAACACCAAATCGACTAAAGCACTTAAACTTAGAGTTTCTGAAACATAAACAAGACTTAGGAAGAGTATATCTAACCTCTTAGATAACATCTTGTTGGCCTTAAGATTTGAACCACGACCTTCCCATTTCAGCTCTAACTCATTTGGAAACTGAAGTCTCACTACCTTGTTTCGACAATCTATCGTAGCATAACACTTATGAAGCAAATCCATGTCTAAGCCATATTATTGAGTTGGTATGCAGCAAAATTATGCTTCTCCTCCTCATCAATACTCATAGAAGTCTTTTAGACATTACCAAGCATTCACCTCCATGCGAACAACCATACTCACCACACGTCTTTCGTCCACGTTGGGCATTTCCATTATGGCCTTTCTTGGGAAGGCTAGATCTTGAGTCTGGCGCCTTAGACCACTTGGCCAATCTAATTGTTGTGTGTATTCTTCCACGCGTTCGCACAAGAAGGAAGTTAGATACTTATAATGACACAAAGTGTCAAAACTCTAGATATCACGATAAAGAGTGGAAGAATGGAAGATTTCCTATCATCGCGTAGTCTCTAAGTCATGATTGTGGCACGCTACACAACCATAAGCTAGACACTACGTAAGGTGGTTGTGTTGAGCTTTAGATCCTAGGTAATTTAATCTCATGCTTTGATACCAAGTTTGTAACGACCCGGATTCTTGAATCCGAATCGCCACCGGCGTCGTTGACCTCTCAGAGGTCGCAGACAAGCCTCATCTTGCATTCATCACATTCATCTAGTTAGATTTGCGGAAAATTTAAAACTTTTTATATGTATGAAGTATACATAGACTTCATATAATTATAAACTTGATACATCATATATTAAGCTCAACATAAGAGAACAACCATCTAACATAAAGAATCAATTCGAAACTGAAGATGAATATATCATAAATAGTTTGACAAACACTGCCTTATTACAAAGCTTCGAAATGAAGGTACGAAAGAAACGCTAGGGACAACATCCACTAGATATGTCTAAAACTAAGGCTAGACTAAATCTGTAGCATCCTCGAAATCATAAGGACCTACCAATTGGTTTGGCGAAACGTTGAAGTCCAAACCACTGCAAGTGTCGTCAACCTGTCCTTTGACCTGCACCTATAAAAATAGTAAATAATAGGGGGTTAGTACACCACTTGTACTAAGTATGGGTGTATGCACACATAAACATGAAGCTATTCATGATCAATGAAAGCTCTTCCTAAGCAACATGCCATTTCTGGAAAGTCTAGTCATTAGACTTTCCTAATTCGTTAGTTGTGAATTGTGGTATGAATATGATGTATTTTAATGAATTCAAAGCACACAACTCATTTTATATATGATTAAAAGACATTAGTATCATCAACATAATTTTAAAACAACTCGAGAAAAGATTTGAGATTTTGATCCTCTAGGCCGAGAGCTCCTCTTTGTACACTTAGATTATTTTTCAGTCTTTTTTTTTCTTCTTGTTGTGTAGTTCAATAACTCCTTTGGTCCTATGTTTTACTTACAAGTGAAATGATTCATTGTAGTCCCATACCCACAATGAATCAAGTAAGTAATTCAAGAGATTAAAGAAATGACTTAACTATAATTTGGGGCATGAATATATTTATAAGTCAATACTTATTGACTATACTCATTCTTTAGTTGATTGCGTGATGTGCATAGTTCTTGGGGCATATCATTAAAGCTTATGATCTTGCTTACTTTGGGTATGAATTCTTTATAAACCAATATTTAGTGACTATTCCAATTATTGTATTATTGGCCTAATGTAAGAAGTCATTATAAGTCAATCTTATTTGGCTAATATCTTTTGCCAATTATATAAAGTCATTATAAGCCAATTTATTTGGCTTTATCATTTTCATAACATGAGGATTCATTATTAGCTATGCCCTTTACTTATTGTAAACTTTATTGGACAAGATTTGACTATCCTTACAACAAGTTATTCGTTACAACAAGTATTCATTACATTTCATAAGCCATTCTCTATTGATTATTCCATTGATTTCATTACTTTTATGTTTTATATATTATACATTTCATATACACGAGACCTTGGAATCATTGATATAGCATTAAGACATCGCAAGTGAGGACCCAACATATGGGACCTCAACCCGAGGGCCATCTTTAGCAAACACAAAGTCTGCTTCATTCATTCATTCGTACTTCACATTATTCATTTCATTTATTCGTAGGCTGATGTAAACACCAACTGTACCTAGGATGAAGTTTAAGACTCTCATCGGGATCATGAAGTGCAATGACAAAGAATGACCTAATGTCATTACTTGAATCTGATTTCACCTCCTGATTTTCTTGCATAAACACCTTCGGTATCGTTCATTTCATTATCTTTCATACTTTGAGGAACTCCAACCTTAACCGACATAGATCATGTGGCATCATGAAATCCGGTGTCTTCCCCACACCGATAAGAGGTGGAGTTACTGGCCAAGGTGAAACCAAAACATGCTAGCGTATTTAGGGAATTGAACCCTGCTAGATCCCTATATTGGCAGTATAGGTTCAAAGACTAGGAGATATAAGGAGACCCATACCCGGAATGCCGGACAGTCTCATATCATGAGAGTTACGTGAACCTCTGCCCTTCCCGAAGGAAGGCATCACCGCTCATCAACATAATTTTAGAACAACTTCAATCGAAGATTTGAGATTTTGATCCTCTAGGCCGAGAGCTCCTCTTTGTAGACTTAGATTATTTTTAAGTCTTTTTTTTTCTTCTTGTTGTGTAGTTCAATAACTCCTTTGGTCCTATGTTTTACTTACAAGTGCAATGATTCATTGTAGTCCAATACCCACAATGAATCAAGTAAGTAATTCAAGAGATTAAGGAAATGACTTAACTACAATTTGGGGCATGAATATATTTATAAGTGAATACTTATTGACTATACTCATTCTTTAGTTGATTGCATGATGTGCATAGTTCTAGGGCATATCATTAAAGCTTATGATCTTGCTTACTTTGGGTATGAATTCTTTATAAACCAATCTTTAGTGACTATTCCTATTATTGTATTATTGCCCTAATGTAAGAAGTCAGTATAAGCCAATCTTATTTGGCTAATATCTTTTGCCAATTATATAAAGTCATTATAAGCCAATTTATTTGGCTTTATCATTTTCATAACATGAGGATTCATTATTAGCTATGCCCTTTACTTATTGTAAACTTTATTGGACACGATTTGACTATCCTTACAACAAGTTATTCGTTACATCAAGTATTCATTACATTTCATAAGCCATTCTACATTGATTATGCCATTGATTTCATTACTTTCATGTTTTATATATTATACATTTCATATACACGAGACCTTGGAATCATTGATATAGCATTAAGACATCTCAAGTGAGGACCCAACATATGGGACCTCAAACCTAGGGCCTTCTTTAGCAAACACAGAGTCTACTTCATTCCTTCATTCGTACTTCACATTATTCATTTCATTCATTTGTAGGCTAATGTAAACACCAACTTTACCTAGGATGAATTTTAAGACTCTATTTGGGATCATGAAGTGCAATCACCAAGAATGACCTAATGTCATTACTTGAATCTGATTTCACCTCCTGATTGTCTTCCACAAACACCTTCGGTATCGTTCATTTCATTATCTTTCATACTTTTAGGAACTCCAACCTTAACCAACATAGATCATGTGGCATCATGAAATCCGGTGTCTTCCCCACACCGATAAGAGGTGGAGTTACTGGCCAAGGTGAAACCAAAACATGTTAGCGTATATAGGGAATTGAACCCTGCTAGATCCCTGTATTTGCAGTATAGGTTCAAGACTAGGAGATATAAGGAGACCCATACCCGGAATGCCGGACAGTCTCATCTCATGTGAGTTACGTGAACCTCCGCCATTCCCAAAGGAAGGCATCACCGCTCATCAACATAATTTTAGAACAACTCGAGCGAAGATTTGACATTTTGATCCTCTAGGCCGAGAGCTCCTCTTTGTACACTTAGATTATTTTTCAGTCTTTTTTTTTTCTTCTTGTTGTGTAGTTCAATAACTCCTTTAATCCCATGTTTTACTTACAAGTGCAATGATTCATTGTAGTCCCATACCCACAATGAATCAAGTAAGTAATTCAAGAGATTAAGGAAATGACTTAACTACAATTTGGGGCATGAATATATTTATAAGTCAATACTTATTGACTATACTCATTCTTTAGTTCATTGAATGATGTGCATAGTTCTTGGGGCATATCATTAAAGCTTATGATCTTGCTTACTTTGGGTATGAATTCTTTATAAACAAATCTTTAGTGACTATTCCTATTATTGTATTATTGGCCTAATGTAAGAAGTCATTATAAGCCAATCTTATTTGGCTAATATCTTTTGCCAATTATATAAAGTCATTATAAGCCAATTTATTTGGCTTTATCATTTTCATAACATGAGGATTCATTATTAGCTATGCCCTTTACTTATTGTAAACTTTATTGGACATGCTTTGACTATCCTTACAACAAGTTATTCGTTACATCAAGTATTCATTACATTTAATAAGCATTATCTATTGATTATGCCATTGATTTCATTACTTTCATGTTTTATATATTATACATTTCATATACACGAGACCTTGGAATCATTGATATAGCATTAGGACATCTCAAGTGAGGACCCAACATATGGGACTTCAAACCGAGGGTCTTCTTTGGCAAACACAGAGTCTTCTTCATTCCTTCATTCGTACTTCACATTATTCATTTCATTCATTCGTAGTCTAATGTAAACACCAACTATACCTAGGATGAATTTTAAGACTCTCATCGGGATCATGAAGTGCAATGACCAAGAATGACCTAATGTCATTACTTGAATCTGATTTCACCTCCTGATTGTATTGCACAAACACCTTCGATATCATTCATTTCATTATCTTTCATACTTTTAGGAACTCCAACCTTAACAGACATAGATCGTGTGGCATCATGAAATCCGGTGTCTTCTCCACACCGATAAGAGGTGGAGTCACTTGCCAAGGTGAAACCAAATCATGCTAGCGTATATAGGGAATTGAACCCTGCTAGATCCCTATATTGGCAGTATAGGTTCAAAGACTAGGCGATATAAGGAGACCCATACCCACAATGAATCAAGTAAGTAATTCAAGAGATTAAGGAAATGACTTAACTATAATTTGGGGCATGAATATATTTATAAGTCAATACTTATTGACTATACTCATTCTTTAGTTGATTGCATGATGTGCATAGTTCTTGGGGCATATCATTAAAGCTTATGATCTTGCTTACGTTGGGTATGAATTCTTTATAAACCAATCTTTAGTGACTATTCCTATTATTGTATTATTGGCCTAATGTAAGAAGTCATTATAAGTCAATCTTATTTGGCTAATATCTTTTGCCAATTATATAAAGTCATTATAAGCCAATTTATTTGGCTTTATCATTTTCATAACATGAGGATTCATTATTAGCTATGCCATTTACTTATTGTAAACTTTATTGGACAAGATTTGACTATCCTTACAACAAGTTATTCGTTACATCAAGTATTCATTACATTTCATAAGCCATTCTCTATTGATTATGCCATTGATTTCATTACTTTTATGTTTTATATATTATACATTTCATATACACGAGACCTTGGAATCATTGATATAGCATTAAGACATCTCAAGTGAGGACCCAACATATGGGACCTCAACCCGAGGGCCATCTTTAGCAAACACAAAGTCTGCTTCATTCCTTCATTCGTACTTCACATTATTCATTTCATTTATTCGTAGGCTGATGTAAACACCAACTGTACCTAGGATGAAGTTTAAGACTCTCATCGGGATCATGAAGTGCAATGACAAAGAATGACCTAATGTCATTACTTGAATCTGATTTGACCTCCTGATTGTCTTGCACAAACACCTTCGGTATCGTTCATTTCATTATCTTTCATACTTTTAGGAACTCTAACCTTAACCGACATAGATCGTGTGGCATCATGAAATCCGGTGTCTTCTCCACACCGATAAGAGGTGGAGTCACTTGCCAAGGTGAAACCAAATCATGCTAACGCGTATATAGGGAATTGAACCCTGCTAGATCCTATATTGGCAGTATACGTTCAAAGACTAGGATATATAAGGAGACCCATACCCGGAATGCCAAACAGTCTCATCTCATGAGAGTTACGTAAACCTCCGCCCTTCCCGAAGGAAGGCATCACCGCTCATCAACATAATTTTAGAATAACTCGAGCGAAGATTTGAGATTTTGATCCTCTAGGCCGAGAGCTCCTCTTTGTACACTTATATTATTTTGAAGTCTTTTTTTTTCTTCTTTTTGTGTAGTTCAATAACTCCTTTGGTCTGTTTTACTTACAAGTGCAATGATTCATTGTAGTCCCATACCCACAATGAATAAAGTAAGTAATTCAAGAGATTAGGGAAATGACTTAACTACAATTTGGGGCATGAATATATTTATAAGTCACTACTTATTGACTATACTCATTCTTTAGTTGATTGCATGATGTGCATAGTTCTTGGGGCATATCATTAAAGCTTATGATCTTGCTTACTTTTGGTATGAATTCTTTATAAACCAATCTTTAGTGACTATTCCTATTATTGTATTATTGGCCTAATGTAAGAAGTCATTGTAAGTCAATCTTATTTGGCTAATATCTTTTGCAAATTATATAAAGTCATTATAAGCCAATTTATTTTGCTTTATCATTTTCATAATATGAGGATTCATTATTAGCTATTCCCTTTACTTATTGTAAACTTTATTGGACACGATTTGACTATCCTTACAACAAGTTATTCGTTACATCAAGTATTCGTTATATTTCATAAGCCATTCTCTATTGATTATGCCATTGATTTCATTACTTTTATGTTTTATATATTATACATTTCATATACACGAGACCTTAGAATCGTTGATATAGCATTAAGACATCTCAAGTGAGGACCCAACATATGGGACCTCAACCCGAGGGCCTTCTTTAGCAAACACAGAGTCTACTTCATTCCTTCATTCGTACTTCACATTATTCATTTCATTTATTCCTAGGCTGTTGTAAACACCAACTATACCTAGGATGAATTTTAAGACTCACATCGGGATCATGAAGTGCAATGACCAAGAATGACCTAATGTCATTACTTGAATCTGATTTCACCTCCTGATTGTCTTGCACAAACACCTTCGATATCATTCATTTCATTATCTTTCATACTTTTAGGAACTCTAACCTTAACCGACATAGATCGTGTGGCATCATGAAATCCGGTGTCTTCTCCACACCGATAAGAGGTGAGTCACTTTCCAAGGTGAAACCAAATCATGCTAACGCGTATATAGGGAATTGAACCCTGCTAGATCCCTATATTGGCAGTATAGGTTCAAAGACTAGGAGATATAGGAAGACCCATACCCGGAATGCCGGACAGTCTCATCTCATGAGAGTTACGTGAACCTCCGCCATTCCCAAAGGAAGGCATCACCGCACATCAACATAATTTTAGAACAACTCGAGCGAAGATTTGACATTTTGATCCTCTAGGCCGAGAGCTCCTCTTTGTACACTTAGATTATTTTTCAGCCTTTTTTTTTTCTTCTTGTTGTGTAGTTCAGTAACTCCTTTGGTCCTATGTTTTACTTACAAGTGCAATGATTCATTGTAGTCCATACACACAATGAATCAAGTAAGTAATTCAAGAGATTAGGGAAATGACTTAACTACAATTTGGGGCATGAATATATTTATAAGTCAATACTTATTGACTATACTCATTCTTTAGTTGATTGCATGATGTGCATAGTTCTTGGGGCATATCATTAAAGCTTATGATCTTGCTTACTTTGGGTATGAATTCTTTATAAACAAATCTTTAGTGACTATTCCTATTATTGTATTATTGGACTAATGTAAGAAGTCATTATAAGCCAATCTTATTTGGCTAATATCTTTTGCCAATTATATAAAGTCATTATAAGCCAATTTATTTGGCTTTATCATTTTCATAACATGAGGATTCATTATTAGCTATGCCCTTTACTTATTGTAAACTTTATTGGACATGCTTTGACTATCCTTACAACAAGTTATTCGTTACATCAAGTATTCATTACATTTAATAAGCCATTCTACATTGATTATGCCATTGATTTCCTTACTTTCATGTTTATATATTATACATTTCATATACACGAGACCTTGGAATCATTGATATAGCATTAAGACATCTCAAGTGAGGACCCAACATATGGGACCTCAAACCGAGGGCCTTCTTTAGCAAACACAGAGTCTACTTCATTTCTTCATTCGTACTTCACATTATTCATTTCATTCATTTGTAGGCTAATGTAAACACCAACTTTACCTAGGATGAATTTTAAGACTCTCATTGGGATCATGAAGTGCAATGACCAAGAATGACCTAATGTCATTACTTGAATCTGATTTCACCTCCTGATTGTCTTCCACAAACACCTTCGGTATCGTTCATTTCATTATCTTTCATACTTTTAGGAACTCCAACCTTAACCAACATAGATCATGTGGCATCATGAAATCCGGTGTCTTCCCCACACCGATAAGAGGTGGAGTTACTGGCCAAGGTGAAACCAAAACATGGTAGCGTATATAGGGAATTGAACCCTGCTAGATCCCTGTATTTGCAGTATAGGTTCAAAGACTAGGAGATATAAGGAGACCCATACCCGGAATGCCGGACAGTCTCATCTCATGAGAGTTACGTGAACCTCCGCCATTCCCAAAGGAAGGCATCACCGCTCATCAACATAATTTTAGAACAACTTCAAGCGAAGATTTGAGATTTTGATCCTCTAGGCCGAGAGCTCCTCTTTGTACACTTAGATTATTTTTCAGTCTTTTTTTTTCTTCTTGTTGTGTAGTTCAATAACTCCTTTGTTCCTATGTTTTACTTACAAGTGCAATGATTCATTGTAGTCCCATACCGACAATGAATCAAGTAAGTAATTCAAGATATTAAGGAAATGACTTAACTACAATTTGGGGCATGAATATATTTATAAGTCAATACTTATTGACAATACTCATTCTTTAGTTGATTGCATGATGTGCATATTTCTAGGGCATATCATTAAAGCTTATGATCTTGCTTACTTTGGGTATGAATTCTTTATAAACCAATCTTTAGTGACTATTCCTATTATTGTATTATTGGCCTAATGTAAGAAGTCAGTATAAGCCAATCTTATTTGGCTAATATCTTTTGCCAATTATATAAAGTCATTATAAGCCAATTTAACTGGCTTTATCATTTTCATAACATGAGGATTCATTATTAGCTATGCCCTTTACTTATTGTAAACATTATTGGACACGATTTGACTATCCTTACAACAAGTTATTCGTTACATCAAGTATTCATTACATTTCATAAGACATTCTCCATTGATTATGCCATTGATTTCATTACTTTCATGTTTTATATATTATACATTTCATATACACGAGACCTTGGAATCATTGATATAGCATTAAGACATCTCAAGTGAGGACCCAACATATGGGACCTCAAACCGAGGGCCTTCTTTAGCAAACACACAGTCTGCTTCAGTCCTTCATTCGTACTTCACATTATTCATTTCATTCATTGGTAGGCTAATGTAAACACCAACTATACCTAGGATGAATTTTAAGACTCTCATCGGGATCATGAAGTGCAATGACCAAGAATGACCTAATGTCATTACTTGAATCTGATTTGACCTCCTGATTTTCTTGCATAAACACCTTCGGTATCGTTCATTTCATTATCTTTCATACTTTTAGGAACTCCAACCTTAACCAACATAGATCATGTGGCATCATGAAATCCGGTGTCTTCCCCACACCGATAAGAGGTGGAGTTACTGGCCAAGGTGAAACCAAAACATGCTAGCTTATATAGGGAATTGAACCCTGCTAGATCCCTATATTGGCAGTATAGGTTCAAAGACTAGGAGATATAAGGAGACCCATACCCGGAATGCCGGACAGTCTCATCTCATGAGAGTTACGTGAACCTCCGCCATTCTCAAAGGAAGGCATCACCGCTCATCAACATAATTTTAGAACAACTCGAGCGAAGATTTGACATTTTGATCCTCTAGGCCGAGAGCTCCTCTTTGTACACTTAGATTATTTTTAAGTCTTTTTTTTTCTTCTTGTTGTGTAGTTCAATAACTCCTTTGTTCCTATGTTTTACTTACAAGTGCATTGATTCATTGTAGTCCCATACCTACAATGAATCAAGTAAGTAATTCAAGAGATTAAGGAAATGACTTAACTACAATTTGGGGCATGAATATATTTATAAGTCAACACTTATTACTATACTCATTCTTTAGTTGATTGCATGATGTGCATAGTTCTTGGGGCATATCATTAAAGCTTATGATCTTGCTTACTTTGGGTATGAATTCTTTATAAACAAATCTTTAGTGACTATTCCTATTATTGTATTATTGGCCTAATGTAAGAAGTCATTATAAGTCAATCTTATTTGGCTAATATCTTTTGCCAATTTTATAAAGTCATTATAAGCCAATTTATTTGGCTTTATCATTTTCATAACATGAGGATTCATTATTAGCTATGCCCTTTACTTATTGTAAACTTTATTGGACATGCTTTGACTATCCTTACAACAAGTTATTCGTTACATCAAGTATTCATTACATTTAATAAGCCATTATCTATTGATTATGCCATTGATTTCAATACTTTCATGTTTTATATATTATACATTTCATATACACGAGACCTTGTAATCATTGATATAGCATTAGGACATCTCAAAGTGAGGACCCAACATATGGGACCTCAAATCGAGGGCCTTCTTTAGCAAACACAGAGTCTACTTCATTTCTTCATTCGTACTTCACATTATTCATTTCATTCATTTGTAGGCTAATGTAAACACCAACTTTACCTAGGATGAATTTTAAGACTCTCATTTGGATCATGAAGTGCAATGACCAAGAATGACCTAATGTCATTACTTGAATCTGATTTCACCTCCTGATTGTCTTCCACAAACACCTTCGGTATCGTTCATTTCATTATCTTTCATACTTTTAGGAACTCCAACCTTAACCAACATAGATCATGTGGCATCATGAAATCCGGTGTCTTCCCCACACCGATAAGAGGTGGAGTTACTGGCTAAGGTGAAACCAAAACATGGTAGCGTATATAGGGAATTGAACCCTGCTAGATCCCTGTATTTGCAGTATAGGTTCAAAGACTAGGAGATATAAGGAGACCCATACCCGGAATGCCGGACAGTCTCATCTCATGAGAGTTACGTGAACCTCCTCCATTCCCAAAGGAAGGCATCACCGCTCATCAACATAATTTTAGAACAACTTCAAGCGAAGATTTGAGATTTTGATCCTCTAGGCCGAGAGCTCCTCTTTGTACACTTAGATTATTTTTCAGTCTTTTTTTTTTCTTCTTGTTGTGTAGTTCAATAACTCCTTTGTTCCTATGTTTTACTTACAAGTGCAATGATTCATTGTAGTCCCATACCCACAATGAATCAAGTAAGTAATTCAAGATATTAAGGAAATGACTTAACTACAATTTGGGGCATGAATATATTTATAAGTCAATACTTATTGACAATACTCATTCTTTAGTTGATTGCATGATGTGCATAGTTCTAGGGCATATCATTAAAGCTTATGATCTTTCTTACTTTGGGTATGAATTCTTTATAAACCAATCTTTAGTGACTATTCCTATTATTGTATTATTGGCCTAATGTAAGAAGTCAGTATAAGCCAATCTTATTTGGCTAATATCTTTTGCCAATTATATAAAGTCATTATAAGCCAATTTATCTGGCTTTATCATTTTCATAACATGAGGATTCATTATTAGCTATGCCCTTTACTTATTGTAAACATTATTGGACACGATTTGACTATCCTTACAACAAGTTATTCGTTACATCAAGTATTCATTACATTTCATAAGACATTCTCCATTGATTATGCCATTGATTTCATTACTTTCATGTTTTATATATTATACATTTCATATACACGAGACCTTGGAATCATTGATATAGCATTAAGACATCTCAAGTGAGGACCCAACATATGGGACCTCAAACCGAGGGCCTTCTTTAGCAAACACAGAGTCTGCTTCATTCCTTCATTCGTACTTCACATTATTCATTTCATTCATTGGTAGGCTAATGTAAACACCAACTATACCTAGGATGAATTTTAAGACTCTCATCGGGATCATGAAGTGCAATGACCAAGAATGACCTAATGTCATTACTTGAATCTGATTTGACCTCCTGATTTTCTTGCATAAACACCTTCGGTATCGTTTATTTCATTATCTTTCATACTTTTAGGAACTCCAACCTTAACCAACATAGATCATGTGGCATCATGAAATCCGGTGTCTTCCCCACACCGATAAGAGGTGGAGTTACTGGCCAAGGTGAAACCAAAACATGCTAGCTTATATAGGGAATTGAACCCTGCTAGATCCCTATATTGGCAGTAGACTAGGAGATATAAGGAGACCCATACCCGGAATGCCGGACAGTCTCATCTCATGAGAGTTACGTGAACCTCCGCCATTCTCAAAGGAAGGCATCACCGCTCATCAACATAATTTTAGAACAACTCGAGCGAAGATTTGACATTTTGATCCTCTAGGCCGAGAGCTCCTCTTTGTACACTTAGATTATTTTTAAGTCTTTTTTTTTCTTCTTGTTGTGTAGTTCAATAACTCCTTTGTTCCTATGTTTTACTTACAAGTGCATTGATTCATTGTAGTCCCATACCTACAATGAATCAAGTAAGTAATTCAAGAGATTAAGGAAATGACTTAACTACAATTTGGGGCATGAATATATTTATAAGTCAACACTTATTGACTATACTCATTCTTTAGTTGATTGCATGATGTGCATAATTCTTGGGGCATATCATTAAAGCTTATGATCTTGCTTACTTTGGGTATGAATTCTTTATAAGCAAATCTTTAGTGACTATTCCTATTATTGTATTATTGGCCTAATGTAAGAAGTCATTATAAGTCAATCTTATTTGGCTAATATCTTTTGCCAATTTTATAAAGTCATTATAAGCCAATTTATTTGGCTTTATCATTTTCATAACATGAGGATTCATTATTAGCTATGCCCTTTACTTATTGTAAACTTTATTGGACATGCTTTGACTATCCTTACAACAAGTTATTCGTTACATCAAGTATTCATTATATTTAATAAGCCATTATCTATTGATTATGCCATTGATTTCAATACTTTCATGTTTTATATATTATACATTTCATATACACGAGACCTTGTAATCATTGATATAGCATTAGGACATCTCAAAGTGAGGACCCAACATATGGGACCTCAAACCGAGGGCCTTCTTTAGCAAACACATAGTCTGCTTCATTCCTTCATTCGTACTTCACATTATTCATTTCATTCATTCGTAGGCTAATGTAAACACCAACTTACCTAGGATGAATTTTAAGACTCTCATCGGGATCATGAAGTGCAATGACCAAGAATGACCTAATGTCATTACTTGAATCTGATTTCACCTCCTGATTGTCTTGCACAAACACCTTCGATATAATTCATTTCATTATCTTTCATACTTTTAGGAACTCCAACCTTAACCAACATAGATCATGTGGCATCATGAAATTCGGTGTTTTCCCCACACCGATAAGAGGTGGAGTCACTGGCCAAGGTGAAACCAAAACACGCTAGCGTATATAGGGAATTGAACCCTGCTAGATCCCTATATTGGCTGTATAGGTTCAAAGACTAGGAGATATAAGGATACCATACCCGGAATGCCGGACAGTCTCATCTCATGAGAGTTACGTGAACCTCCGCCCTTCCCGAAGGAAGGCATCACCGCTCATAGCTAGCCTATCGGTGCTCAGTATAAAGTTCCATTACATTTAACTCATACATCATGGAAGCTGGCTTCTAGCATGAGAACATCATAGCTCATTAGATGATTTCTCATCTCATCATTAGTATTAAGTGTGAATTGTCCTTACACTTACATATAGAGTATGATTGAGACTTATTTACTCTTTTGATGACTTGTCATCCTTACTTTAATTGATGAAATGTGAATTGTCCTTTCATATCATCCTTACTTTACATTGATGAATGTGAATTGTCCTTATATATCATCCTTACTTTACATGATGAATGTGAATTGTCCTTACATATCATCCTTACTTTACATTGATGAATGTGAATTATCCTTACATATCATCCTTAGGTGCTAATGAGACTAGTCTCACACATTCTAACATCTTCATTGGTGAGTATTATTTTAACAAATTAGCTTTGGTGTAAGTAAGACTTGTCTCACTTCCTTTAACACCCCATTCTGGTCACTTAATTAATTTAGACCCCTTTAATTATGTTATAACTCACGCTACTTACTTACTTTAGTGTTTAGTGTAGTAGCTTCATATCACTGTTTATGGACGATGAGCACTTCATTCAATGAGTTTCATGTGTTCATAGTTCATTCTTGTGGAGCATGTTGGGAGTTGTCCCAATGAATGTCATGACCTTGGTGATGGGTTCATTGATATTACTTTAGAAGTGCTTAATATATATATTTGATACTCTTGCTACACAAGAATTGACATATGATTAGTATTGGCTCAAGATTTGGGATGTTAGACTAACAAATTCATTCTTTTTGGCATATGCCAATTTTTACGTATGTTCATATTTAAATTGCCATATGTATGAGCCATTAGCCAATCTTTTAATCATTTACATAAGTTCCTAGCCATTAGCATATATTCATTTTGACCCAATAGAGTTAGCCAACTTTATGGAACCAGATAGCCAATTTATTCAAGATATGATTTCATAGATGCCTTTGAGCCAATTCTTAGTTTTTGGCTTTTAGTGTCACGTTTTAAGAACATATTGGACAACATCATATTAACATTTGATGGATTTAGCATCTTCATAACATCACAACAACAGCAAGTCAACATTCAGCCAAAGGAACATAATTCACTTCACACATCACGGACTTATTTTAGCATATTATCGATCCTTAATTATCATGATAAGATTAACTTTACACAATTACAAGTTCATAAGTTCATTCGATACTCATCATTCAAGAACAATACATGTTAAGAACAGACAGCACCACATACCAACAACATGATCTCTAACCTGTTCAACATTGATATCGAAAAGGATACTAGGGAAGGGAAGTTCGACGAGAACGACGGGAACAACCCTAGTTTTCAAGATCTTGTGAATCGTTCGAAGGAAAATACTCTTGGAGAAAGAATTCCAGGAGAGAAACCCATACCTTAAGTAGAACTTAATCTACGAAGACCATCTTGAACGAAAACTTGGAGAAACCTTGAAATCGCCTCGGAGAATCAATGGAATTTTCTCCCTTTTTCTTGCGTTCGTTGCTTGCTGTTTTTGCGTCGCCTTTTCTATGATTTTGAACGTAACTTTTAGGTTTAAGAACTGATATTGAATTATACAACTTAGGTTTAATAAGTTAATTTAATAAATTAATTAACCAATTAACAAAACGCCTCTACTAAGTTGACTAAACATAGGAGAACATAACACTTAGTCAAATCTGGAAATTGGTGTTGACTATGGTTTTGGTCAACATTTTGACTTTATACTAATTAATTAAATCCCTAATTTAATTAATTTAGGTACCTAGTGTAAGTACTAAAGTACCCCTAAGTCATTGGAACCAAAATTAACCCTTTTGGACCATCCTAGGTTAAGTACTAGGATGTTTCTTGAGTTGTACTAGGTTAGTGTAAGAATATTTTTTGATCATTTAAACTAATTAATTAAATTTCTAATTTAATTAATTAGGTTACCTAAGTTAATTACTAAAGTACCCTTAAGTCTTTAGGACCATAACCAATACTTTGAACCATCCTAGGTTAGGTACTAGGTTGTCTTTTTCTTGTTTTAACCAAAATCTGGAAATTGTTTTGTGATTTGGTTTTGCCCCTTTAAATTAATTAATAAAGTTTCTAAATTAATTAATTAAGTAACCTAGTGTAATTACTAAAGTACCCTTAAGTCGTTAGGATCTTAACTAACTCTTTGGACCATCCTAGGTTAGGTACTAGGTTGTCCCTTTCTTGTCTTAACCAAAATCTGAAAATATCCTTTTTAGTTTCGGTTTTAGCCCTTTTAAATTAATTAATTAATTTGCTAAATTAATTAATTAGGTTACCTAGGGGAATTACTAAAGTACCCCTAAGTTTTTAGGACCATAACTAACTCTTTGGACAATCCTAGGTCAGATACTAGGTTGTCTCTTTAACTAGTACTAGGTTAGTGTCAACCCGGTTTTGGTCCTAGGTTGTTGGGTGCACTAATGGGTCCATTTCGGTTGGTCGTAGGATAGTTATCTAGTTAGGGCAGTAGGTTAGAGTCTAGAATTTTTTAGGAAGTTAGACCCCACATGGAGTGGTCTCTTGTGCACGTTTCCCCCCCTAACTACTCTAATCAAATTCGGTTAGGGTGGTCCCCTCCTTTGGCAGCTTCTCCACATGTCTTGCACATGTGCTTGCAGATGTGTTGGTTGTACTTTTCTAACTAACTATTATTTATGGTTCATTTGGGAATATTTACTTATTGTCCCAAGGACCCTCACCATGTCCTTGGGCACTGCTTAATTTACATGATCATTTTAAATGGTCCTGTGCTATGATGCTAGGCTTGACACTTGGATGCCTAGTAAATATTGTGCAGATATCATGAAGCGAATATTTTTAGATTAGGGTATTCCTTGCAGGTACATTTATTGAACATCAATCTTGGATTGGGTTATGACAACCCCAAAAAATATATTTCTTATTCGTATATAGAAAATTGGCTAATATCCCTTAGCCAATTTGTTTCTATACTATGCCCAATATTTCTCAATATTGGGCATTGGGGTGCCTATGTACCCCTAATAGGCTATCCTAAGGGCATACTGGTCTATTCATTATACATATGAGTTTCCGGAATGTTACAACAGGAATTTAGGCTGTCAGATTCCACTGAGAAGTTCTTGGTGTCATGTATTTATGCTAAATGTAAAGACCATCTTAGGAGACCTTTGTGGGATCGACTGTTACGTTTTTCTAATATGGATATCCCTTGGTGTACTATTGGTGAGTTCAATGTCATCACTTCTATAGAGGGAAAGCTCGGGGGAATTCTGTAAGACCCCAAAAATGAGATAAGGTGTCTAGATCCTAACATGTTCGTCTTAATGTTATAAGGTCCTAAAATGCCTTATTATTTTATATAATGGAAGTGTGCAAAGTTTAAGTAATTTGGAAGTCGAACGTCAAGGGACGTCCAAGACGTTCGACGAATAGTCGCTTATGTGCCTCATGTGTGTATGCATGCCTAAATTGCATGAACTGAGACTAATGAGTCTTGAAATGGTTTTAAATGATTCTTAATGTTATTTTATGAAGTTTCGTGAAGTTTGTAGGTCAAACGCCCAAGAACGTCCAAGGCGTTCGAAAGATAGCCCCTAAGATGTTCATCGTATGTCATGTTGGGGTTAAGGTTGTTTGGACGTCTTATAGGTGTTTGTTTTGGATGAAATTTATGTGGAAGGTCTTTAACATGTTAAGGTTTGTAATCGCATTGGAAACTTACAGGAAATTATCCCCAAGGAGCATCGAAGGGTCCTTGAGGAAGGACCCAAAAGCTTATGGGCAGGCTGTCCCAGGCAGCCTTGGCGATGGAGCTGTCAACGGCCAGTCATAGTGTGACGCCCCGTCACAAGGGTTCCGTCGTGGGGGACTTGTCCAAGAGTGTAGTTGGGAACCTTGGAAAGCCACTGTTGCTTGCAACGGAGGGCGATGACTCCCTGTGTCAGCCGCGACACCCCGTCATGGGCAAGTCGTCGTGCGTTGTTTTCCCTGCGAGCAGATTTTCTGCCAAGTCAGGGGTGAACTTATAAATTCACCCCACATCCTAAACTGACTATAATAGGTTTATTTAGTTAATTTTAGGTGTATATAAGTCTTCTAAAATGTGATCAACCCATTCACAAAATCCTCTCACATGTTTTAAGCCTTTCCCTCCCAAAATACTCTCTTTAGAAACCACCATTGTAGGTGAAGCTCAAGAACAGATTCAAGCTGGGTTTTCGATGGTTGAATCACCAAGTTTAAGAGGTTTTCAACTAATAAAAGGTATGACAATCCTTCATCTTCAATTAACCTTTCACTTGGAGAGTTCTTCTCAATGTTTTTCAAAGAAATCTTATGATCAAGTTTCCAATCATCCAATCTAGCCATGGGTTCTTTCTCAAAACATTTTTAATGATAAAATCATGATGAATTGAAGTTAATACTGTTATTTGAATGTGATTTTACTCCAATTGCATGATGAACCCATGTTCCTTCCAAAATTGGTTTAGCTCTTGCATGGGCTTTGTGATTATGGCTTGTTCTTGATTAATTGGTGATTCTCTTACGTTGAATTGCTTGTGTTTATTGTTAATTACATTAATTAATGGTAAATTGATGATGATCAGTCCATGATGATAAATATATGAAGTTTTGAGCATGAATAGCCAATGTTTCTACATGTTGTCTTGAAGTCGATTGTGAGATCGGTTGTGTAGACTCTTGATTATGTATGAACTGCTGTAGCTACTGTTTTAGGGTGATATAATGGATGAATTTTGTAGGTATAAATCCTTAATGATCAAATTAAGAAGGGCTTGCATGAATGGATATAGATTCCTTTAGGCTATGAAGTCAAGAGGCTAAGTGTGTGAGGTATCTTGAATTGTGATTAGATGAAGTATGATTTAGTCTTGATTTCTTATCCAATTAGCTACTGACTAATAAGTATAATATTGATGAAATATGAATGATGATCAGTCCCTTAGTTAGTTCATAGTAATGGTAAAGTCTTGTACACTCTAGCAAATCGATAAGCCTAAATGCCTATGTTGTAACCCTAATCTTGAGAGTATGTAATCATGATTTCAATATGGTTAAATGTAGGTTTAGCTACTGCATTAGACTGATACATGTATGAACTATGATCTAAAATCAATGTAAGGGATGTTAGCTAATGATCTATGTCATCCTACTTTCCTAGTATGTTGATATGTTGTAGTATGTTATGGTATAATCTTGTAGCGACTTGTACATGGTTTCTTATATGTTTAAAGTACATTTAGATACTGCCATATATGTGTTTTATTGATGAATAAGGTGTATTGATCAATGATGATCAAAGGGTAAGAGATTGGTAAGAATGCTTAATTCCTCTACTTTTCTACTTCTCTATTCTTTATAGAAAGATGAAGCCTTGTATTGCATTATGTGGTATGGTCCACTTGATTATAAGGTATATATTGTTTTGTCTCCTATGCTATTATGTGTTGTGTGCTATGTGTTTGGAAGTGTAATGTGGTCTAATAGGGTGGATGATTCAAGAAGTTATCTATAGCCATTATGTGACCATGTTGGTCAATGTACACACACTCTCACTTACATGCATGTTACAAGTAGTATAAGTCATTGTGTCTAAATGAAAGGTAGTTCTCATATTCACTAGTGTTTACTACTATTCATATTAAAGTGATGTTTATGAAAGTATGATTTGTATTCCCTTACTAGGATGACTTGATAGGTGTACTAGTATGGGCAAAGGTATGGAACCTTGTCTATGCATTGCACATGTGTATCTTGATAGAATAGTTCCTAGGTTTGGTTCTTATGTATATGAAGGATGAATATATGAACATGTTATGAATATGATGTATATGATATGATGAGGTATGAATATGTAAGTATGAACATGTGTGACTTAATGTGTTATGTGAAAGGTTTGTTCACATCAATGAATACACTCACACACATGAATGAGGATCTAGTTAATGGAGGGGCCTTGAGACGGGTGCCCAAGAATGCTACAAGACTAGATAGATGCTTGAATATGCTATAAGCATATTAGGAAGGAATATTCTAAAGCTTATGTTTTATAAATAAGCGTAATAAAGGCTTTTCAATAAAGGGAACTTAACTTAGCACCGAGCGAACTTGACAACGGGAGGTGATGACTTATCCATAGAAGGAAAGATTCATCCTAATGTTGCCCATGTGATGTTAACTCCCTTGTTTATGGGATATGTCATCTAAGGGATTTCCATGAGGAGCGGCCCACTTTACCAAATGGTATGAATGGGGATATCTACCTCTTAGTTCTTGAACTATTTTGCCACCATAGGATACTAGCTAGAGGATTCTACCTCGATAGCTATGTTGATATTTGTTCTACTTTGGCCGGTAGACCACCTTCCATCAGTGTAAGGTTTGATGACACCGGATTCCATGTTTAGCATCACATGGTCTATGTCGGTTGAGGTTATAGTTCCCTAAAGGTAAAATGAACAATGGAAGTAATGGAATAGGATCCTAACTAGGAGGACTTAAGGTAAGTTGCTAAGGATAGGTGGAAGTAATGAACCCATCTAGATATTGCACAAGTGACTCCTTAGGAAGCCTTACGAAGGTACCCTAATCCATATGATTATGTATGTGTCCTTTATGTATGATATTGTAGTCTTGGTTTGACTAGGTTTATATTGCACTATACTTATATGATGGCATGTGTTGTCTTGAATAGATGTTATGTATGGTCTTCTCTTGTGTTACTAAGGTGATACATTGCACCAAGTATCCTTAAAGGATTACTTGGAAGACTAATGAATTAAAAGAAAGAGTTAATGTTAAGGAGAGTGAGTTCACTGTAAAGTGACCTCAAATGGGGATTAAATTCTATATGTGATTTTCTATAATGTTTGGTCTTTGATTGTGTTTCTATGAAGTATATGAATGATATAAATTCTATTGATAAAGGTTTTATGATGATTTACTCAAAATGGCATGAAGTATGATTTCAAAGGAAATGTCCCTTTTAAATGCATGTTTTTGCATGGTTGTCATACTTAGTGCATTCTTGTACTTTTTTCATTCTTCTCTACTTTTTACACAAAGTGTAGGTAATGGAATGCTTAAAGGAGGTCTATGATTGAGGAGCTTGATAGGTGATTTACCAAGCTCAAGGAAAGGAATCCTTAAGTTCAAGGATGTCCTAATGTGTACTTATTGTAAAGTCTATTTAGTAATGTATAGCTTTGTATTATGTCTTAAGGGCCTTGTACTTAATGTACTCTAAAGTTATTGAGTCTAAGATGGCAAAGAGACTTAGAGTCTAAATATGTATAATGACTTATGTTTTATATATATATATATATGATGTGATGTTTCTAGCATATGATGTGCTATGAAAAGTTTTAAATTTTCCTCTAAATTTACTATGCCAATGCAATGAATGATATGAGAGGCTTGTCTTAGACCTCCGAGAGGTCGACGAAGCCGGTTACAATCCAAGATTGTACCCTATCTTCTAGGGTATGGTTTCGGGTTGTGACAACTTGGTATCAGAGCATGAGGTTTATGTAGCGGTCTTAGGTTCTAAGAAGTCTCATATTGCCACGTCTAGTAGAGTCTTGTATCATTGGTGGTGAGTCGCGACACATCAAATGGTACGAGAGGCTATAGGACGATAGATTTTCCCTTCTTCATCAATCTCATATCGTGCCATAGAACTTAATTCTATAAGATCTCTCTCTTATGTTTTCTTGTCCGGTAGTCTTTTAGATGTGATTCCTTGGATGAGATTGCTCTATGCTTGAGGGGGAAAAGGTGAGTTTTAAAATTCTTATCTTTGTTTTATGGTTTGAATGAGTATGTGTGAACGGTTTACCCTAGGGGAATTACTAAAGTACCCCTAAGTTTTAGGACCATAACTAACTCTTTGACAATCCTAGGTCAGATACTAGTTGTCTCTTTAACTAAGTTACTAGGTTAGGTCACCCGGTTTTGGTCCTAGGTTGTTGGGTGCACTAATGGGTCCATTTCGTTGGTCGTAGGATAGTTATCTAGTTAGGGCAGTAGGTTAGAGTCTAGAATTTTTTAGGAAGTTAGCCCCACATGGAGTGGTCTCTTGTGCACGTTTCCCCCCTAACTACTCTAATCAAATTCGTTAGGGTGGTCCCCTCCTTTGGCAGCTCTCCCATGTCGCTTGCACATGTGCTTGCAGATGTGTTGTTGTACTTTTCTAACTAACTATTATTTATGTTCATTTGGGAATATTTACTTATTGTCCCAAGGACCCTCACCATGTCCTTGGGACTGCTTAATTTACATGATCATTTTAAATGGTCCTGTGCTATGATGCTAGGCTTGACACTTGGATGCCTAGTAAATATTGTGCAGATATCATGAAGCGAATATTTTTAGATTTAGGGTATTCCTTGCAGGTACATTTATTGAACATAATCTTGGATTGGGTTATGACAACCCCAAAATATATATTCTTATTCGTATATAGAAATTGGCTAATATCCCTTAGCCAATTTGTTTCTATACTATGCCCAATATTTCTCAATATTGGGCATTGGGGTGCCTATGTACCCCTAATAGGCATCTCTAAGGGCATACTGGGTCTATTCATTAATACATTTGAGTTTCCGGAATGTTACAACAGGAATTTAGGCTGTCAGATTCCCTGAGAAGTTCCTTGGTGTCATGTATTTAATGCTAAATGTAAAGAACCCATCTTAGGAGACCTTTGTGGGATCGACTGTTACGTTTTTCTATATGGATATCCCTTGGTGTACTATTGGTGAGTTCAATGTCATCACTTCTATAGAGGGAAAGCTCGGGGGAATTCTGTAAGACCCCAAAATGAGATAAAGGTGTCTAGATCCTAACATGTTCGTCTTAATGTTATAAGGTCCTAAAATGCCTTATTATTTTATATAATGTGAAGTGTGCAAAGTTTAAGTAATTTGGAAGTCGAACGTCAAGGGACGTCCAAGACGTTCGACGAATAGTCGCTATGTGCCTCATGTGTGTATGCATGCCTAAATTGCATGAACTGAGACTAATGAGTCTTGAAATGGTTTTAAATGATTCTTAATGTTATTTTTATGAAGTTTTCCGGTAAGTTTGTAGGTCAAACGCCCAAGACGTCCAAGGCGTTCGAAAGATAGCCCCTAAGATGTTCATCGTATGTCATGTTGGGGTTAAGGTTGTTTGGACGTCTTATAGGTGTTTGTTTTGGATGAAATTTATGTGGAAGGTTCTTTAACATGTTAAGGTTTGTAATCGCATTGGAAACTTACAGGAAATTATCCCCAAGGACAGCATCGAAGGGTCCTTTGAGGAAGGACCCAAAAAGCTTATGGGCAGGCTGTTCCCAGGCAGCCTTGGCGATGGAGCTGTCAACGGCCAAGTCATAGTGTGACGCCCCGTCACAGGGTTCCGTCGTGGGGGACTTGTCCAAGAGTGTAGTTTGGGAACCTTGGGAAGCCAACTGTTGCTTGAACGGAGGGCGATGACTCCCTGTGTCAGCCGCGCACCCGTCATGGGCAAGTCGTCGTGCGTTGTTTTCCTGCGAGCAGATTTTCTGCCAAGTCAGGGGTGAACTTATAAATTCACCCCACATCCTAAACTGACTATAATAGGTTTATTTAGTTAATTTTAGGTGTATATAAGTCTTCTAAAAATGTGATCAACCCATTCACAAATCCTCTCACATGTTTTAAGCCTTTCCCTCCCAAAATACTCTCTTTAGAAACACCCATTGTAGGTGAAGCTCAAGAACAGATTCAAGCTGGGTTTTCGATGGTTGAATCACCAAGTTTTAGAGGTTTTCAACTAATAAAAGGTATGACAATCCTTCATCTTCAATTACTTTCACTTGGAGAGTTCTTCTCAATGTTTTTCAAAGAAATCTTATGATCAAAGTTTCCAATCTCCAATCTAGCATGGGTTCTTTCTCAAAACATTTTTAATGATAAAATCATGATGAATTGAAGTTAATACTGTTATTGAATGTGATTTTACTCCAATTGATGATGAACCCATGTTCCTTCCAAAATTGGTTTAGCTCTTGCATGGGCTTTGTGATTATGGCTTGTCTTGATTAATCGGTGATTCTCTTACGTTGAATTGCTTGTGTTTATTGTTAATTACATTAATTAATGGTAAATTGATGATGATCAGTCCATGATGATAAATATATGAAGTTTTGACATGAATAGCCAATGTTTCTACATGTTGTCTTGAAGTCGATTGTGAGATCGGTTTGTGTAGACTCTTGATTATGTATGAACTGCTGTAGCTACTGTTTTAGGGTGATATAATGGATGAATTTTGTAGGTATAAAATCCTTAATGATCAAATTAAGAGGGCTTTGCAATGAATGGATATAGATTCCTCTAGGCTATGAAGTCAAGAGGCTAAGTGTGTGATGTATCTTGAATTGTCATTAGATAAAGCATGATTTAGTCTTGATTTCTTATCTAATTAGCTACTGCCTAATAAGTTATTATTTATGAAATATGAATGATGATCAATCCCTTATATAGTTCAAGTAATGTAAAGTCTTCTACACTCAGCAAATCGATAAGCCTAAATGCCTATGTTGTAACCCTAATCTTGAGAGTATGTAATCATGAAATTTAATATGGTTAAATGTAGGTTTAGATACTGCCTTAGACTGATACATGTATGAACTATGATCTAAAATCAATGTAAGGGAAGTTAGCTAATGATCTATGTCATCCTACTTCCTAGATGTTGATATGTTGTAGTATGTTATGGTATAATCTTGTAGCGACTTCTTTACATGGTTTCTTATATGTTTAAAGTACATTTAATAGCTGCCATATATGTATTTTACTGATGAATAAGGTGTATTGATCAATGATGATCAATGGGTGAGAAATTGGGTAGAATGCTTAATTAGATCCCTATTTGGCTGTATAGGTTCAAAGACTAGAGATATAAGGATACCATACCCGGAATGCCGGACAGTCTCATCTCATGAGAGTTACGTGAACCTCCGCCATTCCCGAAGGAAGGCATCACCGCTCATAGCTAGCCTATCGGTGCTCAGTATAAAGTTCCATTACATTTAACTCATACATCATGGAAGCTGGCTTCTAGCATGAGAACATCATAGCTCATTAGATGATTTCTCATCTCATCATTAGTATTAAGTGTGAATTGTCCTTACACTTACATATAGAGTATGATTGAGACTTATTTACTCTTTTGATGACTTGTCATCCTTACTTTAAATTGATGAAATGTGAATTGTCCTTTCATATCATCCTTACTTTACATTGATGAATGTGAATTGTCCTTATATATCATCCTTACTTTACATGATGAATGTGAATTGTCCTTACATATCATCCTTACTTTACATTGATGAATGTGAATTATCCTTACATATCATCCTTAGGTGCTAATGAGACTAGTCTCACACATTCTAACATCTTCATTGGTGAGTATTATTTTAACAAATTAGCTTTGGTGTAAGTAAGACTTGTCTCACTTCCTTTAACACCCCATTCTGGTCACTTAATTAATTTAGACCCCTTTAATTATGTTATAACTCACGCTACTTACTTACTTTAGTGTTTAGTGCAGTAGCTTCATATCACTGTTTATGGACGATGAGCACTTCATTCAATGAGTTTCATGTGTTCATAGTTCATTCTTGTGGAGCATGTTGGGAGTTGTCCCAATGAATGTCATGACCTTGGTGATGGGTTCATTGATATTACTTTAGAAGTGCTTAATATATATATTTGATACTCTTGCTACACAAGAATTGACATATGATTAGTATTGGCTCAAGATTTGGGATGTTAGACTAACAAATTCATTCTTTTTGGCATATGCCAATTTTTACGTATGTTCATATTTAAATTGCCATATGTATGAGCCATTAGCCAATCTTTTAATCATTTACATAAGTTCCTAGCCATTAGCATATATTCATTTTGACCCAATAGAGTTAGCCAACTTTAGTGGAACCAGATAGCCAATTTATTCAAGATATGATTTCATAGATGCCTTTGAGCCAATTCTTAGTTTATGGCTTTTAGTGTCACGTTTTAAGAACATATTGGACAACATCATATTAACATTTGATGGATTTAGCATCTTCATAACATCACAACAACAGCAAGTCAACATTCAGCCAAAGGAACATAATTCACTTCACACATCACGGACTTATTTTAGCATATTATCGATCCTTAATTATCATGATAAGATTAACTTTACACAATTACAAGTTCATAAGTTCATTCGATACTCATCATTCAAGAACAATACATGTTAAGAACAGACAGCACCACATACCAACAACATGATCTCTAACCTGTTCAACATTGATATCGAAAAGGATACTAGGGAAGGGAAGTTCGACGAGAACGACGGGAACAACCCTAGTTTTCAAGATCTTGTGAATCGTTCGAAGGAAAATACTCTTGGAGAAAGAATTCCAGGAGAGAAACCCATACCTTAAGTAGAACTTAATCTACGAAGACCATCTTGAACGAAAACTTGGAGAAACCTTGAAATCGCCTCGGAGAATCAATGGAATTTTCTCCCTTTTTCTTGCGTTCGTTGCTTGCTGTTTTTGCGTCGCCTTTTCTATGATTTTGAACGTAACTTTTAGGTTTAAGAACTGATATTGAATTATACAACTTAGGTTTAATAAGTTAATTTAATAAATTAATTAACCAATTAACAAAACGCCTCTACTAAGTTGACTAAACATAGGAGAACATAACACTTAGTCAAATCTGGAAATTGGTGTTGACTATGGTTTTGGTCAACATTTTGACTTTATACTAATTAATTAAATCCCTAATTTAATTAATTTAGGTACCTAGTGTAAGTACTAAAGTACCCCTAAGTCATTGAAACCAAAATTAACCCTTTTGGACCATCCTAGGTTAAGTACTAGGATGTTTCTTGAGTTGTACTAGGTTAGTGTAAGAATATTTTTTTGATCATTTAAACTAATTAATTAAATTTCTAATTTAATTAATTAGGTTACCTAAGTTAATTACTAAAGTACCCTTAAGTCTTTAGGACCATAACCAATACTTTGAACCATCCTAGGTTAGGTACTAGGTTGTCTTTTTCTTGTTTTAACCAAAATCTGGAAATTGTTTTGTGATTTGGGTTTTGCCCCTTTAAATTAATTAATAAAGTTTCTAAATTAATTAATTAAGTAGCCTAGGGTAATTACTAAAGTACCCTTAAGTCGTTAGGATCTTAACTAACTCTTTGGACCATCCTAGGTTAGGTACTAGGTTGTCCCTTTCTTGTCTTAACCAAAATCTGAAAATATCCTTTTTAGTTTCGGTTTTAGCCCTTTTAAATTAATTAATTAATTTGCTAAATTAATTAATTAGGTTACCTAGGGGAATTACTAAAGTACCCCTAAGTTTTTAGGACCATAACTAACTCTTTGGACAATCCTAGGTCAGATACTAGGTTGTCTCTTTAACTAGTACTAGGTTAGTGTCAACCCGGTTTTGGTCCTAGGTTGTCGGGTGCACTAATGGGTCCATTTCGGTTGGTCGTAGGATAGTTATCTAGTTAGGGCAGTAGGTTAGAGTCTAGAATTTTTTAGGAAGTTAGACCCCACATGGGGTGGTCTCTTGTGCACGTTTCCCCCCCTAACTACTCTAATCAAATTCGGTTAGGGTGGTCCCCTCCTTTGGCAGCTTCTCCACATGTCTTGCACATGTGCTTGCAGATGTGTTGGTTGTACTTTTCTAACTAACTATTATTTATGGTTCATTTGGGAATATTTACTTATTGTCCAAGGACCCTCACCATGTCCTTGGGCACTGCTTAATTTACATGATCATTTTAATGGTCCTGTGCTATGATGCTAGGCTTGACACTTGGATGCCTAGTAAATATTGTGCAGATATCATGAAGCGAATATTTTTAGATTAGGGTATTCCTTGCAGGTACATTTATTGAACATCAATCTTGGATTGGGTTATGACAACCCCAAAAAATATATTTCTTATTCGTATATAGAAAATTGGCTAATATCCCTTAGCCAATTTGTTTCTATACTATGCCCAATATTTCTCAATATTGGGCATTGGGGTGCCTATGTAACCCTAATAGGCTATCCTAAGGGCATACTGGTCTATTCATTATACATATGAGTTTCCGGAATGTTACAACAGGAATTTAGGCTGTCAGATTCCACTGAGAAGTTCTTGGTGTCATGTATTTATGCTAAATGTAAATACCATCTTAGGAGACCTTTGTGGGATCGACTGTTACGTTTTTCTAATATGGATATCCCTTGGAGTACTATTGGTGAGTTCAATGTCATCACTTCTATAGAGGGAAAGCTCGGGGGAATTCTGTAAGACCCCAAAAATGAGATAAGGTGTCTAGATCCTAACATGTTCGTCTTAATGTTATAAGGTCCTAAAATGCCTTATTATTTTATATAGAGTAAGTGTGCAAAGTTTAAGTAATTTGGAAGTCGAACGTCAAGGGACGTCCAAGACGTTCGACGAATAGTCGCTTATGTGCCTCATGTGTGTATGCATGCCTAAATTGCATGAACTGAGCCTAATGAGTCTTGAAATGGTTTTAAATGATTCTTAATGTTATTGTATGAAGTTTCGTGAAGTTTGTAGGTCAAACGCCCAAGAACGTCCAAGGCGTTCGAAAGATAGCCCCTAAGATGTTCATCGTATGTCATGTTGGGGTTAAGGTTGTTTGGACGTCTTATAGGTGTTTGTTTTGGATGAAATTTATGTGGAAGGTCTTTAACATGTTAAGGTTTGTAATCGCATTGGAAACTTACAGGAAATTATCCCCAAGGAGCATCGAAGGGTCCTTGAGGAAGGACCCAAAAGCTTATGGGCAGGCTGTCCCAGGCAGCCTTGGCGATGGAGCTGTCAACGGCCAGTCATAGTGTGACGCCCCGTCACAAGGGTTCCGTCGTGGGGGACTTGTCCAAGAGTGTAGTTGGGAACCTTGGAAAGCCACTGTTGCTTGCAACGGAGGGCGATGACTCCCTGTGTCAGCCGCGACACCCCGTCATGGGCAAGTCGTCGTGCGTTGTTTTCCCTGCGAGCAGATTTTCTGCCAAGTCAGGGGTGAACTTATAAATTCACCCCACATCCTAAACTGACTATAATAGGTTTATTTAGTTAATTTTAGGTGTATATAAGTCTTCTAAAATGTGATCAACCCATTCACAAAATCCTCTCACATGTTTTAAGCCTTTCCCTCCCAAAATACTCTCTTTAGAAACCACCATTGTAGGTGAAGCTCAAGAACAGATTCAAGCTGGGTTTTCGATGGTTGAATCACCAAGTTTAAGAGGTTTTCAACTAATAAAAGGTATGACAATCCTTCATCTTCAATTAACCTTTCACTTGGAGAGTTCTTCTCAATGTTTTTCAAAGAAATCTTATGATCAAGTTTCCAATCATCCAATCTAGCCATGGGTTCTTTCTCAAAACATTTTTAATGATAAAATCATGATGAATTGAAGTTAATACTGTTATTTGAATGTGATTTTACTCCAATTGCATGATGAACCCATGTTCCTTCCAAAATTGGTTTAGCTCTTGCATGGGCTTTGTGATTATGGCTTGTTCTTGATTAATTGGTGATTCTCTTACGTTGAATTGCTTGTGTTTATTGTTAATTACATTAATTAATGGTAAATTGATGATTATCAGTCCATGATGATAAATATATGAAGTTTTGATCATGAATAGCCTATGTTTCTACATGTTGTCTTGAAGTCGATTGTGAGATCGGTTGTGTAGACTCTTGATTATGTATGAACTGCTGTAGCTACTGTTTTAGGGTGATATAATGGATGAATTTTGTAGGTATAAATCCTTAATGATCAAATTAAGAAGGGCTTGCATGAATGGATATAGATTCCTCTAGGCTATGAAGTCAAGAGGCTAAGTGTGTGATGTATCTTGAATTGTCATTAGATAAAGCATGATTTAGTCTTGATTTCTTATCTAATTAGCTACTGCCTAATAAGTATATTATTTATGAAATATGAATGATGATCAATCCCTTATATAGTTCATAGTAATGGTAAAGTCTTCTACACTAGCAAATCGATAAGCCTAAATGCCTATGTTGTAACCCTAATCTTGAGAGTATGTAATCATGATTTCAATATGGTTAAATGTAGGTTTAGATACTGCCTTAGACTGATACATGTATGAACTATGATCTAAAATCAATGTAAGGGAAGTGAGCTAATGATCTATGTCATCCTACTTTCCTAGTATGTTGATATGTTGTAGTATGTTATGGTATAATCTTGTAGCGACTTGTACATGGTTTCTTATATGTTTAAAGTACATTTAGATACTGCCATATATGTATTTTACTGATGAATAAGGTGTATTGATCAATGATGATCAATGGGTGAGAAATTGGTAAGAATGCTTAATTCCTCTACTTTTCTACTTCTCTATTCTTTATAGAAATGTTGATGAAGCCTTGTATTGCATTATGTGGTATGGTCCACTTGATTATAAGGTATATATTGTTTTGTCTCCTATGCTATTATGTGTTGTGTGCTATGTGTTTGGAAGTGTAATGTGGTCTAATAGGGTGGATGATTCAAGAAGTTATCTATAGCCATTATGTGACCATGTTGGTCAATGTACACACACTCT
This sequence comes from Solanum lycopersicoides, assembly GCA_022817965.1. NCBI lineage: Eukaryota > Viridiplantae > Streptophyta > Magnoliopsida > Solanales > Solanaceae > Solanum > Solanum lycopersicoides. Next base: position 44,570,861 of record CM040628.1, on the reverse strand, counting down.
CACTTACATGCATGTTACAAGTAGTATAAGTCATTGTGTCTAAATGAAAGGTAGTTCTCATATTCACTAGTGTTTACTACTATTCATATTAAAGTGATGTTTATGAAAGTATGATTTGTATTCCCTTACTAGGATGACTTGATAGGTGTACTAGTATGGGCAAAGGTATGGAACCTTGTCTATGCATTGCACATGTGTATCTTGATAGAATAGTTCCTAGGTTTGGTTCTTATGTATATGAAGGATGAATATATGAACATGTTATGAATATGATGTATATGATATGATGAGGTATGAATATGTAAGTATGAACATGTGTGACTTAATGTGTTATGTGAAAGGTTTGTTCACATCAATGAATACACTCACACACATGAATGAGGATCTAGTTAATGGAGGGGCCTTGAGACGGGTGCCCAAGAATGCTACAAGACTAGATAGATGCTTGAATATGCTATAAGCATATTAGGAAGGAATATTCTAAAGCTTATGTTTTATAAATAAGCGTAATAAAGGCTTTTCAATAAAGGGAACTTAACTTAGCACCGAGCGAACTTGACAACGGGAGGTGATGACTTATCCATAGAAGGAAAGATTCATCCTAATGTTGCCCATGTGATGTTAACTCCCTTGTTTATGGGATATGTCATCTAAGGGATTTCCATGAGGAGCGGCCCACTTTACCAAATGGTATGAATGGGGATATCTACCTCTTAGTTCTTGAACTATTTTGCCACCATAGGATACTAGCTAGAGGATTCTACCTCGATAGCTATGTTGATATTTGTTCTACTTTGGCCGGTAGACCACCTTCCATCAGTGTAAGGTTTGATGACACCGGATTCCATGTTTAGCATCACATGGTCTATGTCGGTTGAGGTTATAGTTCCCTAAAGGTAAAATGAACAATGGAAGTAATGGAATAGGATCCTAACTAGGAGGACTTAAGGTAAGTTGCTAAGGATAGGTGGAAGTAATGAACCCATCTAGATATTGCACAAGTGACTCCTTAGGAAGCCTTACGAAGGTACCCTAATCCATATGATTATGTATGTGTCCTTTATGTATGATATTGTAGTCTTGGTTTGACTAGGTTTATATTGCACTATACTTATATGATGGCATGTGTTGTCTTGAATAGATGTTATGTATGGTCTTCTCTTGTGTTCCTAAGGTGATACATTGCACCAAGTATCCTTAAAGGATTACTTGGAAGACTAATGAATTAAAAGAAAGAGTTAATGTTAAGGAGAGTGAGTTCACTGTAAAGTGACCTCAAATGGGGATTAAATTCTATATGTGATTTTCTATAATGTTTGGTCTTTGATTGTGTTTCTATGAAGTATATGAATGATATAAATTCTATTGATAAAGGTTTTATGATGATTTACTCAAAATGGCATGAAGTATGATTTCAAAGGAAATGTCCCTTTTAAATGCATGTTTTTGCATGGTTGTCATACTTAGTGCATTCTTGTACTAATTCCATTCTTCTCTACTTTTTACACAAAGTGTAGGTTATGGAATGCTTAAAGGAGGTCTATGATTGAGGAGCTTGATAGGTGATTTCCCAAGCTCAAGGAAAGGAATCCTTAAGTTCAAGGATGTCCTAATGTGTACTTATTGTAAAGTCTATTTAGTAATGTATAGCTTTGTATTATGTCTTAAGGGCTTTGTCCTTAATGTACTCTAAAGTTATTGAGTCTAAGATGGCAAAGAGACTTAGAGTCTAAATATGTATTATGACTTATGTTTTATATATATATGATGTGATGTTTCTAGCATATGATGTGCTATGAAAAGTTTTAAATTTTCGGCTAAATTTACTATGCCATATGCAATGAATGATATGAGAGGCTTGTCTTAGACCTCCGAGAGGTCGAAGACGCCGGTTACAATCCAAGATTGTATCCTATCTTCTAGGGTATGGTTTCGGGTTGTGACAACTTGGTATCAGAGCATGAGGTTTATGTAGCGGTCTTAGGTTCTAAGAAGTCTCATATTGCCACGTCTAGTAGAGTCTTGTATCATTGGTGGTGAGTCGCGACACATCAAATGGTACGAGAGGCTATAGGACGATAGATTTTCCCTTCTTCATCAATCTCATATCGTGCCATAGAACTTAATTCTATAAGATCTCTCTCTTATGTTTTCTTGTCCGGTAGTCTTTTAGATGTGATTCCTTGGATGAGATTGCTCTATGCTTGAGGGGGAAAAGGTGAGTTTTAAAATTCTTATCTTTGTTTTATGGTTTGAATGAGTATGTGTGAAGGTGACACTTGTCCTTATTTGATGATATATATACTAACTAAGGCGACTTGAAGGGTTAACTAGGCTTAGGTAGGGGTATGGGACTCTACCTATGTCTTGCACTAGTTTTCCTTGATGGAGACCTTAGGAGGTTAATACTATGTATGTGTATGATGATAGATGTGAATCTCTTTATGTAATGATCTCTATGCTTATAATCATGTAAATAGCCTAGTGTGCTAAAGATATGGAGTTATCCATGCATGAAGGTTATAGATGAGTGGAGTATGGTGCTAATTGTAGTCCTTGTTGGGTTACTTGTTTTAGTGAAGTTATGGAGCTTTACTTGATCATTGCACATGTTAACTCTATGGGCATTATGATTGGTTATCTTACCTTGCTATGTATGAAATATATCTTATTTGATGATGTGATGCCAATTATGGCAATATATGAAATCTATGTGCAATAGCAAGTTATGTATAATGATGTATGTCATGATATAGTTGAAGCATGCTAGAAGTTATGGTGGTTAAAGTGAATTCTCTTAAATTGTTGTATTCCTATATGGTTTTGTATGATGGTAGCCAAATATTAGGATTTGAACTTGATTTGTTTACTAACTACCTATGGAAGTATGCTATCCTATGAATATATGTGATTAAAGGTGTGCATTGTTTTCCTTTGTATATAAGTGGTACTTGATAAGTTGCTGGTATAAATTGGAGTCTTTTGTAGAGACTTGAGTTGTAAATATAGTATGCATGCTTATGAAGGATGAGTTGGTAAAGCTTTGTATCTTATAATTCCATACTTGTTCAATCAAATGTCTAAATGTTGCACTTTTGGGTATTTGGAAGCATGCTCACTGTAAAGGCTAGGCAACTTATTGTATCAGGTTTGGAGAACCTACTAAATTGTCATCTGATTGGATGTTGTTGAAATATGTGTAGAATTGATGAATATGAACATGATAAGGAATGTGGAAAAAATTCTATTAGATTAAAGATGAGAATCTTATGACATGATGAGTCGTAGAGTTATTTCTAAACTTCTTGTTGTGTTATGAACTTCCTTGTTGTTTTCCACTAATGATGTATGACCTTAGTGTCTATTGCATTGTAGAAGACCTTATGTGAATTGAATAGTATGATCAAAAATGATGGTTGAGGATGATTTGCCATAAGGTTTAGAATGCCTTAGTGTTGCTAAATTAAATTAATGAAAATTCCCTCTAAAGTGTAATCACTTTAAGTGATGAATATGAAGGTTGTGTAGTTAAGATCCTCTATATGTTGGGTTAAGTTGCTCTTAATTGGGTTTACCCTAAGTGGGGGATGGTGTTTGAGTAGTGAGATTGTAGAAATTGTCTACATTGTTCTTCTATTCTTACTTGAATTGGAAAAATATGAATTCTTTGTGTGTTTGTTCATGAAGATAGTCTTGCATAAAGTGTGAATTGCATGATCTTTATACGATTGGTATTAATTGATTGACATCATCTTAGAGACATGGTGAATTTCCCAAAGACATGAGACGAAAGTTTTGATAAAATCCATGTTTTCTCTTGTTGACCTGCATTGGAATGTGCTAATTGTGAAGTTGACTTCATGAGGTAAGACAAGGAACATGGTAATAATCACTTGTAGGGTAAATTGTTTAGCCTTGTAATGGAAGTTGAGTCTCTTTTACAATGAAATATGTTGACTCTCTTGAAGATTTAGTGACTTGATGATTTGTAATGCAAAATTGTAGGCTCATTCTTGAAAAGGTGAAAGCATGTTTAGCTAAGTGTTAATGTGTGTGCCTATGATTTGTGCTATTCTTCTCAAGTGATACTTACAGTGAAGGTAAGTACTATGTTAGAAAATGACGTTTTGTGAAACTTCTTCCTATTTGTTGTGATGTTTTTGGTGTGACCTACCATTTAGACTTCACTAGGAAGAATGCGTGCTCATGTCTTGGTTTCAAAAGTTGAGAATTTCTCATTTTTGAAAGAAATTGACCTTGTGTTTTTCTAAGGTGTGAACTCATGATACATGTAATGTATTGAGGAGCAAGACATTCCTCCATGTGCACCACTAAGCATAGTATGGTTGAGTATGACCTTCATGGTACTAGGTCTAACTAATGAAGATCTTTGTGAATTAGCTAACTCAAGTTTATGTGCATTGAAGTATGAGTGCTTAAGTGACTTTGTGTATGGGTTATGATCTGCCTATGAGTAGTTTTTAAGATTTTCTTGTAATGAATTAAGGCGTAATGATCATGTTATGATTAGGAGAAGGATGTTCCCCTATGAACATAAAAAGGGCCTTTGTGTTTGATGCATTAGAGAGTGAGTGAGTAATGGTTTTGCTTGCTTGTGTGCATTGAGTGCAGAAAAGAAATAAAATGATTTGATGATATTTTAAATGTGATGAACTGCTCTTCTGTGCATTGAAGTCTTGTTGTGATCAAAGAGTCCTAAGTGTCATTCGAGGACGAATGTTCCCAAGTGGGGGATATTGTAAGACCCTAAAAATGAGATAAGGTGTCTAGAGCCTAACATGTTTGTCTTAATGTTATAAGGTCCTAAAATGCCTTATTATTTGATATAGAGGCAGTGTGCAAAGTTGAAGTGATTTGGAAGTCGAACGTCAACGGACGTCCAAGACGTTCGACGAATAGTCGCTTATATGCCTCATGTGTGAATGCATGCCTAAATTGCATGAAATAAGTCTAATGAGTATTGAAATGGTTTTAAATGATGTTTAATGTTATTGTATGAAGTTTCGTGAAGTTTGGATGTCAAACGCCCAAGAACGTCCAAGGCGTTCCAAAGATAGACCCTAAGATGTTCATCGTATGTCATGTTGGGGTTAAGGCTCTTTGGAAGCCTTATAGGTGTTTGTTTTGGATGAAATTTATGTTGAAGGTCTTTAACATGTTAAGGTTTGTAATCGCATTGGAAACGTCTGAGAAATTATCCCCAAGGACCATCAAAGGGTCCTTGAGGAAGGGGCCAAAAGCTGATGGGCAGGCTGTCCTAGGCAGCCTTGGCGATGGAGCTGTCAACGGCCAGTCATGGCTGTGACGCCCCGTCACAAGGGTTCCGTCGTGGGGGCTTTGTCCAAGGGTGTATTTGGGAACCTTGGCAAGCCACTGTTGCTTGCAACGGAGGGCCATGACTCCCCGTGTTAGCCGCGACACCCCGTCATGGGCAAGTCGTCGTGGGCTTTTTTCCTTGCGAGCAGATTTTCTGCCAAGCCAGGGGTGAACATGTAAATTCACCCCAAGTCCTAACCTGACTATAATAGGTTTATTTAGTTAATTTTAGGTGTATATAAGTCTTGTAAAACGTGATCAACCCATTCACAAAATCCTCTCACATGTTTTAAGCCTTTCCCTTCCAAAATACTCTCTCTAGAAACCACCATTGTTGGTGAAGCTCAAGAACAGATTCAAGATGGGTTTTCGATGGATGAATCACCAAGTTTAAGAGGTTTTCAACTAATAAAAGGTATGTCAATCCTTCATCTTCAAGTAACCTTTCACTTGGAGAGTTCTTCTCAATATTTTTCAAAGAAATCTTATGATCAAGTTTCCAAACTTCCAATCTAGCCATGGGTTCTTTCTCAAAACGTTTTTAATTATTAAATAATGATTAATTGAAGTTAATACAGTGATTTGAATGTGATTTTACTCCAATTGCATGATGAACCCATGTTCCTTCCAAAATTGGTTTAGCTCTTGCATGGGCTTTGTGATTATGGCTTGTTCTTGATTAATTGGTGATTCTCTTACGTTGAATTGCTTGTGTTTATTGTTAATTACATTAATTGATGGTGAATTGATGATGATCAGTCCATGATGCTAAATATATGAAGTTTTGAGCATGAATAGCCTATGTTTCTACATGTTGTCTTGAGGTGGTTTGTGTGATCGGTTGTGTAGACTCTTGATTATGTATGAACTGTTGTAGCTACTGTTTTGGGTTATACAATGGATGAATTTTGTAGGTATAAATCCTTAATGATCAAATTAAGAAGCGCTTGCATGAATGGATATAGATTCCTTCAGGCTATGAAGTCAAGAGGCTAAGTGTGTGATGTATCTTGAATTGTGATTAGATGAAACATGATTTAGTCTTGATTTCTTATCTAATTAGCTACTGCCTAATAAGTGTATTATTGATGAAATATGAATGATGATCAATCCCTTAGAGAGTTCATAGTAATGGTAAAGTCTTCTGCACTCTAGCAAATCGATAAGCCTAAATGCCTATGTTGTAACGCTAATCTTGAGAGTATGTTATCATGATTTCAATATGGTTAAATGTAGATTTATCTACTGCCTTAGACCGATACATGTATGAACTATGATCTAAAATCAATGTAAAGGAAGTTAGCTAATGATCTATGTCATCCTACTTTCCTAGTATGTTGATATGTTGTAGTATGTTATGGTATAATCTTGTAGCGACTTGTACATGGTTTCTTATATGTTTAAAGTACATTTATCTACTGCCATATATGTGTTTTATTGATGAATAAGGTGTATTGATAAATGATGATCAAAGGGTGAGAAATTGGTAAGAATGCTTAATTCCTCTACTTTTCTACTTCTCTATTCTTTATAGAAATGTTGATGAAGCCTTGTATGGCATTGTGTGGTATGGTCCACTTATGGTGGCATGTTTATCTTATTGTCATTATATATGTGTTGACCATGGCCTTGAAGGCAAATTGATAAACTTATGAACATGTGCTTAAGATGATACTATGAGAAGTTTATGCCTATTTTCCTATTCTAGTTGTGAATTTGGTTGTGTGGCTATTGTATGAGCATGTGTATAACCATGTTAGAGTAAAGTATAGGTGCTGCCATGGATGTGTTAAGATGGTTAATAACCCATTACCTGTGAACCCTTATATGAAAGTATAAATAGCTGAAGTTAGGAGTCTTGATTATAAGGTATATATTATTTTGTCTCCTACGCTATTATGTGTTGTGTGCTATGTGTTTGGAAGTGTAATGTGGTCTAATAGGGTGGCTGATTCAAGAAGTTATCGATAGCCATTATGTGATCATGTTGGTCAATGTACACACACTCTCACATGAACCCTTATATGAAAGTGTTAAGATGGTTAATAACCCCTTACCTATGAACCCTTATATGAAAGTGTAAATAGATAAAGTTAGGAGTCTTGATTATAAGGTATATATTGTTTTGTCTCCTATGCTATTATGTGTTGTGTGCTATGTGTTTGGAAGTGTAATATGGTCTAATAGGGTGGCTGATTCAAGAAGTTATCGATAGCCATTATGTGATCATGTTGGTCAATTACACACACTGTCAATGTACATGCATGTTAAAAGTAGTATAAGTCATTGTGTCTAAATGAAAGGTAATTCTCATATTCAATAGTGTCTATTACTATTATGTGATCATGTTGGTCAATGTACACACACTCTCACATGAACCATTATATGGATGTGTTAAGATGGTTAATAACCCCTTACCTATGAACCCTTATATGAAAGTGTAAATAGCTAAAGTTAGGAGTCTTGATTATAAGGTATATATTGTTTTGTCTCCTATGATATTATGTGTTGTGTGCTATGTGTTTGGAAGTGTAATGTGGTCTAATAGGGTGGTTGATTCAAGAAGTTATCGATAGCCATTATGTGATCATGTTGGTCAATGTACACACACTCTCAATGTACATGCATGTTACAGGTAGTATAAGTCATTGTGTCTAAATGAAAGGTAGTTCTCATATTCACTAGTGTCTACTACTATGGATATTAATGTACACACACTCTCACGCATGTTACAAGTAGTATAAGTCATTGTGTCTATATGAAAGGTAGTTCTCATATTCACTAGTGTCTACTACTATGCATATTAAAGTGATATTTATGAAAGTATGATTTGTATTCCCTTACTAGGATGACTTGATAGGTGTACTAGTATGGGCAAGGGTATGGAACCTTGTCTATGCATTGCACATGTGTATCTTGATAGGATAGTTCCTAGGTTTGGTTCTTATGTATATGAAGGATGAATATACGAACATGTTATGAATATGATGTATATGATATGATGAGGTATGAATATGTAAGTATGAACATGTGTGACTTAATGTGTTATGTGAAAGGTTTTTTCACATCTATGTATACACTCACACACATGAATGAGGATCTAGTTAATAGAGAGGCCTTGAGAGGGGTGCCCAAGAATGCTATAAGATTAGATAGATGCTTGAATATGCTATAAGCATATGGGGAAGGAATATTCTAAAGCTTATGTTTTATAAATAAGCGTAATAAAATCTTTTCAATAAAGGGAACTTAACTTAGCACCGAGCGAACTTGACAACGGGAGGTGATGACTTATCCATAGAAGGAAAGATTCATCGTAATGTTGCCCATGTGATGTTAACTCCCTTGTTTATGGGATATGTCATCTAAGGGATTCCCATGAGGAGCGGCCCACTTTACCAAATGGTATGAATAGGGATATCTACCTCTTAGTTCTTGAACTATGTTGCCACCATAGGATACTAGCTAGAGGATTCTACCTCGATAGCTATGTTGATATTGGTTCTACTTTGGCCGGTAGACCACCTTCCATCGGTGTAAGGTTTGATGGCACCGGATTCCATGTTTAGCATCACATGGTTTATGTCGGTTGAGGTTATAGTTCCCTAAAGGTAACATGAACAATGGAAGTAATGGAATAGGATCCTAACTAGGAGGACTTAAGGTAAGTTGCTTAGGATAGGTGGAAGTAATGAAACCATCTATATATTGCACAAGTGACTCCTTAGGAAGGTACCCTAATGCATATGATTATGTATGTGTCCTTTATGTATGATATTGTAGTCTTGGTTTGACTAGGTTTATATTGCACTATAATTTTATGATGGCATGTGTTGTCTTGAATAGATGCTATGTATGGTCTTCTCTTGTGTTCCTAAGGTGATACATTGCACCAAGTATCCTTAAAGGATTACTTTGAAGACTAACGAATTAAAACAAAGAGTTAATGTTAAGGAGAGTGAGTTCACTGTAAAGTGACCTCAAATGGGGATTAAATTCTATATGTGCTTTTCTATTATGTTTGGTCTTTGATTGTGTTTCTATGAAGTATATGAATGATATAAATGCGATTGATAGAGGTTTTATGAGGATTTACTCAAAATGGCATGAAGTATGATTTTAAAGGAAATGTCCCTTTTAAATGCATGTTTTTGCATGGTTGTCATACTTAGTGCATTCTAGTACTAATTCCATTCTTCTCTACTTTTTACACAAACTGTAGGTAATGGAATGCTTAAAGGAGGTCTATGATTGAGGATCTTGATAGGTGATTTCCCAAGCTCAAGGGAAGGAATCCTTAAGTTCAAGGATGTCCTAATGTGTACTTATTGTAAAGTCTATTTAGTAATGTATAGCTTTGTATTATGTCTTAAGGGATTTGTCCTTAATGTACTCTAAAGTTATTGAGTCTAAGATGACAAAGAGACTTAGAGTCTAAATATGTATTATGACTTATGTTTTATATATATATGATGTGATGTTTCTAGCATATGATGTGCTATGAAAAGTTTTAAATTTTTGGCTAAATTTACTATTCCAATGCAATGAATGATATGAGAGGCTTGTCTTAGACCTCCAAGAGGTCGACGACGCCGGTTACAATCCAAGATTGTATCCTATCTTCTAGGGTATGGTTTCGGGTTGTGACAAATTCCTTATAACATACATAAGAGCTTTGAATTTATTAGTGTAATAGAAGCATGTGGTTTAACTGATTTAGGTTACACAGGGATTCCATTTACTTGGTGTAACCAAAGAGAAGCACA
>CM040628.1:44519910-44559758 GCA_022817965.1 Solanum lycopersicoides | reverse complement strand
TTCATTTTGACCCAATAGAGTTAGCCCAACTTTATTGGAAACCAGATAGCCAATTATTCAAGATATGATTTCATAGATGCCTTTGAGCAATTCTTAGTTTATGGCTTTTAGTGTCACGTTTTAAGAACATATTGGACAACATCATATTAACATTTGATGGATTTAGCATCTTCATAACATCACAACAACAGCAAGTCAACATTCAGCCAAAGGAACATAATTCACTTCACACATCACGGACTTATTTTAGCATATTATCGATCCTTAATTATCATGATAAGATTAACTTTACACAATTACAAGTTCATAAGTTCATTCGATACTCATCATTCAAGAACAATACATGTTAAGAACAGACAGCACCACATACCAACAACATGATCTCTAACCTGTTCAACATTGATATCGAAAAGGATACTAGGGAAGGGAAGTTTCGACGAGAACGACGGGAACAACCCTAGTTTTCAAGATCTGTGAATCGTTCGAAGGAAAATACTCTTGGAGAAAGAATTCCAGGAGAGAAACCCATACCTTAAGTAGAACTTAATCTACGAAGACCATCTTGAACGAAAACTTGGAGAAACCTTGAAATCGCCTCGGAGAATCAATGGAATTTTCCCTTTTTCTTGCGTTCGTTGCTTGCTGTTTTTGCGTCGCCTTTTCTATGATTTTGAAACGTAACTTTTAGGTTTAAGAACTGATATTGAATTATACAACTTAGGTTTAATAAGTTAATTTAATAAATTAATTAACCAATTAACAAAACGCCTCTACTAAGTTGACTAAACATAGGAGAACATAACACTTAGTCAAATCTGGAAATTGGTGTTGACTATGGTTTTGGTCAACATTTTGACTTTATACTAATTAATTAAATCCCTAATTTAATTAATTTAGGTACCTAGTGTAAGTACTAAAGTACCCCTAAGTCATTGAAACCAAAATTAACCCTTTTGGACCATCCTAGGTTAAGTACTAGGATGTTTCTTGAGTTGTACTAGGTTAGTGTAAGAATATTTTTTTGATCATTTAAACTAATTAATTAAATTTCTAATTTAATTAATTAGGTTACCTAAGTTAATTACTAAAGTACCCTTAAGTCTTTAGGACCATAACCAATACTTTGAACCATCCTAGGTTAGGTACAGGTTGTCTTTTCTTGTTTTAACCAAAATCTGGAAATTGTTTTGTGATTTGGGTTTTGCCCCTTTAAATTAATTAATAAAGTTTCTAAATTAATTAATTAAGTAGCCTAGGGTAATTACTAAAGTACCCTTAAGTCGTTAGGATCTTAACTAACTCTTTGGACCATCCTAGGTTAGGTACTAGGTTGTCCCTTTCTTGTCTTAACCAAAATCTGAAAATATATCTTTTTAGTTTCGGTTTTAGCCCTTTTAAATTAATTAATTAATTTGCTAAATTAATTAATTAGGTTACCTAGGGGAATTACTAAAGTACCCTAAGTTTTTAGGACCATAACTAACTCTTTGGACAATCCTAGGTCAGATACTAGGTTGTCTCTTTAACTAGTACTAGGTTAGTGTCAACCCGGTTTTGGTCCTAGGTTGTCGGGTGCACTAATGGGTCCATTTCGGTTGGTCGTAGGATAGTTATCTAGTTAGGGCAGTAGGTTAGAGTCTAGAATTTTTTAGGAAGTTAGACCCCACATGGAGTGGTCTCTTGTGCACGTTTCCCCCCCTAACTACTCTAATCAAATTCGGTTAGGGTGGTCCCCTCCTTTGGCAGCTTCTCCACATGTCTTGCACATGTGCTTGCAGATGTGTTGGTTGTACTTTTCTAACTAACTATTATTTATGGTTCATTTGGGAATATTTACTTATTGTCCCAAGGACCCTCACCATGTCCTTGGGCACTGCTTAATTTACATGATCATTTTAAATGGTCCTGTGCTATGATGCTAGGCTTGACACTTGGATGCCTAGTAAATATTGTGCAGATATCATGAAGCGAATATTTTTAGATTAGGGTATTCCTTGCAGGTACATTTATTGAACATCAATCTTGGATTGGGTTATGACAACCCCAAAAAATATATTTCTTATTCGTATATAGAAAATTGGCTAATATCCCTTAGCCAATTTGTTTCTATACTATGCCCAATATTTCTCAATATTGGGCATTGGGGTGCCTATGTACCCCTAATAGGCTATCCTAAGGGCATACTGGTCTATTCATTATACATATGAGTTTCCGGAATGTTACAACAGGAATTTAGGCTGTCAGATTCCACTGAGAAGTTCTTGGTGTCATGTATTTATGCTAAATGTAAATACCATCTTAGGAGACCTTTGTGGGATCGACTGTTACGTTTTTCTAATATGGATATCCCTTGGTGTACTATTGGTGAGTTCAATGTCATCACTTCTATAGAGGGAAAGCTCGGGGGAATTCTGTAAGACCCCAAAAATGAGATAAGGTGTCTAGATCCTAACATGTTCGTCTTAATGTTATAAGGTCCTAAAATGCCTTATTATTTTATATAGAGTAAGTGTGCAAAGTTTAAGTAATTTGGAAGTCGAACGTCAAGGGACGTCCAAGACGTTCGACGAATAGTCGCTTATGTGCCTCATGTGTGTATGCATGCCTAAATTGCATGAACTGAGCCTAATGAGTCTTGAAATGGTTTTAAATGATTCTTAATGTTATTGTATGAAGTTTCGTGAAGTTTGTAGGTCAAACGCCCAAGAACGTCCAAGGCGTTCGAAAGATAGCCCCTAAGATGTTCATCGTATGTCATGTTGGGGTTAAGGTTGTTTGGACGTCTTATAGGTGTTTGTTTTGGATGAAATTTATGTGGAAGGTCTTTAACATGTTAAGGTTTGTAATCGCATTGGAAACTTACAGGAAATTATCCCCAAGGAGCATCGAAGGGTCCTTGAGGAAGGACCCAAAAGCTTATGGGCAGGCTGTCCCAGGCAGCCTTGGCGATGGAGCTGTCAACGGCCAGTCATAGTGTGACGCCCCGTCACAAGGGTTCCGTCGTGGGGGACTTGTCCAAGAGTGTAGTTGGGAACCTTGGAAAGCCACTGTTGCTTGCAACGGAGGGCGATGACTCCCTGTGTCAGCCGCGACACCCCGTCATGGGCAAGTCGTCGTGCGTTGTTTTCCCTGCGAGCAGATTTTCTGCCAAGTCAGGGGTGAACTTATAAAACACCCCACATCCTAAACTGACTATAATAGGTTTATTTAGTTAATTTTAGGTGTATATAAGTCTTCTAAAATGTGATCAACCCATTCACAAAATCCTCTCACATGTTTTAAGCCTTTCCCTCCCAAAATACTCTCTTTAGAAACCACCATTGTAGGTGAAGCTCAAGAACAGATTCAAGCTGGGTTTTCGATGGTTGAATCACCAAGTTTAAGAGGTTTTCAACTAATAAAAGGTATGACAATCCTTCATCTTCAATTAACCTTTCACTTGGAGAGTTCTTCTCAATGTTTTTCAAAGAAATCTTATGATCAAGTTTCCAATCATCCAATCTAGCCATGGGTTCTTTCTCAAAACATTTTTAATGATAAAATCATGATGAATTGAAGTTAATACTGTTATTTGAATGTGATTTTACTCCAATTGCATGATGAACCCATGTTCCTTCCAAAATTGGTTTAGCTCTTGCATGGGCTTTGTGATTATGGCTTGTTCTTGATTAATTGGTGATTCTCTTACGTTGAATTGCTTGTGTTTATTGTTAATTACATTAATTAATGGTAAATTGATGATTATCAGTCCATGATGATAAATATATGAAGTTTTGATCATGAATAGCCTATGTTTCTACATGTTGTCTTGAAGTCGATTGTGAGATCGGTTGTGTAGACTCTTGATTATGTATGAACTGCTGTAGCTACTGTTTTAGGGTGATATAATGGATGAATTTTGTAGGTATAAATCCTTAATGATCAAATTAAGAAGGGCTTGCATGAATGGATATAGATTCCTCTAGGCTATGAAGTCAAGAGGCTAAGTGTGTGATGTATCTTGAATTGTCATTAGATAAAGCATGATTTAGTCTTGATTTCTTATCTAATTAGCTACTGCCTAATAAGTATATTATTTATGAAATATGAATGATGATCAATCCCTTATATAGTTCATAGTAATGGTAAAGTCTTCTACACTAGCAAATCGATAAGCCTAAATGCCTATGTTGTAACCCTAATCTTGAGAGTATGTAATCATGATTTCAATATGGTTAAATGTAGGTTTAGATACTGCCTTAGACTGATACATGTATGAACTATGATCTAAAATCAATGTAAGGGAAGTTAGCTAATGATCTATGTCATCCTACTTTCCTAGTATGTTGATATGTTGTAGTATGTTATGGTATAATCTTGTAGCGACTTGTACATGGTTTCTTATATGTTTAAAGTACATTTAGATACTGCCATATATGTATTTTACTGATGAATAAGGTGTATTGATCAATGATGATCAATGGGTGAGAAATTGGTAAGAATGCTTAATTCCTCTACTTTTCTACTTCTCTATTCTTTATAGAAATGTTGATGAAGCCTTGTATTGCATTATGTGGTATGGTCCACTTGATTATAAGGTATATATTGTTTTGTCTCCTATGCTATTATGTGTTGTGTGCTATGTGTTTGGAAGTGTAATGTGGTCTAATAGGGTGGATGATTCAAGAAGTTATCTATAGCCATTATGTGACCATGTTGGTCAATGTACACACACTCTCACTTACATGCATGTTACAAGTAGTATAAGTCATTGTGTCTAAATGAAAGGTAGTTCTCATATTCACTAGTGTTTACTACTATTCATATTAAAGTGATGTTTATGAAAGTATGATTTGTATTCCCTTACTAGGATGACTTGATAGGTGTACTAGTATGGGCAAAGGTATGGAACCTTGTCTATGCATTGCACATGTGTATCTTGATAGAATAGTTCCTAGGTTTGGTTCTTATGTATATGAAGGATGATATATGAACATGTTATGAATATGATGTATATGATATGATGAGGTATGAATATGTAAGTATGAACATGTGTGACTTAATGTGTTATGTGAAAGGTTTGTTCACATCAATGAATACACTCACACACATGAATGAGGATCTAGTTAATGGAGGGGCCTTGAGAGGGTGCCCAAGAATGCTAAAGACTAGATAGATGCTTGAATATGCTATAAGCATATAGGAAGGAATATTCTAAAGCTTATGTTTTATAAATAACGTAATAAAGGCTTTTCAATAAAGGGAACTTAACTTAGCACCGAGCGAACTTGACAACGGGAGGTGATGACTTATCCATAGAAGGAAAGATTCATCCTAATGTTGCCCATGTGATGTTAACTCCCTTGTTTATGGGATATGTCATCTAAGGGATTTCCATGAGGAGCGGCCCACTTTACCAAATGGTATGAATGGGATATCTACCTCTTAGTTCTTGAACTATGTTGCCACCATAGGATACTAGCTAGAGGATTCTACCTAGATAGCTATGTTGATATTGGTTCTACTTTGGACGGTATACCACCTTCCATTGGTGTAAGGTTTGATGACACCGGATTCCATGTTTAGCATCACATGGTCTATGTCGGTTGAAGTTATAGTTCCCTAAAGGTAAAAATGAACAATGGAAGTAATGGAATAGGATCCTAACAGGAGGACTTAAGGTAAGTTGCTTAGGATAGGTGGAAGTAATGAACCCATCTAGATATTGCACAAGTGACTCCTTAGGAAGCCTTAGGAAGGTACCCTAATGCAAATGATTATGTATGTGTCCTTTATGTATGATATTGTAGTCTTGGTTTGACTAGGTTTATATTGCACTATACTTATATGATGGCATGTGTTGTCTTGAATAGATGTTATGTATGGTCTTCTCTTGTGTTCCTAAGGTGATACATTGCACCAAGTATCCTTAAAGGATTACTTGGAAGACTAATGAATTAAAAGAAAGAGTTAATGTTAAGGAGAGTGAGTTCACTGTAAAGTGACCTCAAATGGGGATTAAATTCTATATGTGCTTTTCTATATGTTTGGCTTTGATTGTGTTTCTATGAAGTATATGAATGATATAAATGCTATTGATAAAGGTTTTATGATGATTTACTCAAAATGGCATGAAGTATGATTTCAAAGGAAATGTCCCTTTTAAATGCATGTTTTTGCATGGTTGTCATACTTAGTGCATTCTTGTACTAATTCCATTCTTCTCTACTTTTTACACAAAGTGTAGGTTATGGAATGCTTAAAGGAGGTCTATGATTGAGGAGCTTGATAGGTGATTTCCCAAGCTCAAGGAAAGGAATCCTTAAGTTCAAGGATGTCCTAATGTGTACTTATTGTAAAGTCTATTTAGTAATGTATAGCTTTGTACTATGTCTTAAGGGGCTTGTCCTTAATGTACTCTAAAGTTATTGAGTCTAAGATGGCAAAGAGACTTAGAGTCTAAATATGTATTATGACTTATGTTATATATATATATTATGTGATGTTTCTAGCATATGATGTGCTATGAAAAGTTTTAAATTTTCCGCTAAATTTACTATGCCAATGCAATAAATGATATGAGAGGCTTGTCTTAGACCTCCGAGAGGTCGATTACGCCGGTTACAATCCAAGATTATATCTTATCTTCTAGGGTATGGTTTCGGGTTGTGACAAACTTGGTATCAGAGCACGAGATTTATAAAGTGGTCTTAGGTTCTGAGAAGTCTCATATTGCCACGTCTAGTAGAGTCTTGTATCATTGGTGGTGAGTCGCGATACATTAAATGGTACGAGAGGCTATAGGACGATAGAGTTTCCCTTCTTCATCAATCTCATATTGTGCCATAGAACTTAATTCTATAAGATCTCTCTCTTATGTTTTCTTGTCCGGTAGTCTTTTAGATGTGATTGCTAGATGAGATTGCTCTATGCTTGAGGGGAAAAGGTGAGTTTAAAATGCTTATCTTTGTTTTATGGTTTGAATGAGTATGTGTGAAGGTGACACTTGTCCTTATTTGATGATGTATATACTAACTAAGGCGACTTGAAGGGTTAACTAGACTTAGGTAGGGGTATGGGACTCTACCTATGTCTTGCACTAGTTTGCCTTGATGGAGACCTTAGGAGGTTAATACTATGTATGTGTATGATGATAGATGTGAATCTCTTTATGTAATGATCTCTATGCTTATAATCATGTAAATAGCCTAGTGTGCTAAAGATATGGAGTTATCCATGCATGAAGGTTATAGATGAGTGGAGTATGGTGCTAATTGTAGTTCTTGTTGGGTTACTTGTTTAGTGAAGTTATGGAGCTTTACTTGATCATTGCACATGTTAACTCTATGGGGATTATGATTGGTTATCTTACCTTGCTATGTATGAAATATCTCTTATTTGATGATGTGATGCCAATTATGGCAATATATGAAATCTATGTGAATAGCAAGTTATGTCGAATGATGTATGTCATGATATAGTTGAAGCATGCTAGAAGTTATGGTGGTTAAAGTGAATTCTCTTAAATTGTTGTATTCCTATATGGTTTTGTATGATGGTAGCCAAATATTAGGATTTGAACTTGGATTGTTTAATAACTACCTATGGAAGTATGCTATCCTATGAATATATGTGATTAAAGGTGTGCATTGTTTTCCTTTGTATATAAGTGGTACTTGATGAGTTGCTGTATAAATTGGAGTCTTTTGTAGAGACTTGAGTTGTAAATATAGTATGCATGCTTATGAAGGATGAGTTGGTAAAGCTTTGTATCTTATAATTCCATACTTGTTCATCAAATGTCTAAATGTTGCACTTTTGGGTATTTGGAAGCATGCTCACTGTAAAGGCTAGGCAACTTATTGTATCATGTTTGGAGAACCTACTAAATTGTCATTTGATTGGATGTTGTTGAAATATGTGTAGAATTTATGAATATGAACATGATAAGGAATGTGGAAAAAATTTCTATTAGATTAAAGAATGAGAGTCTTATGGCATGATGAGTCGTAGAGTTATTTCTAAACTTCTTGTTATGTTATGAACTTCCTTGTTGTTTCCACTAATGATGTATGACCTTAGTGTCTATTGCATGTAGGAAGACCTTATGTGAATTGAATAGTATGATCAAAAATTGATGTTGAGGATGATTTGCCTAAAATGATAAGGTTTAGAATGCCTTAGTGTTGCTAAATTGAATTAATGAAAATTCCCTCTAAAGTAGTAATCACTTTAAGTGATGAATATGAAGGTTGTGTAGTTAAGATCCTCTATATGTTGGGTTAAGTTGCTCTTAATTGGGTTTACCCTAAGTGGGGGATGGTGTTTGAGTAGTGATATTGTAGAAATTGTCTACATTGTTCTTCTATTCTTACTTGAATTGGAAAAATATGAATTCTTGTGTGTTTGTTCATGAAGATAGTCTTGCATAAAGTGTGAATTGCATGATCTTTATACGATTGGTATGAATTGATTGACATCATCTTAGAGACATGGTGAATTTCCAAAGACATGAGAGAAAGTTTTGATAAAATCCATGTTTTCTCTTGTTGACTGCATTTTAATGTGCTAATTGTGAAGTTGACTTCATGAGGTAAGACAAGGAACATGGTAATAGTCACTTGTAGGGTAAATTGTTTAGCCTTGTAATGGAAGTTGAGTCTCTTTTACAATGAAATATGTTGACTCTCTTGAAGATTTAGTGACTTGATGATTTGTAATGCAAAATTGTA
Source organism: Solanum lycopersicoides (assembly GCA_022817965.1). Taxonomy (NCBI): domain Eukaryota; kingdom Viridiplantae; phylum Streptophyta; class Magnoliopsida; order Solanales; family Solanaceae; genus Solanum; species Solanum lycopersicoides. The sequence goes on along the minus strand of CM040628.1, from coordinate 44,551,047 downwards.
GGCTCATTCTTGAAAAGGTGAAAGCATGTTTAGCTAAGTGTTAATGTGTGTGCCTATGATTTGTGATATTCTTCTCAAGTGATACTTACAGTGAAGGTAAGTACTATGTTAGAAATTGACGTTTTGTGAAACTTCTTCCTAGTTGTTGTGATGTTTTTGGTGTGACCTACCATTTAGACTTCACTAGGAAGAATGCGTGCTCATGTCTTGGTTTCAAAAGTTGAGAATTTCTCATTTTTAAAGAAATTGACCTTGTGTTTTTCTAAGGTGTGAACTCATGATACATGTAATGTGTTGAGGAGCAAGACATTCCTCCATGTGCACCACTAAGCATAGTATGGTTGAGTATGACCTTCATGGTACTAGGTCTAACTAATGAAGATCTTTGTGAATTACTAACTCAAGTTTATGTGCATTGAAGTATGAGTGCTTAAGTGACTTTGTGTATGGGTTATGATCTGCCTATGAGTAGTTTTTAAGATTTTCTTGTAATGAATTAAGGCGTAATGATCATGTTATGATTAGGAGAAGGATGTTCCCCTATGAACATAAAAAGGGCCTTTGTGTTTGATGCATTAGAGAGTGAGTGAGTAATGGTTTTGCTTGCTTGTGTGCATTGAGTGCAGAAAAAAATAAAATGATTTGATGATATTTTAAATGTGATGAACTGCTCTTCTGTGCATTGAAGTCTTGTTGTGATCAAAGAGTCCTAAGTGTCATTCGAGGACGAATGTTCCCAAGTGGGGGATATTGTAAGACCCTAAAATGAGATAAGGTGTCTAGAGCCTAACATGTTTGTCTTAATGTTATAAGGTCCTAAAATGCCTTATTATTTGATATAGAGGCAGTGTGCAAAGTTGAAGTGATTTGGAAGTCGAACGTCAAGGACGTCCAAGACGTTCGACGAATAGTCGCTTATATGCCTCATGTGTGAATGCATGCCTAAATTGCATGAAATAAGTCTAATGAGTATTGAAATGGTTTTAAATGATGTTTAATGTTATTGTATGAAGTTTCGGGAAGTTTGGATGTCAAACGCCCAAGAACGTCCAAGGCGTTCCAAAGATAGACCCTAAGATGTTCATCGTATGTCATGTTGGGGTTAAGGCTCTTTGGAAGCCTTATAGGTGTTTGTTTTGGATGAAATTTATGTTGAAGGTCTTTAACATGTTAAGGTTTGTAATCGCATTGGAAACGTCTGAGAAATTATCCCCAAGGACCATCAAAGGGTCCTTGAGGAAGGGGCCAAAAGCTGATGGGCAGGCTGTCCTAGGCAGCCTTGGCGATGGAGCTGTCAACGGCCAGTCATGGCTGTGACGCCCCGTCACAAGGGTTCCGTCGTGGGGGCCTTGTCCAAGGGTGTATTTGGGAACCTTGGCAAGCCACTGTTGCTTGCAACGGAGGGCCATGACTCCCCGTGTTAGCCGCGACACCCCGTCATGGGCAAGTCGTCGTGGGCTTTTTTCCCTGCGAGCAGATTTTCTGCCAAGCCAGGGGTGAACATGTAAATTCACCCCAAGTCCTAACCTGACTATAATAGGTTTATTTAGTTAATTTTAGGTGTATATAAGTCTTGTAAAACGTGATCAACCCATTCACAAAATCCTCTCACATGTTTTAAGCCTTTCCCTTCCAAAATACTCTCTCTAGAAACCACCATTGTTGGTGAAGCTCAAGAACAGATTCAAGATGGGTTTTCGATGGATGAATCACCAAGTTTAAGAGGTTTTAAACTAATAAAAGGTATGTCAATCCTTCATCTTCAAGTAACCTTTCACTTGGAGAGTTCTTCTCAATATTTTTCAAAGAAATCTTATGATCAAGTTTCCAAACTTCCAATCTAGCCATGGGTTCTTTCTCAAAACGTTTTTAATTATTAAATAATGATTAATTGAAGTTAATACAGTGATTTGAATGTGATTTTACTCCAATTGCATGATGAACCCATGTTCCTTCCAAAATTGGTTTAGCTCTTGCATGGGCTTTGTGATTATGGCTTGTTCTTGATTAATTGGTGATTCTCTTACGTTGAATTGCTTGTGTTTATTGTTAATTACATTAATTGATGGTGAATTGATGATGATCAGTCCATGATGATAAATATATGAAGTTTTGAGCATGAATAGCCTATGTTTCTACATGTTGTCTTGAGGTCGATTGTGAGATCGGTTGTGTAGACTCTTGATTATGTATGAACTGTTGTAGCTACTGTTTTTGGGTTATACAATGGATGAATTTTGTAGGTATAAATCCTTAATGATCAAATTAAGAAGCGCTTGCATGAATGGATATAGATTCCTTCAGGCTATGAAGTCAAGAGGCTAAGTGTGTGATGTATCTTGAATTGTGATTAGATGAAACATGATTTAGTCTTGATTTCTTATCTAATTAGCTACTGCCTAATAAGTGTATTATTGATGAAATATGAATGATGATCAATCCCTTAGAGAGTTCATAGTAATGGTAAAGTCTTCTGCACTCTAGCAAATCGATAAGCCTAAATGCCTATGTTGTAACGCTAATCTTGAGAGTATGTTATCATGATTTCAATATGGTTAAATGTAGATTTATCTACTGCCTTAGACCGATACATGTATGAACTATGATCTAAAATCAATGTAAAGGAAGTTAGCTAATGATCTATGTCATCCTACTTTCCTAGTATGTTGATATGTTGTAGTATGTTATGGTATAATCTTGTAGCGACTTGTACATGGTTTCTTATATGTTTAAAGTACATTTATCTACTGCCATATATGTGTTTTATTGATGAATAAGGTGTATTGATCAATGATGATCAAAGGGTGAGAAATTGGTAAGAATGCTTAATTCCTCTACTTTTCTACTTCTCTATTCTTTATAGAAATGTTGATGAAGCCTTGTATGGCATTGTGTGGTATGGTCTACTTATGGTGGGATGTTTATCTTATTGTCATTATATATGTGTTGACCATGGCCTTGAAGGCAAATTCATAAACTTATGAACATGTGCTTAAGATGATACTATGAGAAGCTTATGCCTATTTTCCTATTCTAGTTGTGAATTAGGTTGTGTGGCTATTGTATGAGCATGTGTATAACCATGTTAGAGTAAAGTATAGGTGCTGCCATGGATGTGTTAAGATGGTTAATAACCCATTACCTGTGAACCCTTATATGAAAGTATAAATAGCTGAAGTTAGGAGTCTTGATTATAAGGTATATATTATTTTGTCTCCTACGCTATTATGTGTTGTGTGCTATGTGTTTGGAAGTGTAATGTGGTCTAATAGGGTGGCTGATTCAAGAAGTTATCGATAGCCATTATGTGATCATGTTGGTCAATGTACACACACTCTCACATGAGCCCTTATATGAAAGTGTTAAGATGGTTAATAACCCCTTACCTATGAACCCTTATATGAAAGTGTAAATAGATAAAGTTAGGAGTCTTGATTATAAGGTATATATTGTTTTGTCTCCTATGCTATTATGTGTTGTGTGCTATGTGTTTGGAAGTGTAATATGGTCTAATAGGGTGGCTGATTCAAGAAGTTATCGATAGCCATTATGTGATCATGTTGGTCAATGTACACACACTGTCAATGTACATGCATGTTAAAAGTAGTATAAGTCATTGTGTCTAAATGAAAGGTAATTCTCATATTCAATAGTGTCTATTACTATTATGTGATCATGTTGGTCAATGTACACACACTCTCACATGAACCATTATATGGATGTGTTAAGATGGTTAATAACCCCTTACCTATGAACCCTTATATGAAAGTGTAAATAGCTAAAGTTAGGAGTCTTGATTATAAGGTATATATTGTTTTGTCTCCTATGATATTATGTGTTGTGTGCTATGTGTTTGGAAGTGTAATGTGGTCTAATAGGGTGGTTGATTCAAGAAGTTATCGATAGCCATTATGTGATCATGTTGGTCAATGTACACACACTCTCAATGTACATGCATGTTACAGGTAGTATAAGTCATTGTGTCTAAATGAAAGGTAGTTCTCATATTCACTAGTGTCTACTACTATGGATATTAATGTACACACACTCTCACGCATGTTACAAGTAGTATAAGTCATTGTGTCTATATTAAAGGTAGTTCTCATATTCACTAGTGTCTACTACTATGCATATTAAAGTGATGTTTATGAAAGTATGATTTGTATTCCCTTACTAGGATGACTTGATAGGTGTACTAGTATGGGCAAGGGTATGGAACCTTGTCTATGCATTGCACATGTGTATCTTGATAGGATAGTTCCTAGGTTTGGTTCTTATGTATATGAAGGATGAATATACGAACATGTTATGAATATGATGTATATGATATGATGAGGTATGAATATGTAAGTATGAACATGTGTGACTTAATGTGTTATGTGAAAGGTTTTTTCACATCTATGTATACACTCACACACATGAATGAGGATCTAGTTAATAGAGAGGCCTTGAGAGGGGTGCCCAAGAATGCTATAAGATTAGATAGATGCTTGAATATGCTATAAGCATATGGGGAAGGAATATTCTAAAGCTTATGTTTTATAAATAAGCGTAATAAAATCTTTTCAATAAAGGGAACTTAACTTAGCACCGAGCGAACTTGACAACGGGAGGTGATGACTTATCCATAGAAGGAAAGATTCATCGTAATGTTTCCATGTGATGTTAACTCCCTTGTTTATGGGATATGTCATCTAAGGGATTCCCATGAGGAGCGGCCCACTTTACCAAATGGTATGAATAGGGATATCTACCTCTTAGTTCTTGAACTATGTTGCCACCATAGGATACTAGCTAGAGGATTCTACCTCGATAGCTATGTTGATATTGGTTCTACTTTGGCCGGTAGACCACCTTCCATCGGTGTAAGGTTTGATGACAGCGGATTCCATGTTTAGCATCACATGGTTTATGTCGGTTGAGGTTATAGTTCCCTAAAGGTAACATGAACAATGGAAGTAATGGAATAGGATCCTAACTAGGAGGACTTAAGGTAAGTTGCTTAGGATAGGTGGAAGTAATGAACCCATCTATATATTGCACAAGTGACTCCTTAGGAAGGTACCCTAATGCATATGATTATGTATGTGTCCTTTATGTATGATATTGTAGTCTTGGTTTGACTAGGTTTATATTGCACTATAATTTTATGATGGCATGTGTTGTCTTGAATAGATGCTATGTATGGTCTTCTCTTGTGTTCCTAAGGTGATACATTGCACCAAGTATCCTTAAAGGATTACTTTGAAGACTAACGAATTAAAACAAAGAGTTAATGTTAGGGAGAGTGAGTTCACTGTAAAGTGACCTCAAATGGGGATTAAATTCTATATGTGCTTTTCTATGATGTTTGGTCTTTGATTGTGTTTTTATGAAGTATATGAATGATATAAATGCTATTGATAAAGGTTTTATGATGATTTACTCAAAATGGCATGAAGTATGATTTCAAAGGAAATGTCCCTTTTAAATGCATGTTTTTGCATGGTTGTCATACTTAGTGCATTCTTGTACTAATTCCATTCTTCTCTATTTTTTACACAAAGTGTAGGTTATGGAATGCTTACAGGAGGTCTATTATTGAGGAACTTGATAGGTGATTTCCCAAGCTCAAGGGAAGGAATCCTTAAGTTCAAGGATGTCCTAATGTGTACTTATTGTAAAGTCTATTTAGTAATGTATAGCTTTGTATTATGTCTTAAGGGATTTGTCCTTAATGTACTCTAAAGTTATTGAGTCTAAGATGACAAAGAGACTTAGAGTCTAAATATGTATTATGACTTATGTTTTATATATATATGATGTGATGTTTCTAGCATATGATGTGCTATGAAAAGTTTTAAATTTTTGGCTAAATTTACTATTCCAATGCAATGAATGATATGAGAGGCTTGTGTTAGACCTCCAAGAGGTCGACGACGCCGGTTACAATCCAAGATTGTATCCTATCTTCTAGGGTATGGTTTCGGGTTGTGACAAATTCCTTATAACATACATAAGAGCTTTGAATTTATTAGTGTAATAGAAGCATGTGGTTTAACTGATTTAGGTTACACAGGGATTCCATTTACTTGGTGTAACCAAAGAGAAGCACAGGCAAGAGTTTGGAAGAGATAAGATAGGGCTATGGTAAATGCTAAATGTCTATAAACCATGCCTCAAACCACAATTGAACATTTGTCTGCTGTTGGTTCAGATCATTGTCCTCTTTTTTGGAAATGTTTCACAAAGATGAGCAACATATCAAATATTTTAATTTCTTACATTGTTGGGTAGATAATCCAAGTTTTATGGATACTGTCCAAAAGTGTTAGGATATTAGGGTCACTTGTAACCCTTTATGGCAATTACATCAGAATTTGAAGAGGTTAACAACAACCCTCAACACTTGATCAAAGAAAGAGTATGGAGACATATTTGCTATATTTAAAGAATTTGATGAAGCAATTAAGAAGGCTGAAGAGGAATTTCTTACTCATAAAACAGATACATTCAGGCAAGAATTACAGAGGTTGAATGCAAAGTATATTAGATATTTGAAATTGGAAGATTCTATTCTAAAGCAGAAGACTCAATTACAGTGGTTTAAGGAAGGAGACACTAATTCTAAATATTTTCATGCATTAATGAGGGGAAGGAGAAGAAGATTATTTCTTCATAAAATTTGCACTAGTAATGATGACTGGATACAGGGTGATGAATAGATTGCACAGGCAGCATGTGACTATTATCATTATATATTTACTAGTCAGAATTGCAGAATTGATGAAAGGATTCTTCAAGACATACCTTCATTAGTTACTCCAGAACAAAATCAGATGTTACATGATATGCCTAATATGGTAGAATTAAGACAAGTAGTATTTGCTATGAATCCAAATTCAACTCCTGGTCTGGATGGTATTGGTGGTAAATTCTATCATGCTTGTTGGAATATCATTAAGAAAGATCTACTGGCAGCAGTTCAGTATTTTTCTGTGGTCATGTGATGTCTAAGTTCATGTCAAATGCATGTTTGGTCTTGATTCCCAATATTGAACAACCTAACAGATTTACTGATCTTAGACCTATTAGTCTCAGCAATTTTACTAATAAAATCATTTCCAAATTACTAAGCATGACACTGTCCAATATTCTCCCATTATTAATATCTGACAACCAATCAGGTTTCATAAAGGAAAGAAACATTATATAAAATATCATGCTTGCACAGGAAATTATTCATGACATTAAGAAACCTCAGTTAGGTCACAATGTAGTTATTAAACTGGATACCACAAAGGCATATGACAGAGTGTGTTCGTCATTTACATGTTTAGTATTGAGGAGATTTGGTTTTGGGGAAATATTCATTGATTTAGTATGGAGAATCATGAGTAACAATTGATATTCAGTAATTATTAATGGTCATAGGCATGGCTTCTTTCATTCAACAAGAGGTCTTAAGCAAGGTGATCTTTTATCTCCAGCCTTATTTATTTTAGGTGCTGAAGAATTGACTAGATTGCTTAATAATGTACATAATAATCCTATTTATAAAGGATTTCACATGGAACCTAAAGGTCCTCAGATTAACCATTTAAGCTATGCGGATTATGTGATTATTTTTACATCCACTAATAGAGAATCTATGCAGCTTGTTATGGATATATTAGGGAAGTATGAACATGCATCTCAACAGCTTATTAACAAGAAGAAGAGTTATTTTATGGTTCCAGATAAAACTCCTCAAGATATTATCCATATTATCCAAGAAGTCACTGGTTTCTCTCAGAAAGATAGTACAATTATATATATTGGTTGCCCCTTTTATGTTAGGAGGCAAAAGATTATATACTACTCTCATCTAGTAGAGCAAATTTCCAAAAAGATCTCTGGGTGAAAGACAAAAATACTCACTTTTGGGGGCAAAGTCACCTTGATCAAACATGTTTTGCATTCAATTCCCATTCATACTATGGCTGCAATATCACCTCCTAATACTACTATAAAATATATAGAGTCTATTATTTCAAATTTTTTCTGGGGAATAGATGAGGATAAAAAGAAGTATCATTGGGAATCAATTGATACAATAAGTTTACCATATACATAAGGGGGAGTAGGGATTATAAGGCTTACAGATGTATGTATTGTCCTACAATATAAGGAATGGTGGTTCTTCAGATCTAAATCATCAATTTGTAGTCAATTTTCAAGTCAAATATTGTCAAAGAGCCAATCCAGTTGCAAAGAAGTTTGATACTGGTCAATCTTTGGTTTGGAAGTACATGACAAATAATAAACACAAAGTGGAAGAATATATTAGTTGGCAAATAAAGTCCGGCAGTTGTTCCTTTTGGTGGAATGATTTGTTAGGAGTTGGAGCTCTGGCTAAGTATACTGATGCTATTTCAAGTCTAAATAATGATACTATTGATGACTTTCTTGTTAATGGTCATTGGAATGAAAGGATGTTGAGACATCAAGTTCCACCCTTAATGATTCCAATTATATTGAACACCAAGTTTCAATACCAACAGGGAATGAAGGATATAGCAGTCTGGAAGCCTACTGAATCTGGCAGCTTCACTTGTGCATCATCTTGGGAAGTTTACAGATATAGAGGTAATGTAGAAATGGTTAGTTGTCTTATTTGGCATAAAAAATGTGCCTTTTAAAATGTCATTTCTACTATGGAGAGCATTAAGGTTTAAATTACCAACCAATGAAAATTTGGCAAACTTTGGAGTGGAACTTGTTAAGTGTTATTGTTGTATTAGACAAGGTTGGGATGAAGTGGATCATATCTTCATGCAAGGACACTTTGCAACACATATCTGGAAGTATTATTCTAGCTCTCTAGGAATTACAGTACAACAATCCTCTTTGAGTAATTATTTAATACAGTGGTGTGACACTCAAGGTAAAAATGATGCACATAGAGCCATTATTAAAATATTACCCATTGTGATTTGTTGGAACTTTTGGAAGAATAGGTGTTCAGCTAAATATGGTGGAAAGACTTCCAGCAGTGTCAGAGTTAAATATGTTATCCTTAAAGATATTCTTCATTTTTTATACTCTGTATTCCCTCATATTCACTAGCCTGGGAAGTGGACAGAAGTGGTGGACTTACTGGAAAAATGCAACCATGAGGTAAAGATTAAGTTAGTCATCTTGAAACCACCACCTACTATAAAATATAAGTTGAATACAGATGGTAGCGCACTGACTAATCCGGGAAAGATTGGAGGGGGTGGAATTCTTAGAAATGAGTAGGGTAACATCATATAAGCATTTGCTATACCTCTTGGGGTAGGTACAAATAATGAGGCAGAGGTACAAGCTGCTACCTATGGACTACAGTGGTGTATTCAGCATGGATATAAGAACATTCTTTTCAAAGTTGATTCGGAATTATTAAACAAGTGGTTATTAAATAGTGCTAAACCTCCTTGGAGAATACAAAGGTTTGTACAAGAATTACAACTGCTTACTAACCAATGTGTTTTCTTTACATGTGTGCATACTTACAGGGATGCCAACCATACAACAGACATCTTATCCAAACATAGTCATATCCAAGACATCATACAACTTTTTTATACTCATAATCAATTACCTCAGGCAGCAAAAGGTAGTTATATTCTTGAGAAAATGGGAGTACAAAACTTCAAACGCAGGAAGTTGAGAAGGATTAAACAACCTCCTTGACTTGTTCACAGTAAAGTATTTACCTCATAGCATTTTCTATGTCTTGTATAGGTATAGATATTAATAATTCTTGTAATTGAGTATTTGGAGGTGTCCTCCCCTAGATGCCTAGTTCTAGGACTACTTGTCAAATCTATATCTTGTATGGTATAATTGTTGTTGCAGGTAAAAAGATAGTGGGAAGTTAATCATGAAGCAATCAACACCAAATAGAACTTCTACAGAGTTAGCAAAGGTAAAAATACAGGGGGATATTTATCATGAAACATTCATCAACATATACTGCTTTTACAGAGTTAGCAAAATGAAGTTGGAAAGCTACAACAAATATGAGGAAAAATATGTATTACTACATAGAAGACTGCTCATTGACTATGGCTTTTAGGTATAGTTGTTTGAATAGGTTGTTCTTTTTTAACTTTCCTTGTAAAGGGAGAGGCCCCTAGTTTATGTATTCTTAGAAACTTTGTATTATGAGAGGAGTCATCTCTAGGTGCTTAGTTTTCTTTACATTACAACTAAATATATGAGGTTGAGTTGAAAAACCTTAGTAGGTAAGTCAACTATATACCCACCATAGGACCGGAGGTAAGGTATATGCCCAACTCCATATAATTCTTTGTTATTAATAAATGATATGTCCTGGGGGTGTTGCTCAGCCCCTGACCCACAACAAGGGTCGTTCTATAAAAAAAAAAGAGCCCAAAATACAAAAACTCAAACATTAAACACTAAAACATAGATTTTAAACTAAAAATCTTAAATCCCGAAACCTAAAACCTAAAAAAAACCTAAACCCTAACCATAACCCTTAACCTTATTCTTAACTCTAACCCTAAGCCCTAAACCCTAAACCCTAAACCCGAAGCCCAAAAAAACAAAATCCTAACATTAAATACTAAACCATAGATATTAGAACTCAAATCTTTAACCCCGAACCCTAAAACCTAAAAAACAACCTAAACCCTAATCCTAACACTAATATTAATGCTAACCCTAACCCTACCATAAACCCTAAACCCCAAGCCCAAAATACCAAAATCCAAACATTAAAAACTAAACCATTGGTATTAAACCTTAAATCCTAAACCATAAAACCAAAAACCTAAAAGAACCCAAAACCCTAACCCTAACCCTAAACCTAAACCTGAATCTCTAAGCCCAAAATACCAAATGATCGCTTCCCTTTTTCTAATTTTTTATCTCTAATTTCTCTCACGAAGTACGCGCTCTCAAAGTTGTCCCAAAAATACTGTTCCAACGGCTAGTTGCAAACTGACATCAACGGCGCGTGGCACGTCGAATGGTCTACCCAGACCACGGGACCAACCCTAAATGGGGCGCCTTCTAAGGACGAACACATAACAACAAGAATAACCCTCTAATTCCTTAAAAAGCTCTGTGAACTCCCAAAACAATGGACCGATGAACAGGGGGGATTCACAAAGCGAAATAGCAGGGCATCGTAACAATATTTCCCCAAGTCAAACCGGGTTGAATAAATCTTCAATGGATACAGGTAATCATTCTCCATATCTCGGTACACAACATACTCAAAAATCAGGTGATTTATCGTTCCAAAAGAAAATTATGAAAGTGCGATTTCTGGAGAAATCACCGGAAAGTCGCCTGAAGTGGCCTTCGATTCGGAGCACCATCCCAACATTTAAGGAAGAATTGAACACTAGGGATTACTCCCCTGATGAAGGGTTATATCTCACAGTAATATCAACTAAAATGGATGGTTCAATTGATGGTGAGATGAACCCCGATTCTCGAACAACAGCGTCAAAGAAAATGAGGGAGACGACATATAGAGGAACTATCCTACGAAGAATGAAATCCATCTTACCAATATCTCAGCTCAACTAGGCCAAGAAAATAATCAACAAGGAAGTCAAGAAAACGTAAATAGATCATCGAGCATCCAAAGCAAGGAAGTGATTGAAGTCGAAAGCTCTTCAAAGTTCTCCTTCGGAGTTAAGTCTACAACTTCAAGGCCAAGCAATGAAATCTCTCCAAATGCAGGTATGACTGTTGACCTTAATCTCGAATCCCATATGAACTTACAAGAACACTAAGCTAAGGACCCAAGGGAGCAGATTATGAATTCAAAGGTTGGGAGTCAACAGACAGGTAAGGCCACTTCCTCCAACTCCAACTATAACTATAATAATCATAGTGATAATGTTGGCCATGAGCATGTTAATTCCATGGGAAAATGTGCTGCTGGAAATGTTGAACAGATAGAGGGAAGGGGCTTAAATGATGATGTACAATAATCTAGCCATATCCAAAAAATGTGCAGGATAATTTGAGGCAAAACCCATAGAATCCCTCTAAAGTTAATGTTGAACAAAATAGTTATCATAGAGATTTCCCTAAAATATCAAGCCACTATGACAAACGCGCCCTACCCCTACCAAAAGTTCAGCAAAATACTCCTATTATCAAGGCTACTGATGGTGCAAATCCTAATGAAATCAACCTAACACGCAGGAACAAACGAACGAACCAGCCCCCTACACTGTGGTTCAAACACTAGCTGCCAGGCTAAGATATATCCATGCTTCCCAAACTCCTGATATTGTGATAAACACTGGCTGCCAGGCTAAGATATATCCATGCTTCCCAATCTCATTTGCATGCCTAAGATGAAAGAGTTGAAAGAAGTGATCTTTTCTGTGAACCCCTACTCGGCTGCTGGCCCGGATGGCATGAATGGCTACTTCTTCCAAAAATGTTGGAATATCATCAAACAATACCTCATGTGTGTGATTCAGGCCTTCTTCAGTGGACAGATGATACCTAAATACTTCTGCCATTCATGTATTATTTTACTTCCTAAAGTGAGCAATCCTAGCAAGATACATGAATTGAGACCTATCAGCCTAAGCAATTTTACCATCAAGATTATTTCTAAGCTTCTGAGAAACAGACTCCGGCCTATATTCCTACCTAACCTTATTTCTCTCAATCAATATGGCTTTGTGAATGGTAGAAGCATATCTGAAAATATTATGTTAGCTCAGGAAATAATCCATCATATTAAGAAGCCTAACAAAGGAAGCAATGTTATTATGAAATTGGACATGACAAAGGCTTATGATAAAGTGGCTTGGTCATATATCTGTGTAGTACTAAGGAAAATGGGATACGATGAGATCCTTATTGACATTATTTGGAGAGTCATGGTCAATAATTGGTATTCAATTATTATTAATGGAAATAAATATGGTCTCTTTCAATCCACCAGAGGTCTCAAGCAAGGTGACGCCATCTCCTCACCCCTATTTATTTTAGGTGTGGAGGTTTTTTCAAGGTCACTAAACAGGCTGGATAACCACTTTGACTACCATGGATTCTTCATGGAAATGAGAGGACCACAAGTGAACCATTTGAGCTTTGCAGATGATACAATATTGCTCTCTTCAGAAGGATGAAAAACTCTAAAACTCATTAGGCAAACTCTCATGAATTATGAGGAAATATCAGGCCAATTGATCAACAATGGGAAAAGCCATTTCATGATACATCCCAAGGCCTTTGAGAGTACAAGAAGCAGAATCAAAAGGATCACATGCTTCAATTAAACGGGGACCACTAATGTATCTTAGATGTCCTCTTTTTGTTGGTAGGCCTAAGATTATTTATTTTTCTTATCTTACTCGCAAAGTTATTTGCAGAATTACAGGATGGCATATAAAACAACTAAGCTATGGGGGTAGGGTTATACTGATCTAGCATTTACTACAAGTTTTACCTATCCACCTGCTATCAACAGTAACCCCTCCATCCACTATCCTCAAAAAGATACAAATGATTATGGTTGACTTTTTCTGGGATGAAAAAGTGATAAGAAAAAGTACCACAGGGCATCGTGGAAAAATCTCAGCTTTCGAGTTGAGGAAGGGCGGGGGGGTTAGCATGAGAAACCTCAAGGATGTCTGCATGTCCTTCCAATACAAACAATGGTGGATATTTAGGACAAAACATACATTGTGGGGAGAATTTTTGAAAGCAAAATATTGTCAAAGGTCCAATCCAATTTGCAAAAAATGTGATACAAGTGATTCACTGATATAGAAGCATATGATCCAAAACAGAAGAAAAGTGGAGCAACACATTCAATAGAAACTCAACTCAGGCAATTGTTTCTTTTGGTGGGACAATTGGTTAGGAATTGGTTCTCTTGCTCACTTTTCTTCTAACAATAATAGATTTAACAATCGCACAATTGCATATTATTGGGAAGATGGTCAATGGAATTGGCATAAATTGATTCAACAGGCTCCCAACTGTCACTTTCCCACCATCCTAGCTACAGAACTTCCTCAACAACATCAATTCACAAACCAACCATTTTGGAAGCTCACTAGTAATGGCCAATTTAGTTGTGCATCTGCGTGGAATAAAATCAGGGAAAAGAGAACTAAAACTCAATTTAATTCTCTCATTTGTCCTAAGAGTATTCACTTTAAAGCATCTTTTTACTATGGAGAGCTTTAAGAGGAAAACTCCCTACTAATGAAAAACTAACTTGTTTTGGCATTGAGCCAACCAATTGTTTTGTTGTTGTAACAGGTATGGTCGGGATACAATTGAGCACACTTTCAACAATGGGTCATTTGCAACTCATGTGTAGAGAAGCTCTGCTGATATGGCTAGAGTCAGGATAGACCACAGTTCACTGCAACAGCTCATAATATAGTGTTGGACAACTAAATACAAAATGCAGCACACAAACTCATATTGCAAGCTACTACATCCTTATCTGTTGGAACCTTTCGAAGAACAGATGTGAAGAAAAATATGGAAACAAACCTTCCAACATTAGCAGTCGTTAAGTCTAATATAAAAAGTTGATTATAAACTCATGGTGACCAAACTTCCCCCAGATTAGTGGCCAGCTAATGGAAGGACTAATCCAGCTTAGTGAAAAATGTGTCCATGACACTAAATGAACATGATAAACATGGACAAGACACCAGAACATCATCAAAGTCAACACTGAAGGAGTGCACTAAACAACCCAGGCAAGATTGGTGCAGGTGGTATATTAAGAGACCATAATGGCAGAATGTTGATGGCCTTTGCATCTTCTCTTGGAGAGCAAAAACAACAAAGCTTAATAGAAGCTGCTATGTGTGAACCTGGCATTGGAACTAGGATACAAGAGTCATTTTAGAAATTGATTCTCAATTGTGGTGCACTGGATAATGCAGAAATCTTACCCTCCTTGGGCTCATCACACAAGTGGAAAGGCTTCAAATCTCATCACCCAAGCCCAAAATTTCAGATGTATTCATAATTTAGATAGCTAAGGTGTGACTGATGCCCTGTCCAACACAACCATATGTTCACTAACCCGCAACTCTATTTCAACAGTCAACTTTACCCAGGAAATAAAGCTTACTATCACTTAGACAATCTATCAATGCCAAGCTTTAGAAAAAGAAGCAAGAAGATCAAGCAACCCCCTTAGCAGTCTGAACACTTATTCAACTGACTATATCAAATTATATCTCACTGATAGGTTAGAATAGGTTAGTTTCTTTTTGCATAACTCTAAAGGAGAGTCGCCTCGTTTAAATTCTTTGAATCTTTGTATTGAGAGGAGTCCTCTCCTTAAGTGCTTAGATTTTGGTTCCTTTTTGTTAAGGGGATGAGTCAACAGTCCTTGGATAGTAGACTCTAAACTATCTTAGGACAGCAGGTAAGGTTTTATCCCCCTTCCTTTGTACTTCTCGTTTTTATCTATAATAAGCATGGGAGTGTTCTCAAAACCCACCCCTCAAAAATAATAAACAAAAAAAAATACCAAACCCCAAGGAATAAAATAATTAGATTTTAACCTCAAAGGCTAACCTTGAACCATAAAACGAATAAACCTACACCCTAACCCTAATCCTAACCCTAACCCTAAAACCCTAAACCCTAAACCCTACAATCCAAAAAAAAAAAACAAAGTCCAAAATATGAAAACCTAAAAATTTAAACACTAAACCATAGATTTAAACCTCAAATCTAAAGCACAAACCCTAAAAGCTAAAAAAAACTAAACCCTAACCCAAAACCTAACATTAACCTTATCCCTAACCCTAACCCTAACCATTAACCCAATACCCCAAGCCCAAATCAAAAAAAAAAACCCCAAACATAAACACAAACTCATGAGATTTTAAACCAATAATACTGACCCCAAAACGTTACAACCTAAAAAAAACCTAACCCTATCCCATCACGAACCCAAACCCTAACCTTACCCTAAAGCCTAAGCCCTAACCAATAAGCCCAAATACCAAAACCCTAACATAAACACTAAACCACTTGATAGATAGGAGGAAGTGGAATTGGGAAATGAGAGAAGTACAATTTTTTTTTCAGCAGGAATGCCAGAGAAATATTAGTGATGTTCGGAATGTATTGAGCTTAGAGCTCCGGTTAATAAGTTAGCAGTCCAGATTCTTCCAAACATGATGCATTTGCCACAAGTCCAAAGTAGAATGTACAGTCTACTGCAAAAACAACGCAAAAGCCAGCAAGGGTCCAAGAATAGTGTTTGAGCAAAACAAGAATGAGTGTGTCCATTTAAACAACATAAGCAAACCAAAACATAAATACAATTAAGGATCCCTCCCAGAACCTGGAAGTCACTAGTACAGAGCTACCAACAAAACGAGTACAAGTCCCGATAGTGGACCACTGAAACTAGACTATCTCGAAAAGAAAAAGACAAGTCTTTATATATACAGATGGAGACTGAAATAGTACAAAACGCCGTGTGCTCACCCCCTTCTCCAGACCAGAATGCTCCAAACTGGATCAACGCTGGCTACTGGTGCTCGGACCTGCATCACGAAAATAGATGCAGAGCGTAGCATGAGAACCAAACAACAGGTACCCAGTAGGCATCATAGGCCGACTGAACTAGAAAAGTAAAGCAATATGAAAATACGGAATCACATAACTAGAAGTCAAAAACGGAAGGCTAAGTAATAATGGAATGCACACGAATGTATAAAGATCTAACTAAATTAATATATAAGCTAACTACACCTAACTAGACCCCCATAAGCCCAGAAGATACACTCGTGCGCAAGTTTAAATAAAAACCCGAACGGACCCCCATAAGCCCGACGAGCACACAAAATAACTATAACTAAGGCGAATAGAACTCAAGGCCAAAGAACATCGAACCAAATGCTCCAAACCAAAAAGTAGAATCTGACGGTACGGTGGTCTGGCCTTGAACCGGACGCTCACCAGAATTACACAAGTAGCCAATCACAAAATATAAGTAAATGAGGTCGGACCTCTAACCGGATGCTCTACATACTTGAGGCCGGACCTCTAACCGGATGCTCTACATAAATATGTGGATGGTCGAGGCCGGACCTTATATCCGGATACCCGACAAAGATGTCGATATAGCTGCTGAAAGAGTCTCTATCTATCCATAATCATAAATACCCGTGGAACACCATCCACAATTAGCTAATCAATGAATTTCCTTGATGCCGAATCGAAAATCAACTTTGAATCGCAGAGCGGAATTCATTGTCACCGATGTAACTCGTGAAACCGTAACATCAAAGAAATAAGGATAACTATCGTCGGAGCGAGCTCATCGTCTAGCTAAGGACCAAACTATCAGACTCAAGTCTGCTACACCAGTCTACAAGGATTTAAGCCAGTCGAGCGACGTCGGTGCTGAACTAAGTCCTACCGACTTCAAATCATGCATTTCTAAGGAAAGCCCTAGTCAAACCTAAACTAAGGCCCAACATACTTCTGATAACCAGTATTAAAACATACAAGTACTCCATATAGCAAAGAAGGTCAATTAATAACAATAAACATGCTCACAGTTACCCGATAATTCTCTATTAAAAGGCCGAACCTATGATTTTTAACACCTATGCATGATCCATTAACTACCCAACCCAAATCCCAATTAATCAACATGCATTCACATGTTCGAGTTCAATCTAAGAAAGGAAACAGTAGCCTACCTGAACGCAGATCACGCGCGCTCCAAAAATCACTTCCCCGGAGCTTTTCCTTTCTGAAAGGCCTCGAAACGTTGATACACTCAAATCGGGTCCCCAAATTAGATTCCAATCTCACCAATGCGTTGCCCTTGAAAAATCTCACAACTTAGCCTTTTGAATCGCCCAATTTGGAGTTCTATAGCTCAATATAACGAAATTTTAAAGTTAAACATAAAGGCTGAAAATTGTGTTTTTATAAGGAAGACGGTGGTCGCTAGTAAACCCAAAAATCTGGTCGTTAAAATCCAAATTCTGGTCGTTAAAGGGCTGCACCAGATTTCAGCTTTGTCTAGTTTCTCCAAAGTCTCCGACGGGTGCTCGGAATCCGTTCGGAACCTGATAAAAATAAAACAGATATGCTACCCTACCAAAGTCAACATTCCGGACTCAATGGCGCAGTCAAAATTTCCATCAAAGGTCATCTCGATAAAATGTGGGTCCCACTTCCATTTGCCATTTTAAGTCAAAAACCACAAAAAGGCTCGTAAAAATATCAAAAACCTCAGGACATGAAAGAAGGGTCAAACTAGACCAAACTCGACATTTCGGAGCTAACCGTGTTGACGGAATTCTCATCCGAGCGCGTTTACTCAGAATGTTGACTAAAGTCAAACTTAGCCTTAAACTTAAAGTTAAAACGCCTAATCGCACTAACTCTCACTGAAAATTTCGGGAGTCATGTCGACCATGCTACTAGCCTAAAATGACCCTTCTGGAACTGATGGAATCGTCAGAATTGGATTCTGAGAAGAAAAGGAAAGGAACAAGAAGATAATGTTGAAGAGGAGGATGAATATAGTCATATAGCTTGCGAGGATGAGTATGATGAAGATACTAGATCCTTGGGCAACGATGATGATGAAGAGGAAGTTAAATCAACCTTTAACATTGAATATGAAGAAGAAATACAATATGTTAGAGACAAACAAGGGTTGTCACCAATAGGAAGGAAAACAACAAGACATAATACAAGTTCCGAGAACATTGGAAGGCCTCTTACTAGAGCTAGAAGTAGAGGTTTTTAATCATAATGTAGTGTGAAATTTCAATTTTCTTATGATTACATATTGTATAAGATTGAGGCTTCATTTTTTTACATACTATTTTTAAGGGCTATGTCGTGATGTAGTTATTTGGATAGAATCATTTTCTTTCTATAGACTTTTCTTGTAAAGAGGAGAGCCTCCCTTGTTTATGTATTCTTAGTAAACTATCTATTAAGGAGGAGTCCACAATAGGTTCTTAGTTTACTTTCAATACAATATAATGCAAAAGGTGGAGTTGACTAACCTTAGTAGGTTGGTAAACTCATAACCCACCTTAGGATCGGAGTAAGGTTTATGTCCCCCTCTATGTACTTTTGATTTTAATAAATGATAAGTTCTGGGGGTGTTGCTTAGCCCCTGAACCACTACAAGGGTCGTTCCAATTAAAAAAAAAATTAAATACTAAACCATAGATTTTAAACCTCAAATTCTAAACCCTGAACAATAATATCTAAAAAAAACCTATTCCCTAACCCTAATCCTAACCCTAACCCTAACCCTAAACCCTAAACCCTAAACCGTAAAAAAACCTATGCCCAAAACACGAAAACCCAAAAATTAAAAACTAAACCATGTATTTTAAACCTCACATCCTAAACCACAAAACCTAAAACCTAAAAAACACCCAAACCCTAACCCTAACCTAACCCTAACCCAACCCTAACCTAAACCTTAACCCTAACCCTAACCCTAAATAATAAACCCGAAACCCCAATCCCAAAATAAAAAAACGAAACGTTAAACACTAAACCATACATTTTAAACAAAAAAATCCTAAACACCAAAACCTAAAACCTAAAAAAAAACTAAACCCTAACCCTAAACCCTATCTCTAACCCTAACCTTATCCTTAACCCAAACCCTAAACCATAAACCTTAAACCCACAACTCAAAATACCAACACCCTAACATTAAACACTAAACCAAATATATTACAACTCAAATCCTTAACCATAAACCCTAAACCCTAAAAAAAAAACCCTAACCCTATCCCTAAACATAACACTAAACCTAACCTTAACCCTAACTCTAACCCTAAACCCTAAACCCTAAACCCTAAACCCAAAATACCAAAACCATAACATTAAACACTAAACCATAAATATTACAACTCAAATCCTTAACCCCAAATCGTAACACCTAAAAAACAACCTAAACCCTAACCCTAAGTCTAGCATTACCCTAACCCTAACCCTACCATATACCCTATACCCCAAGCCAAAAATACCAAAACTCAAACATTAAATACTAAACCATTGAAATTAAACCTCAAATCCTAAACCTTAACCCAAAAACCTAAAAAAATCCAAAACCCTAACCTTAACCCTAACCCTAACCCTAAACCATAAACACGAAAACCAAAGCCCAAAACACCAAAACGCAAACATTAAATACTAACCCAAACATTTTAAACCTCAAATGCTATACCCTGAACCATAAAACCTAAAAAAAAAAACTACACCCTAACCCTAATCCTAACCCTAACCCCAACCCTAAACCCTAAACCCTGAGTCCAAAAATACCCTAAATCCAAAATACAAAAAAACAAACATTAAGTACTAAACAATAGATTTAAAATATCAAATCCTAAACCAAAAACCCTAAAACCTTAAAGAAACCTAAACCCTATCCCTAACCCTAACACGAACCCTATCCTTAACCCTAACACTAAACCCTAAACCCTAAACCCAAAGCCTAAAATACCAAAACCCTAATATTAAACACTAAACCATAAATATTACAACTCAAATCCTTAACCCAAACCCTAAAACCTAAAAAACAATTTAAACCCTAACCCTAACCCTAACCCTAACATTAACCCTAATCCTAACCCTACAATAAACCCTAAACCCTAAGTTAAAAATACAAACACCCAAACATTAAACACTAAACCATTTATATTAAACCTCAAATTCTAAGCCCTAAAACCAAAAAACAAAAAAAAAACCTAACCCTAACCCTAACCTTAACCCTCACCTTATCCCTAAACCATGAACCAAAACCCTAAACCCAAAATACCAAAACCCAAACATTAAATACAAAACCATAGATTTTAAACCTCAAATGCTAAACCGTGAACCATAAACCCAAACAAAAAAGTACACCCAAACCATAATCCTAACCCTAAACCTAAACCTAAACCCTAACACCTAAGTCCAAATAAAAGCCTGATCCTAATCCTAATCCTAACCCTTGTACTAATCCTAAGCCTAACCCTAAACACTAAAGCATAACATTAACCCTAAACAATTAACTCAAAACCCCAAGCCCAATATACGAAAACCCAAACATTAAACACTAAACAATAAATTTTAAACCTCAAATCCTAAACCCCAAACCCTAAAATAAGAAAATCTAAACCTAAACCCTTACCCTAATCCAAACCCTAACCCTAACGTTAACCCTAACCCTAACCCTAAACCATTAACGTGAAACCACAAGCCCAAAATACCAAAACCCAAACATTAAACACTAAACACTAGATTTTAAACCGAAATCATAAACCCCAAAACATAAAACCTAAAAAAAAACTAAGCCTTAAACCTAACCCTATCCCTAACACAAACACTAACCCTATCCCAACCTTTAGCCCTAAACCTAAACCCTAAACCCTAAACTCAAAGCCCAAAATACCAAAACCCTAACAATAAACACTAAATCATAGATATTACAACTCAAATCCTTAACCCCAAACCCTAAAACCTAAAAAAACCTAAACCGTAACCCTAATCCTAACATTAACCCTAACCATAACCCTACCATAAACCCTAAACACCATGCCCAAAATACCAAAACCCAAACATTAAACACTAAATGAGATATTAAACCTCAAATCCTAAACTATAAAACCAAAAACCTAAAACAAACAAAAACCCTAACCCTAACCTTAACCCTAACCCTAACCATAAACCATAAACCCAAAACCATATGCCCAAATGCGAAAACCCAAACATTAAATATTAAACCATAAATTTTAAACCTCAAATGCTAAACCCTAAACCATAAAACCTAAAAAACAAACTACACACTAACCCTATACCCTAATCCTAAAATTAAATCTAACCACAACCCTACCATAAACCCTAAACCCCTAGCCCAAAATACCAAAACCCAAACATTAAACATGTCACGACCCGGATTATGGAATTTGAATTGCAACCGGCATCATTAACCTCTCAGAGGTCGTAGACAAGACTCTTCTTGCATTCATCACATTCATAAGGTTAATTTTACCGGAAAATTTACAACTTTTTGTTTATAGTTGAAGTATACATAGACTTCATATAAACGCATATTTGTAAGGAAGTTCATTTGCTCATACATCAACCATCTAGTTATAAGATCATGCAACTTGAAAGAAATGAAATCTCATGTCATAAGTAATACTTGCCAAAACGGATCATTACCAGCGTCTTAATAAAATAGGAAAGAAACACTAGTGGAACCTACCTCACTATTTCAAACCTACTACTAAGCAAGAAATATAAAGGATGTCATCCTCGAATGCATGAGTACCTACCAAGTCCGGATGAAATTTGTGAGTCCGAATAGCTGCAATGATACCCTCAACCTCCACCTGAGCCTGCACCTAAAATGGTAATATTGTATGGAATTAGTACACACTTTTACTATGTATGGGTAAATGCAACAACACATAACGGTAATGCATGAACAAGGATGGCTCTTCCTAATCAACATGCTTTCTTAGAAGGTCAAGTCTCTTGACT
Organism: Solanum lycopersicoides; assembly: GCA_022817965.1. Taxonomy (NCBI): domain Eukaryota; kingdom Viridiplantae; phylum Streptophyta; class Magnoliopsida; order Solanales; family Solanaceae; genus Solanum; species Solanum lycopersicoides. The sequence goes on along the minus strand of CM040628.1, from coordinate 44,528,523 downwards.
TTGACTATTTCGTAATAGGAAATTCATGACATGAATATGTCACACATCATACACACATAGGTTCACATAATATACATTTCATGTTTCATATTTTATTTTCATTTCCATGAGACCTTGGAATCATGGAGGTAGCATTAAGACATCTCAAGTGAGGGCCCAACATATGGGATATCAATCCGAGGGCCTCTTTTAGAAAACACAGAGCCTGCTTCATTCGTTCATTTGTACTTTATATTATTCATTTTTTTCATTCATAGGCTGATGTGAACACCAGCTATACCTAGGATGAAGTTTAACACTCTCACTGGGACCATGAAGTGCAATGACCAAGAATGACCTAATGTCAATACTTGAGTCTTGTCTCACCTCCTGATTGTCTTGCACAAACACCTTCGGTATCGTTCATTTCATTATATTTCATACTTTGAGGAACTTCAACCTTAACCGACATATATCGTGTGAGCATCATGAAATCCGGTGTCTCCCTCACACCAAAAAGAGGTTGAGTCACTGGCCAAAGTGAAACCAAAACATGCTAGCTTTATGGGTTCGAAGCAAGCTAGTTCCCTATTTTGGCAACATAGTTCAAAGACTAGGAGATTTAAGGAGACCCATACCCACCTTGGTGGATAGTCTCATCTCATGAGATTTATGTGAACCTGCGCCCTTCCCGAAGGAAGGCATCACCACTCATAGGTAGCCTATCGGTGCTTTGTTTAAAGTTCCTATTTACATTCAACTCATACATCATCAAAGCTTGCTTCTTAGCATGAGGTATTCATAGCTCATTAGATGATTTCTGATCTCTTGTTTACGTATTAAGTGTGAATTGTCCTTACACTTACATATAGAATGTGATTGAGACTTGTCGCTTAATGTTCAACACTCTCTTTGGTGAGTACTTTTGGTGACCTTTACTTAGGTTTGGTTGAGACTTGTCGCACCATTCATCTTAGCCTCTTATCATGTTGTCACTATTTTATTTAGCATCATAGTATAATATAATTACTCACCTCATTACGTGAATGTTCATTTAATAATCTTACCATTAACTCATGGTCTTACCCAATTCGGGTTACTCATAATTGACTAAGTGTTTCATGACAATCTAAGTATATGTTGTGTAAGACTTATGTATTTTACACATGCAGCCAAGGGACCCAAGTTCAATCCCTAGTGGCTGCATTTTATTTCATTTTAATGTGTCTCACAATTTCAGTCAAGGGACCCATGTTTGAATCCTTTAGGAAGCACTTTATTTTTAATTATTTTGAGTGCTAGATGACTTCACTCATTCGGCCAAGAGGATCTGGGATCGAATCCCAGTGGCCTCAATTTTTATTATTTTATTTTGGTGTGAGATTTATGTATCTCACTCCCTTGGCCAAGGAGCCGAGTTCGATTCCCCTCTCCCTCACTATATTCTTTTTCTTTTAATTTAAGGCTTCTTCAACCTGCCCAAGTTTGAATACCCTCTCTGACCCTGTTTTCTTTTCTTTTATTTTAAGGCTTAATCTCTTAGTATTAGGACCTTAAGGTCTCGAATTCCACCCTCAATGGCAGCATATATTTTTCTTCTTTTTTACTAGTGAATAGCCGAAAGTATACACAATTAACATATACCTTTAATTCACTTTCCTTGCATTTAGCTTAGGCGTTTATTTAGAGTTTTACATAAACTTTTAACCAATTTGTTAAGGAATTTACCCTTTTTTTCTTGTTCATGAACATCACGATTTCATCATCATATGTTAATAACACAACAAATACATAGAACCTAATTCACCACGTTCTTGAAAACAATCCGTAATATGCTTCTCATGATATTTAGCATTATTGTGTACATAAAACATACATACAGTCGGACACACATAAAATGATCATACGCTGTCCGGAAATATTACATTACAGACAATCACAAACATTCCTAAGATTGTCTACCAGCAAACATACCAACGCATGCATCAACTTTTCAAAGGATCTAATGACAGGGGCATGCAACGGGGGCAACCTTAGTTTTCGATTGGAATACGTACTGAACCTTAGGGGACTCTTGGGAAAGGGACCAAGAGAGAAGAAAACGCAACTAGCAACAGCCACACGTTTCCACCCACACACAAACCTTTCTTCCGAGCTTTGATTCTTATTCCCAAGTGAAGTTCTTTACGTGATTTCTTAAAGCACTTAGGCATACAACTTTTGCTTTTTGTTTTTGATGAATGCAGCCTAGAACTCTTTAGAAACAGTAGGCTTACTTTATTTTTCTATTTTTGAATTGTAAAATAAAGCTGAAAAACGTTTTTAGAAGAGATAATGAATTAAGAGTGCACATTGAGTACACTCCTAGTGGAGGTTGTGTACTTTTTTCCTTGGGAGTTTGTTGTTGACTTATTCAACACAATTTAAATGATAAAATCAGATTATAATCTATATATTAAGTTACTTTAATGCCCCTCCTTATTTTATTTCTTTAGTGAATGAACGTGAATGTGCAAAGAACAAAATACTTCACTAGTGATTATCGTGGCTTAGGATTAGGGGAGGTAGTTTAGACTTAGTAAACTAGGACTTGATGTACCGTGGTTTCACGGTACTTTTAATGCTTTTTTCTTAAGTTTAGTGCGTGTCCAAAGCCTTTTTGTATTGATTTTTGATGTAGGTTTCTCTTTATTTGCAGGAAATTTGTCCAAATGATAACGCAGAGGTTTTGAGCAGAAAATTGCATAAATGACCACCTACGGAGACCACGATGGTCCGTCGTGACTGTGACGGTCCGTAGGTTGCATCGTAGTGAGAAGAGTAGCTGCTGAAGGAGGATGGGGAAGTCTGACGAAGTGTGGGAGTACAGAAGTTCATGACGGACCGTCATAGTCACGACGGTCCGTCCTGCTTGTTTGTTGTGATTGTCAGAGAGTAGTCCTAGTACCCAATTCCAAGAAGTTTCTAAGTGTTGTGAAACGGAGCTCCTCGACGGACCGTCGTGCTTGCAAGGGTCCGTCAGACCTGTCCGTCGAGGGTAACAGAGATGTGATGAAGAAAGCAGCAGAAGATTTTGTCAAGTATGGGACGACAGAGGCCACGACGGTCCGTCATGCACACGACGGTTCGTCACGTGGGCCGTCGACTCAGACGCTTTTTGGATAGATTTTCATTAATTAGATTCCTTCTTTTATTAGGTTTTGTTTTATTATAAATAGTTCGAAAAACCTCGTTTTTGGGGTTAGACTCTTGGATATTTTTTGGTCCTCTTGTTTTAGTGTTGAATTATTGGTTTTGGTAATTGATTTACTATTTTGGAATCGATTGTTGGTGTTTTTGTGGATTAATCAAGTGAATTTCTGGAATTTATTCGTTCTCATTAAAGTAGTGCATGAATTCTTACATTACAAATATGAATTGTGTGATTATGACCATGGGTAACTAAACTCCATAACTAGGGTTGTGGGAACCATTGGTAAATAACAAGGTAAAATCTAACTAAAATAGCAATTCTAGAATAGTGTCTTGCATGTATTGATAATTCTTTCGTGTAGAAGTCTTTTTAACGGATGACCAACGTTAGAACTCGCCTTAATGTTACTTGCCGGACCAAGGAGGTAGATAATAGGAAAAGAATTATCAATATAGATTTAGTGTATACTATCTAATAAGCTAGTATAGGTTGGTACGAAGTAATAACTTAGTCAAATATCAATTATGATGCTTAATATTAGGTAAAGATAAGGGTTAGTATAGCAACACACGTAGCCGGACCAAGGTGTAGAGTGAAATTTTCTAGATGCCGGACCAAGGATTTAGAGATACATAACTTATCGCTTTACATGCAAGATACTAGGAAAGAATTGTTATAGCTAGAATTACCGAGTTAGGAACCTGTGGGGAACACTCAAGCCCTAGTTACTTTTATTATTTGATTAAACTCCAAGATTTGAATCTGTTAGTTGTTTATTTTAATTTAGTTAATCATTTTTATTAATTTAAGAAATCTTTCTTTTTGTCATTTGTTTTCTCGGAAAATAGTTGACTAAATAGTTGTAATAATAGAATAAAGTTAAGTCTGAACTATTTTCCTCGTGGGATCGACCCCAACCTCATTAGTTGGGTTCTGTACTTGATACGACCACTTTACTTCTTATTTGAGAAGTAAGTTTGAGCGTATCAAATTTTGGCGCCGCTGCCGGGAAAGTGACTTTTAGATTAACTTAAAACTTATTACTAAAGTTTAGTCAATATTTTCCTAATTTTACTTTTTCTGTTGTTTTTGTCTCTTGCAGATCTAACGTCCGTGTATGCCAATTACACGGAGTAGAAGAGAACCCTTCTTTCCATACGACCACGAATTAGTGCGTACACTACGCAATATGAATCGAAACTTGGGTATTAACGATGATTATCCCAACCTGATCATTCCAGCTCCAATTGATGCTCATGGTCGGTTATTACCCGAAAATCGTGGTGAATATGAACAAAGGGTACAAAACCTCGGTCCACATCGTCAAGAGTATTACAGAGGTTATGATAACATCGCAGACTCTGATGGTCCACTTGTCTTGCCTCCTCTACCACACGGCCACACCTTTGTGGTAACTAGTAGTCTGATGCAAATGCTCACTGCTGGAGGTTTGTTTCAGGACTACCTTCTGAGGACCCACATGCCCACATTGCTAAGGTAAGGGCAGTGTGCAAAAGTTGTGTAGGGAGGCCCGATTTGAATATGGATGTAATAGGGCTAAGAGTATTTCCTACCTCACTGACGGGAGAGGATGCTATTTGGTTTACTGAGCTCCTTATAACTCAATTTTCACTTGGAATCAACTAAGGGACGCCTTCTTAGCACGTTACTACCCGGTCTCTAAGAAACTAAATCACAAAGACAGAGTGAACAACTTTCTGGCATTACCAGGAGAGTCAGTTAGCAGTTCTTGGGATAGGTTCACTTCATTTTTGAGAAGTGTCCCCAATCACCGCATTGATGATGAGTCACTGAAAGAATACTTCTATCGGGGACAGGATGATAATAATAAAGCGGTATTGGATACTATAGCGGGTGGTTCTTATGGGGAGTGTCCTTATGCCTAGATTGCTGAAAAGTTAGAGAAAATCTCTCGGAATAATAAAGCTTGGAGTACTAGGAAGTCAGATACTGGAAGAAACACTTTTGCAGTGCAATCCGCACACAACCCAGCCACAGACGAGATTCGTGAAGAGATGGCTCAAATGAGAACGGAGCTTGGGTTGGTATTAAAACATGTCACTGGGGGTGCAGAAAAGATAAATGCAGTGAACTACTTGTCTAAACCACCACCACCAAATGATGAATATTATTATGAGGAGGACACCTATGCGGTGAATGAGCAGACGAGGGGTTTCCGACCGAATGCCCAAGGCTCCAATCAGGAGAATTGGCGCCAAGGTCAAGGAAACCAAGGTCGGAACTATGGTAATTATAACCGCGAGGGTCATTATGTCCGAGATGGAAATTACAACCGTGACAACAACTTCAACAAGGGTAACTATGGTAACAGAAATGATAGGAGTGGGCCCTATGTTCCTCCTCAAAATCGTGAAGTTGCACCTAGGGATGGTGGAGGTAGTATGGTGCGAGTTGAGGATATGTTGCACAAAATGATGAGGAGGTTCGATGCTAGTGATGAGCACACTAAAGAGTTAATGAGTGATTTAGCGGGTATTGGGCAGAAAGTTGATGCACATGCAATATCGATTAAGCAGCTTGAGTTGCAAATGGCCCAATTATCTGCGACTGTGAAACACGGCAACCAGGCACTCTCCCTAGCAACACTGTCCAAAATCTGAAATATGATGGACATTGTATGACAATCACTACTTAGGGTGGTAAGCAAACCATTGACCCACCTATGCCATCTGATGTGAAAAGGTGATAAGAGATAATGATAAAGTGGTGGAGGTTAGTGGTGAGTTAGAAAATAAATGGGAAAAGATGTTGAAGTGCCCAAAAAGGTGACTCCTATGCCTAGACCCCCCCCCCTTCCTCAAAGATTAGTGAAAAAGACCGAGGATGGTAAATATCGGCGTTTTATAACGATGTTGAAACAACATTGCATCAGTGTCCCTTTTGTAGAAGCTCTGGAACAAATGCCCGGTTACGCCAAGTTTATGAAAGATCTGGTTACGAAGAAAAGTTCAGTCACTTTTGAGGATGATGATAGAATGCAGCATTGTAGTGCTATTGCTACAAGATCTCTTGTGCAAAAGAAAGAAGATCCGGGTGCTTTCACTATTCCTTGTACAATCGGGTTATTACATTTTGCGAAAGCATTATGTGATCTTGGGGCAAGCATAAATCTCATTCCCCTCTCGATTTACAAGAAGTTGGGTTTGGGTGACCCAAACCCCACTGCAATGCGGCTACTGATGGCCTATCGAACAGTAAAAAGGCCTATTGGGATACTCCACGATGTGCTAGTAAAAGTGGAGTCGTTCGTATTTTTGGTCGATTTTGTTATTCTTGATTGTGAAGTCGATTTTGAGGTGCCTATTATTCTTGGGAGGCCATTCCTTGCTACGGGTAGAGCCTTAGTTGATATGGAAAAGGGGCAAATGAAATTTTGGTTGAACAATGAAGAAGTGACCTTTAACGTTTGTAGGTCCATGAGGCAGAGTGGTGAGCTCCAATCGATATCTGCCATATCCTACAAAGTTGAAAAGTCATCTGAATTACAAATAGAAGAACGTCTAGGTATAGAAGCACTAGCAGCAGTGATAATGAATTTTGATAGCGATTGCATTGAAGAGTATGGGTCATTGGTCGCGGCTCTTGATCGAGGTGATGTTTGGTTTAAACCAAAGAAATATGAGTTAGATATGAAGAATCGCGAGTCTCCACCCCCGAAACCATCTATAGAGGAGGCTCCAAAGTTAGAACTAAAAGCTCTACCGCCTCATTTGAGGTATGAATTCTTAGGAAATAATGACACTTTGCCAGTAATCATTGCATCAGACCTGAATATACTACAAGTTGAGAGTTTGGTGAAAGTGTTAAAAAGGTTCAAAAGAGCGATTGGGTGGACTATTGCGGACATTATTGGGATCCCTCCTAGTATTTGTTCTCATAAAATACAACTCATGCCCGATCATAAGCCAAGTGTTGAGCACCAGATACGCTTAAATCCACCTATGCAAGAGGTCGTGAAGAAGGAAATCATTAAGTGGTTGAATGCCGGAGTAATATATCCAATCGCCGATAGTAGTTTGGTATGCCCTGTTCAGTGTGTACATAAGAAATGGGGAATGACTGTGGTCCCCAATGAATTGTTCTAATGAGACCGGTGACCGGATGGAGGGTGTGTATGGATTACCGGAAATTAAATGCATGGACCGAAAAACACCATTTTCCTATGCCCTTCATGGATCAGATGTTGGATAGACTTGCCGGAAAAGGGTGGTACTATTTTCTCGATGGTTATTCAGGGTATAATCAGATTTCTATTGCACCAGAAGATCAAGAGAAAACCACCTTTACTTGTCCATATGGGACCTTTGCGTTCAAGAGAATGCCATTTGGGTTGTGCAATGCACCCACCACTTTTCAGAGATGTATGATGTCGATATTCTCCGATATGGTGGAGGATACTATTGAGGTGTTCATGGATGATTTTTCTGTGGTTGGTGACTCATTCGAGCGGTGTTTGAGTCATTTATCTGAGGTTCTTAAGAGGTGTGAAGACTGCAATCTAGTACTAAATTGGGAAAAATGCCACTTCATGGTGAAAGAAGATATTGTTTTGGGTCATCGCATTTCCGAGAAGGGTATAGAGGTTGATCGAGCTAAATCGAGGTAATAGAGAGACTTCCCCCACCTATCTCTGTAAAAGGTGTGAGAAGCTTTCTTGGGCATGCAGGTTTTTATCGGAGGTTCATCAAAGATTTTTCAAAAATTGCGCATCCGTTGTGCAAACTGCTGGAGAAAGAGTGTAAATTTTATTTTGATGAATCATGTCTTAAAGCATTCGGCGAGTTAAAAGAAAAGTTGGTGTCTGCACCTATCATTATTTCTCCGGATTGGAGCAGTCCATTTGAGGTGATGTGCGATGCTAATGGGGTTGCTCTTTGTGTGGTATTGGGACAAACAAGGGACAAAATCCTTCATCCCAATTACTATGCTAGAAAAGCCCTCAATGAAGCCCAGAAGAACTACACAGTGACTGAGCAAGAGATCCTTGCAGTAGTCTTTGCTTTTGAAAAATTTCGCTCCTATTTGCTAGATACTAGAATTATAGTGCATACTAACCATTCTTTTTGAGATATTTGATGGCAAAGAAGGATGCGAAACCGAGGTTGATTCGTTGGGTATTACTTTTGCAAGAATTTGACTTTGAGGTGAGAGATAGAAAAAGGATCGAGAATCAAGTTGCTGATCACTTGTCCCGTTTAGAAGATGAAGCAATGAGAGAGTTGGGGGATAAGACTGAGATTGATGATACCTTCCCCGATGAGCATGTATTGGCTGCCTCTCAAGACTTAATTCCATGGTTCGCAGATTTTGCGAATTATCTGGCTAGCGATATTGTTCCACCGGACTTGTCCTTTCATCAAGGAAAAAGTTCATGTACGATGTGAAGAAGTTCTTTTGGG
>CM040628.1:44488310-44519885 GCA_022817965.1 Solanum lycopersicoides | reverse complement strand
AAAAAAAATAGACAAACTACCCCCCCCATGGCACACGGATCGTAGGTTTGACGGTCCGTCGCAAGCTGATGTCGGCCGATGGACCGTCACTGAGATGTTTCAACCAATCTGCAATTTTTCTGGTATTGTCGCTACCTGCAAAATTAACACCCATTAAGCGATTCTATTTGTGTTTGACTGACACGTATGACACGGACCTTAAACTACGCTCTACCAACACTCTAACAAAAACGGAAAAAAAGAAAAAGGACTATTACTAGGAAGTCATTAAAAAAAACTAATAGTGGCTTAGAGATACCATATTGGGTTGCCTCCCAACCAGCGCTGATTTAACATCGCGGCACGACGGAGGATACTCGATTACTCAGACTTCTCAAGATGGTATGCCTCGATCACTTCACTAGCTGATTTAGATGCCCCAAAATAGATTTTGATTCGGGTTGTCCGTTACCTTAACCACAACACCCTCCTTATTTTCAAAACTCAAATCGCTCGTGGAATAAGTTGGGTGATCAAGTAAGGCCAGTCATTGTACTTACCGTTGTCCGGAAATAAACGCCAACCTAGAATTGAATAAAAGCACCAAATCCCTTACTATAAAAATCGCGTTTCTCAATTTTGTCATGTATTTCTTCATCTTTTCTTTGTAGAGGTTGAACTTTTCATAGATTAGGCGAAACTTCATCAGTCATTCAACCCATTATAACCTCTGTTCTACAGCTTCATTCCAATCCGATTTTCAACTTCTTCATAGACCACATGGCTTATCTCTAATTCAACCAGTAGGTGACAAGCTTTCCCAATACAAGTTTTTATGGAGCATACCTATGGGATTCTTATATGATGTCCGGTAGGCCCAAGAGCGTCATCAAGCCTCCTTTAACCAGTCCGTTCTACAACGTTACTATTTTGACAAATCTGTTGATCCTCCGATTTCTACAACCTCTACTTGCCCACTAGTTTAAGGATGTAAGAGTTCCACATTATGGCGAACCCCAATATTCAACATAACCCTGTGAAAACAACTGGGGTTGCAAATGGTGTTGGATCCGCCGATCACTAAATAGATTGCCTGGGGTACCAAATCGAGAAAATATATTCTTTTTCGAACGCGGGCGGACACTCTTCCCTTCATTATTTGCGAGGACGACACTTCCACCATTAGACACATAATAAACCGCTACTAGAATGTACTTCATCCCATTAGAACTCACAAAAGGACCATAAAGTCAATACCCAAACATTAAATAACTCAATCACAAGAGATGGATTTAAAGAGAGCTCTTGCTTTCTTGAAATGCCGCCATCTCGTTGCATCTATACACATTGCTTTGGTGAACTCATGAGATGAGCATCTTGATGAATAGTTGGTCAATAGTAGCCACATTGTAAGATCTTATGAGCGGTTCGGATACCACTATGATGTCCACCTACGGGTGAAGAAATGACATGGCCTCCAAGACACTCAACATCTCAACTTCTCGCACACAACGCCGAATAAGCCCATCGGCAACAACATCCTATTATAAGTATGGTTCATTTGGCCAATGACTAAGTCATATCAATCTGATATGGCCAATGTAAATTATGATGTTTATTGAAAGTCCAAATACATGTTAAAGATTGACTTGACAAGATGTAACTCAATGAACTCATAACATAGGGTATGCCAATGATTGGTACAAGTCCCAACATACCCTATAGAAATGAACTTGTGAACATAGTAGCACATTGAATAAGTCCTTATAACTTTCATAACGAATGGTACAAGACTACCAAATAACATTGAACAAGATAAGCTGAGTAATGAAATAACTAAAAGCTTATGAGTTATGAAATTGACCTAGAATGGGGTGTTAAAGGAAGTGAGACAAGTCTCACTTGCACCTAAACAATTATGTTAAAGATACTCACATAAGAGGGTGTTAGAAATCGTGAGACAAGTCTCATTCACACCATGATGATAATGTAAGATTTAAGTTCATATTTATCAAGTAAAGAAAGGGATGACAAGTCATCCATTGAGCTAAGCATACCTCATACTAGAAGAAAACTTCCATAATGTATGAGTCAAATCTAAAAGTTGTAAAGTATAATAAATTGAGATAACCACCGATAGACTAGTAATGAGCTTGTGCAAACACATGTAAGCCTTATGAGATGAGACTACCACCAAGGTGTATAAGGGTCTCCAAATTCTCCTAGTCTTTGAACTATGTCGCCATCATAGGTTACTAGCTAGTGGATCCACTTAAGAAAGCTAGGAAGTAATCGGTTTCACTTTGGCCAGTGAACCACCTCTTTTCAGTGTGGGGAAGACAGTGGATTTCATGTTAGCTCACATGATCTATGTCGGTTAAATGCTAAATATTTCTTTAAGAAAGTAAGAAATAAAGAAAGAAAGAAAGAACTAGGAAGATGAGGGGTGTTCGGATAGGATGATCAAAGGGTGAGGTTAGACTAACTAATGATGTAAGGCATTCTTAGTCATTGCACAGAAAGATCCCAATGGAAGTCTTAAAAGAATATCCTAAGTCAACCTAGCATGGTCAAAGTGAACATGAGATCAAAGAAGAAGAAATGTAAGTTCAAAGTGAACTAAATAAGCAAAAGCATAAGAATATCAAATCATCAGTGTTTGATAACAATGAAGTTTTAACAGTTATTAGGTTATGCCAATAAAGGGAGCAAAACATAATGACTCATCAATTGGAGTATGAATATATGCCCCAGCATCTTTATATTATGCAAATGATCAAAGAATGGGCATAGCCAATAAAAATTGGCTTATAAAGACTTCATGCCCAATTTAACAATTATGGAAAGAACAACTTGTGACTAGGGTAGTCAAATCATTTCCTTAGTCTTTTGGATTACTTACTTTATTCATTGTAGCAATGGGACTACAATGAATCATTGAACTTGCAAGTAAAATATAGGATCAAAGGAGATCATTGAACTACACAACAAAAAGAATAAAAGACTGAAAAATAAACTAAGTCTCGGAGAGGGAGCTCTCGGCCTAAGGGGAGAAAAATATTAAATTTTGATTGAGTTGTTGTAAAATTATGTTCATGATTCCAAGGTCTTATGTTCATATAGAAAATGAGTTGTCTGCTTTAAATGCATGAAAATATGTCATATTCATAGCATGATTCATAAATAACGAATTAGGAAAGTGAAGTGAATTCACTTTCAAGAAATGGAATGTTGCTATAGGAAGAGCTTTCCTTGATCATGCATAGTCCTTATGTGTTTATGTGCATACACCCATACTTTAGTACAATTGTGTATTAACCCATATACAATTACTATTTTTATAGGTGCAGGTCCTTGTAGAAGATTGAAGATCAGTTGAAGCTATTTTGACTAGTACGTCCAGACTTAGGTAGGTCCTCTTGAGTTCGAGGATGCTTACGCATTATTTTCTAGCTTTAGTAGATTAGACATAGCTAGTGGATGTTGTTCCTACCGTTTCCTTTAAAACATTTGCTCAAGCTTTTGTATTAAGGCCGGTTTGGCAACGATTAATGATATTATGAATTCTTCATTTCAATTGTTCAATCTGTTAATAGATGGTTGTTCATTTTGAGTTGTTAGTATATCATTTTTATGCAAGAATTATATGAAGTCTAAGTACACTTCAGTAAATTTAAAAAGTTTTAAATTTTCCGCTAAATTTAACTGTATGATTGGGATGAAAGCTAAAAAGAGGCTTGTCTGCAACCTCTGAGAGGTTAACAATGCCGGTCTCATCTAGGGTCTATGACCTGGGTTTGACAAGGGTTAGGGTATAAGTTTTCTTTAGGTTTTATGGTCCAAGGTTTAACATTTAAAGTTTAAAATCTATGGTTTAGTATTTAATTTTTTTTAATAGAACGACCCTTGTGGTGGGTCAGGGGCTGAGCAACACCCCCACACCTTATCATTTATTAAATCAAAAGTACATAGAGGGGGGCATAGACCTTACCTCCGATCCTAAGGTAGGTTATGAGTTGATCAACCCAATAAGGTTATTCAACTCAACCCTATTACATCATGTTGTATTCAAAAATAAAGTAAGCACCTATGGAGGACTCCTACTTAATACATAGATTACTAGAATACATAAACAAGGGAGACTCTCCTTTTTACAAGAAAAGTCTATAGTAAGTAAAAGAACCTATCAAAATAACCACATCAAAGACATAGTCATTACAAATAGGATGCATAAAAAAGAACCCGAATCTTGTACAACTTGTAAACACAAGAATTCCTTGAATTTTAACAATACAATAATATTAAAGACCTCTACTTCTAGGTCTAGTAAAAGGCCTTCCAATATTCCCGCAACTTGTATTATGTCTTGTTGTCCTCCTTCTTCTTGGTGACAACCCTTCTTTATCTCTAACATCTTGAATTTCGTCTTCATATTCAGTGTGAAAGGTGGATTTAACTTCCTCTTCATCTTCATTACTTTCCAAGGATCTAGTATCTTCATCATACTCTCCTCGGAATCAATAAGAGTATTTAATGTTTGGGTTTGTGTATTTTGGGCTTAGGGTTTTGGGTTTACGGTTTAGGGTTAGAGTTAGGGTTAAGGTTAGGGTTAGTATTTTTTGTTTAGGGTTTTTGGGTTTAGGGTTTACGATTCGAGATTTAATATCAATGGTTTAGTGTTTAATATTTGGGTTTTGGTATTTTGTGCTTGGGGTTTAGGGTTTTTGGTAGGGTTAGGGTTAGCGTGAAGACCATGTCACAATTTCTGAGGAGGAATTGGAATGGGCAAGGAAAGTTATGGAGTTGGCAAATTCTGGTTTGCTACGAGTTAGATCGAAAGATGAAATGAAATCTACAAGTAAATCGCTAGAGGAATGATCTGATGTGATTCAAAATATTGAGGTTCATTATTTTAATAGTGAAACTAAAAATTGACAAGTAAGTATATCGACTGGGTTGCGAATGAAGGTACGATCAGATTCAGCTACGGCGAACATAAATCCAGATATTAGGATATGTCCTAGTAGTCAGGACGAGCAAAGGATAGAAAAATCTAATAAAAATAGGGTGTAATACGCATTCTTCAAGTATTGGATGGTTGCGCTGAAGCTCCGATTAACATTGGGGATGATGGCTTTCAAGGGAAAACCTCCAATGTTGAACGTGTTATTCCTCCTAAAAGATTTGATAATGTTCAACCTATTACCAAAGAGGCCAAAAATCTGCAAATACAAGAAATTATTCAACCAAGTCGCAAGAACCTGGTTGAAAATGCTGTTAGTTCGATGTTGGATATTGACATCTATTCTTTGGCAAAAGATAAAGAACTGGATCAATCAAGAACAATGGCAAAGTCTTGAAAATTTGGAAATTCAGGGGAGACGAATCAGCACACGGGTGATAGCCAGCATCTTGAGCATGTTCTTGGTGATGGGCCGAGCAGTCATGATAACGTACCTGCAAGGAAAAATGATGAAGAGTTGAATGCAAGTAAGATCACTACGAATAACAATAATCCTAATATTAGTAATGCACAATCTATCAACACGAAGAATGTTGGTTTAAATGTTGTTATTGAGGATGGTAATAGTGGTTTGGCTGCTGTTGTGCAGGATGGTAGTAGTGGAAATAGGGGTCCGCGAGTTACTGATACTAGTTTGAGTACAGTGGTCCATGTAACTGATGTTACAAAGAATCCTTATATCCCAAATTATTCAGTGAGAACTGTTGTGAATTTAGCTGATGGTACTGTAATTAGGACTGCTAAGAATGGGGTTCAGGGATTACCAATGTTGCTAAGAATAGTCAACAACCATTTCAACAAATATCTAACACTTTTGTGCGACATAATCAACAGCCTAATTCGAATTTGAAAGGATAAAAAGGATATAGACAACTTAGGGAACAAAAATAGGTTGATCAACAAGAGCCAACTCCATATATTGTAATTCAAACTTATGGAGCTAGGCTTAGATGTAATTTGGACAAAACTGCTGCTCCAATATTGTTTGAAACACCTAAAATTACTACGAAGCAAGGTAGAACTGCTGTTATATTTAGTGCAGAAGATTTTTTTATTATATGGACTGAAAGGTGCAAGTATATTCTAATTGGCAAGTTTAGTAATGTAATGCCTAAAGTTGAGCTGATTAGACTGAGTTTTTTCAACCACACTCAATTTTCATGTGGAGTTAAAATTGCCCATTTCATTGATAGGCATGTCATCATTGATTTGGATAATGAACTTGACTTTGTAACAGTCTGGACTAAACAAAGAATGACTATTGAGGAACACCCTATGAGAATTCAAACATGGACTTCTACTTGTAAACATATTGAAGAAACTCCAATTGTACCTATTTGGATAGCACTTTCGGAGCTTCGTTGGCATTGTTATTATAAAGATATCTTAACAGCCATGTTATCGGCAGTCTGTAAGGTATTATATCTAGACAATGATACTGTGAACAATACTAGGGGTAGCATGGCAAGGGTTAGGATTCAACTTGATCTACAAAGGAAAGACCTAAACATGTTTGGCTTGGTTATGATTAAGAGGATTTGTAAAAGGGTCAATGAAAATGTATCGAGTATGAAAATGTGCCTGCGTATTGTCCTTATTGCAAGCACCAAGGCCACATTCATTTACATGCTTTCTAATATAAGATATCATCCCTTATGCCCTCTTCACAATTTAACTAAGGAATCCTTAAGTCACTCTAGATTAGGTACTCATTCATTTACATGATTTCTAATATAAGTCATTATTTCAGTAGTTCATTAAGAGAAATTCATCACATAAGGACATTCAAGTAATGGTCTTGGAGAAGACCTAGGGAATCTCACTACCATCTTCAAAGCATATTGTGAAATGTCTAAATAGCGTCCCATACCACCACCTAAACTTCATAGAACTTCTCTAATGCTAATAGGTATCCCACATGATGAGAATAATCAATAACCGAAATAGACCATGGTAGCAAAAAAATTGAATCCGGAGTTCTATCCTACTCCAATGAGGGTGTTCTACTTGCCAATGGTAGAACTTAGACACATCCCATGTAGGAAAATGGTTAACAAAAATGAAGGGCTTACTTTGTATTCTAGCCTCATACATTAACTAGAAATACTTCCCTTACAATACTGACTCGGTGCTAGCCTTTGTTCTCATAGATTCATTCACATTAAGGTTCATACAAAGACGTTCCATAATAAGTTCATAACCCAATTACATTTACCCTACCAAAGAGGTCCTCTAGGGCTGCCTTTCAATGGCGACAAGAAGCTCATAATGACTTTCCTGTTATACCCTCATATAATAACAAAAACACATTGGTGGTTTACTACCCCTTGTGGACATAAAATAGGAGCTAAAAGAGTTTACAATAAACAAAGAAAAATGATGGAATGGATAAAAGGAAATGAAAAAATAAATCAAAAATTAGAAACCATAAAAGAAGTAAATAAAGTAGAAATTATAATTTTTTCAATAGATAAATTAAGCTTAATAAATAAACAATTAGAAGCCTTATATAATGAAAACCCTTAGCTTTTTTACTTGTACCTGCAACTGCAATATCTAACTTGTTAGTAAATTGAGTTTTTAGGTGTTTCTCAACGTCACCTTTTAGCTCTGGCTGTTTACCGTCTGCCTCACGACGTAACTCCGCATTTTTATAGTCATGCTGCTGACTGTTATCTGTAGCTTTAGATTTCAGATAGAAATATTAAAATCCATTACTACACTTTGTACTAAAGTGGACAGTATGGATAAAGAAATACAAAAGCTTAAGATTAATGAAGTTAATCTGAAATCTAAAGCTACAGATAACAGTCAGCAGCATGACTATAAAAATGCGGAGTTACGTCGTGAGGCAGACGGTAAACAGCCAGAGCTAAAAGGTGACGTTGAGAAACACCTAAAAACTCAATTTACTAACAAGTTAGATATTGCAGTTGCAGGTACAAGTAAAAAAGCTATGGAAAACCCTATTCCAAGAAATACAAACTTAAATAGCCTATTTACAAAACCTTTTATACAAAAAACCCAGATAGTAGAAACCTCAACTCCACAAACAGTTACTTACGCAGCCAGTATAAACAAAGAAAAGAACATATATAACCATATTTCCAAAAATTATATTGACAACATATTTCAGATAATAACCTTTCTAAATACCAAACCAAGATCAACAACCACTACAGTTAAAACACAAGATTATGTAACCCAGAAATTACAGGGTTATAATAAACTCATTGCTCAACCAAAAACAAACCCCAATTTAGTCAAAACATGTTTTAATTATGGTTTACTAAGTACAGTTTATACATATACAGGCGAAGAATTAAGTGGAATACCAGAAGTCCACAAGTCATTTTTGATATACAAAAGATAACTAAAGGAAATTTATTCTTTGTGAAGATATATACAGCAACGGCAGAAATACTCTTTAATGAGATAAAACCAATAATTCAAGTAGTAAAAATTGGTTTAACCCAAGATATGATTATACCGGAAGAAATAGGACAACAACCGGAAATACCAAAAAATGAGATAGCAAGCTTTCTTGCAAATAAAAGAATAATTGGATTATCTACGATTATTCAAGAATTAGCAAATAATTATTTACAAGGCAAAGCTATATGGAGCTATTATTCAAGAGATCATTTGATGATTTATGCAAATTCTCGAGAAGTTAGACAAGGAGATATGGATGAAGTTCAAAAATGGATATTATCCTTGTTAAAACCTGAAGATATTCCAACAACTAGAGCAATAAAAAAGGGATTTATTTCTGATGAATTATTAATCAGATATTGTAAGATAATTGGACATAAATACCCAGATCATATATGCTCAAAATGCAATGAAGGTGATAAAGATATTCCCGCAGTATTATTCGAGTAAAGAAGATAGAGACCAAGAGATAAAGAAGAACGACAAAGAAGATAAGAGACAAAGAGATAAGAATCTTTGACAAATGTAAAAAAGATAGTCAAAAGTAGTTAAAGTATGTCGGCCATACTTGGCCATTATTGTAAAGTTAGTTTGTCATTTTTATTAAAGTTTGTCGGCCATATGTAAAAAAGTTAGGCCACTAGTAAAGTATTTTAACGTTTTGTGTCGGCCATAATAGTAGGCCAATAATGTAAGTTTGTGTATAAATAGAGGCTTTAGTCCTCAGTAATAGAGATCATCGATCATCAATCCTCCACTTTTCTTCATATCTCTCTTCATATCTCTCAAATCCCCCTTCCGCCCCATATTGGTATCAGAGCCGAGTTAGATGTGGTTCCTTAATGCGACCCATCGACACGGAGCTTTGGCTCAGCGCTACCGTTGGCTCCCTGCGGGTTAAAGCCTTAACGTGTGCGACTCGTGGTGGAGTAAAACGATTTGGTCTCAGACTAGCTCTGATTCCAATATCGGTATAGCCGCCCATTTTTTTGGTATCAGATAAAACAAAATATAATCAGCTATGGAGAACGAATCTAACAAGAAGGTATGTTTAAATTTGCATATGAGTAGCTAAACTTAGTTATTCCTGATAATCTTTAGTAGATTATAAGTGTTTATCATGTTATAATAATGTTATAATAGTCATCTCTTAGAAGGTTTACTATGGAAAATATCTTGTGAGTAAGTATGCCTAGACTATGCCGTCCTAAGATGGAAACCGCCAGGCGAAGGAATGCCGTTAGGGGAGTACATGATTGTAGAAGGCGCTGTTAAGGTAACTGAGAACAAGAGAAAACCCATAAGTAATGACTAGATGAGATGAATATTATACTGTTATTAAATTTGATAACTGCATATAAACTATAAAGAGATTAAAAGGAATAATGTTTTTTAGTGAAAATACAAGATTTAATATAACTATGCCTACATATTTGTTAGATAGACATAATGATTATATGATACTATTGTTTTATATATTGACTGGTCTTAATGCTGATATACGAAGAGAAATTTATGACATATTAGTAATGAATGAAGTAATTGAAGAAATGACTATAGGATGGAATGAGCTATTTATAGGAACTGAAGATTTAAATGATTTAGAATATTTATTTGATGATTTAGAATTATATAGAGATCAATGATAAATTATAGATATTTACGACTTTGGAAAGAAGTTAAAGATAAAATAACTTTAGAAGAAAAGTTATTATATGAAAATGTAAATAGATATATATATCTTCGAGAAGAAGAATATTTAGAATATATAGAAACTAATGCTAAAGAAATACAAAGACTTAATATAATTAAAAACGACTATTATGAGAAAATATTTCAATAATTAACAAATACAAATGAATAAAGAAGAATACGCAGTAGAAGAAAAAATATTCGAAAATCCAGAAGGATTAACAATAAAAATAGTATTTTCAAACTTAGGAAGAAGATATAAGAAAATAGGAGATAAAATGTATTTAATGCTAGAAAAAGAAACAGCAAAACTAGAAGATAGTTTAACAGCTATGATAAGAATAATAAAAGAAAATGAAGATATAGATAGATCTAAAGAAATAAAAAGAATAGAAATACAAGCTAAACAAGAAATTCAAATTAAAAATAATAGAATTAGTGAATTAGAAAATGAATTAAATCAATTAAAATTATTATATGAAAAGAAACAAAAAGAAAAACAATTAGCTAAAGAAAAAGAACAAGAAATAAATTTAGAAATTGAAATAAATAAAATGAAAGAAATTTTAAATGAAAATGAAAATCTAGAAAATCTAGAAGTAAATAATATAGAAGAACTAGAAGAATTAGAAGAAAGAAATTCAGAAGTGAGTACTATAAGTGAAACATATACAGAAATGTTAGAAAAAATCGAAACAACAGAAAAATTAAAAAATTTAGAAATAAATACAAGTAATATGAATAAACCAGGAACATCTACAGAAAAAAGTAAAAATCCTAGACATAATCCTAGAACATCAACACCAACATACTCTACAAAAAGTTATGAAAGTTCAGATAGAATAGAAGCTATATGGAATAGTAGATTAAATAAAGAATGGACGCCTACAAATATAACAGAAACAAATAATTTTTTAAATCTAGATTGTGTAAAAGATGTAAACAACGTAATCCTATTATGGATAGGAAATTTAGCAAAACAATTAGTAGATAATAAAATAACAATAAGAGAAACCCCAAAATATATAGAAAGAACATTAATAGGAGTAACCAAATTATGGATAGATAATTTAACCGAAGAAGGAAAACAAGCACTTAGAAGTGATAAAAAGGTAGATGGATCAACAACAACATCTAATATAGACATATTAGAAAAATATGAATTAGCAATAAGAAATGAATTTGGAAGTATGACTACAGATATAAAAGAACAAAATAAAGAACAAATAATAAATAAGCAGTTAATGTCAAAATTAGCAATATGTGATATGTGTTATTTAGAAGAATATACATGCGCATTTAAAGATTTTTATTATAAATCAAAATATACTACAGAAGAAGCTAAAGAAATTAGAAAACAATATTTTATAAAATTACCAGAACCATTTAGTACCAAAATAATAAAGGATTGGAATAATGATGAAATGACAGATACATTAGGATCTAGAATAACATATTTAAAACATTGGTTTATAAAATTATGTGAAGATCAAAAAGAAAAATATAAAATGGCCAAAGTATTAATTAAAAATCTAAAATGTTGTAAAAATAAAATAGCACCTCAATTTGGATGTAATGAAAAATATTATAAAAAACCTAGAAAAAATAAAAAATATAGGAAAACCCCTAAGAGATATAAATATAAAAATCCAAGAAAAAGAAATTATGTAAAAAATGATCAAGAAAAAGTAAGATTTAAAAGAAAAAAGAAATTATCCGATTGTAATTGTTACAATTGTGGTAAGATAGGACATTTAGCTAGAGATTGTAAATTACCAAAAGAAATAAAAAATAAAAGAATTGCAGAAATAGTTATTGATAAAGAAAAATATATGCAAATAGATTATATAGATTATGAGTTAAGTGATAATGATAGTATCTATGAGATTTCAGATATTGAAATAGAATCTGAGAATGATAATTTAAGTATAGAATCAGATAACAACAGTATAGAATATAATGACTGAAACTGATATAAAATTAATATCAAAAGAAAAATATCAAGATGAAGATTTTGAAGAACAAAAGATAATATTTGATAATAAAATATTTCAACAAATAAGAAATAAAGAATTAGACTTAAGCGTACAAAAAATATTAAAAATACCTTTAATTAACAATTGGTTTAAGAAAAGTAATGAAGAATATTATGTAGTTAGTCAAAAAGAACATATTATTGATTGCAAATATACAAAAGGAAAAGCACAAATACCTATACTAAATAAAAGAGTAATAAATCAAGAAATACAACAAATAAAAACTAAAGTACCTATTAAATATGTACATTTAGGAGCAACAGAAATATTAATAAAAGCGTGTTTTAGAGAAGGAATAGATACACCAATAGAAATATATTTAGCAGACGATAGAATTATACAACCTATAGAAAAAAGCGTAATAAGTGCAATAAAAGGAAATTTAATATACCAAAAATTTAAATTTATAATAAGTGCAAATTATTCAATAGCTTTAACAGATAAAAATATAGATAAATCCTTAGTGTTATATTGGAATTTATCAGGAATTAAATTAGCACCTGGAAGTAAGATATTTACAGTAAGATGTAAAAATTTATATATATTAACAACTAAACATAAAATTATAGCAGAAAATAAAATCAATAGGATTAAGATAGAAAATCCTTTTGAACAAATTATTTCAATAATCGATAGAAATGATTATAGTTACAAGGATATTGACTTAGAAGAAGATTTACAAATAGTAAGAGATAGAATAAATACTCCAAGTATATTGAGTAAAAGTACATCATCAAGAGCTAGTACCTCAAAAAGAAAATACGAATTAACAGAAAACAACTATTATTATATAACAGGAATTATAAATGATAAAAAATACAAAATATTAATCAATACAGGACAGGAAGATAATTATATAAATAAAGAACTTGTATTAGAAGAAGAAGTTATAAGAACAGGACAAGAATGCCCTGAATTACCTAGTGAAATAATATTATATGAAGAAATAGTAGAAAAAGAAGTGATTATAGGAGGAATCCTATTAACCATACAGTTTAAAATAAATAATGAAGAACAGAATATAACTTTAGGAATAAACTGGTTAGATCAATTTATCCCGTATAAAATTGAAGAAAACAAATTAATATTAACATGTCAGAATAAGAAGATAATAATACCAAGAACGTAAAAGAATAATGAAAATATATATTCTTGCTAAGATAATTATAGAAGGATATTACAATAGATATTATACACCTATGATAGATACAGGAGCAGAAGCAAATATATGTAAATATAATTGTTTACCTGAAGATAAATGGGAAAAATTAACTACACCTCTAGTAGTAACAGGATTTAATAATGAAAGTAGTTTAATAACTTATAAAGCAAAAAATATAAAAATACAAATTTGGGATAAAGTATTACTAATAGAAGAAATGTATAATTTTGAATTTACAACAAAAGATATGCTTTTAGGAATGCCATTTTTAGATAAGTTATACCCTCATATAATAACAAAAACACATTGGTGGTTTACTACCCCTTGTGGATATAAAATAGGAGCTAAAAGAGTTTACAATAAACAAAGAAAAATGATGGAATGGATAAAAGGAAATGAAAAAATAAATCAAAAATTAGAAACCATAAAAGAAGTAAATAAAGTAGAAATTATAATTTTTTCAATAGATAAATTAAGCTTAATAAATAAACAATTAGAAGCTTTATATAATGAAAACCCTTTAGCAGGATGGGAAAAACATAAAACAATTGTAAAAATAGAGTTAATAGATGAAAATAGTATAATAACTCAAAAACCATTAAAATATAATTTTGATGATTTAACTGAGTTTAAATTACAGATAGATGAACTATTAGAAAATAAGTATATACAAGAAACCAATAGTAAACATACAAGTCCAGCATTTATAGTAAATAATCATAGTGAACAAAAACGAGGTAAAAGTAGAATGGTAATAGATTATAGGAATTTAAATGCCAAAACTAAAACATATAATTACCCTATACCCAACAAGATATTAAAAATAAGACAAATACAAGGATATAATTATTTTAGTAAATTTGACTGTAAGTCAGGTTTTTACCATTTAAAGTTAGCAGATGAATCTAAACATTTAACAGCATTCACAGTACCGCAAGGTTACTATGAGTGGAATGTGCTACCCTTTGGATATAAAAACGCCCCAGGTAGATATCAACATTTTATGGATAATTATTTTAACCAACTAGAAAATTGTATAGTATATATAGATGATATATTATTATATTCAAGAACACAAGAAGAACATATTAAGTTATTAGAGAAATTTATACATATAATAAAAATTTCAGGAATAAGTTTAAGCCAAAAGAAAGCTGAAATAATGAAATCACAAATAGATTTTTTAGGAATTCAGATAGATAAAAACGGAGTAAAAATGCAAACGCACATAGTACAAAAAATAATCTCTTTAGATGAGAATATAGATACAAAGAAAAAATTACAATCCTTTTTAGGATTAGTAAATCAAGTAAGAGAATATATACCTAAATTAGCTGAGTATTTAAAACCATTACACAAGAAATTAAGAAAAGATGTAGAATATCATTTTGATAAAAAAGATAAAGATTATATTAAAAATATTAAAAATATATGTAAAACATTACCAAAACTATATTTTCCTGATGAAAATAAAATATTTGATTATATATTAGAAACAGACTCTAGTGATCATAGTTATGGAGGAGTTCTAAAATATAAATATGAAAATGAAAAAATCGAATATCATTGTAGATATTATTCAGGATCATATACTGAACCACAAATAAAATGGGAAATTAATCGTAAAGAGTTATTCGCATTATATAAATGTTTATTGGCTTTTGAACCATATATTGTTTATAACAAATTTATTGTTAGAACAGATAATACTCAAGTTAAATGGTGGATAACAAGAAAATTAGATGATTCAGTAACTACAAAAGAAATAAGAAGATTAGTATTGAATATACTAAATTTTACATTTACAATTGAAGTTATTACAACTAACAAGAATACAATTGCAGATTACCTATCAAGACAAAGGTACTCAAACTGAGAAAGATACAATGGAAGAAATACTAAAATCCATTACTACACTTTGTACTAAAGTGGACAGTATGGATAAAGAAATACAAAAGCTTAAGATTAATGAAGTTAATCTGAAATCTAAAGCTACATATAACAGTCAGCAGCATGACTATAAAAATGCGGAGTTACGTCGTGAGGCAGACGGTAAACAGCCAGAGCTAAAAGGTGACGTTGAGAAACACCTAAAAACTCAATTTACTAACAAGTTAGATATTGCAGTTGCAGGTACAAGTAAAAAAGCTATGGAAAACCCTATTCCAAGAAATACAAACTTAAATAGCCTATTTACAAAACCTTTTATACAAAAAACCCAGATAGTAGAAACCTCAACTCCACAAACAGTTACTTACGCAGCCAGTATAAACAAAGAAAAGAACATATATAACCATATTTCCAAAAATTATATTGACAACATATTTCAGATAATAACCTTTCTAAATACCAAACCAAGATCAACAACCACTACAGTTAAAACACAAGATTATGTAACCCAGAAATTACAGGGTTATAATAAACTCATTGCTCAACCAAAAACAAACCCCAATTTAGTCAAAACATGTTTTAATTATGGTTTACTAAGTACAGTTTATACATATACAGGCGAAGAATTAAGTGGAATACCAGAAGTCCACAAGTCATTTTTGATATACAAAAAGATAACTAAAGGAAATTTATTCTTTGTGAAGATATATACAGCAACGGCAGAAATACTCTTTAATGAGATAAAACCAATAATTCAAGTAGTAAAAATTGGTTTAACCCAAGATATGATTATACCGGAAGAAATAGGACAACAACCGGAAATACCAAAAAATGAGATAGCAAGCTTTCTTGCAAATAAAAGAATAATTGGATTATCTACGATTATTCAAGAATTAGCAAATAATTATTTACAAGGCAAAGCTATATGGAGCTATTATTCAAGAGATCATTTGATGATTTACGCAAATTCTCGAGAAGTTAGACAAGGAGATATGGATGAAGTTCAAAAATGGATATTATCCTTGTTAAAACCTGAAGATATTCCAACAACTAGAGCAATAAAAAAGGGATTTATTTCTGATGAATTATTAATCAGATATTGTAAGATAATTGGACATAAATACCCAGATCATATATGCTCAAAATGCAATGAAGGTGATAAAGATATTCCCGCAGTATTATTCGAGTAAAGAAGATAGAGACCAAGAGATAAAGAAGAACGACAAAGAAGATAGAGACAAAGAGATAAAAATCTTTGACAAATGTAAAAAAGATAGTCAAAAGTAGTTAAAGTATGTCGGCCATACTTGGCCATTATTGTAAAGTTAGTTTGTCATTTTTATTAAAGTTTGTCGGCCATATGTAAAAAAGTTAGGCCACTAGTATAAAGTAAAGTATTTTAACGTTTTGTGTCGGCCATAATAGTAGGCCAATAATATAAGTTTGTGTATAAATAGAGGCTTTAGTCCTCAGTAATAAGAATCATCGATCATCAATCCTCCACTTTTCTTCATATCTCTCTTCATATCTCTCAAATCCCCCTTCCGCCCCATATTGGTATCAGAGCTGAGTTAGATGTGGTTCTTTAATGCGACCCATCGACACGGAGCTTTGGCTCAGCGCTACCATCATGTTATAACAACAAAGTATGTATAAGAGTTCATAACCTTACAACATATGCAAGACCCTTACTCATGACCCCTTACTAAGCTTACTAGTGCAATGACAAAGTGAAGCCCCATAACCCCACTTAACCAAGTAAACCAACCAAAGGATCAGAAATAATGTCTAACTTCATATAACGTAGCATCATGAGTATTCATCATCGTATTAGTAATATAGACCAACAACATGTTCATAAGTGAAACCAACATCATATAGTATCATTAGCATGTAAAGTCAACATATATATATCATTTACTTCATAAAAACATAAGAACATCCTCCTAGCACTTCCCTCAAGGCCAACTAGTGCACTGTATATGTAGAATCTCATACCTTTACCTAGACTAAGTCAAACCCTTTAAGTCACCCTAGTTAGAGTTCAATTTATTACTTCATTTTTCTTTCGGGAATATCTTGCCTTAACCAACATAGACCACATGTGCTAATGTCAAATCCGATATCATGAAACCCTACACCAAAAGAAGGTGGACTACAATCCAAGGTAGTACCAAAATATGAACATAGAATCTAGGTGGATCCACTAGCTAGTATTCCTATGGGGGCAACATAGTTCAAGATCTAGGAGACATATTTGAGACCCTATTTATGTCATTGTCATTGTAATCTCTATATCATGAGTACAATAGTGAACCTACCTTCCCTACTTGGGAAGGGACACTCCTCACTACTACTTCGCTCGGTGGTAAGCTAGAGTCCCTTTTGTAAAGTCTTTCTTTAACAATCATAACTTAGTTTAGGTCATAGGAGACTAACTCCTTGTATAGTCATAGTCATTATCTCAATAGGAATTGCATGAGAATGTCCTTTCATTACAACCCTCATATATGATATGTACACATTATCATTATCATGTCATAGTAACACACATAGGTAATTCATAACTATCATTATATCATTTAATCTTAGTGATAATATCAAAATTCACATAATTAAGATATTTTAATTGCATCATCGTACCAACACCTACTTAATAAAATCACAAGATATGCTTCAATTGAAATTCATCATCAAGTACAAGCCATCACAATTGAAGTAAATGTTTAAGATCACAAAGACTTACCCAATCTCCTTCAAAAGACATCATACATGGTCTTACCATCAACTAACCACTTTCATCCAATAATAGGTGTCATAACATCATACAATATTAATCCATACAATAACTAAGTCAATTGTATCATGACTATCCAAATTAACTTCAATTGATTACCCCGTTAGGGGAATAGGGTTCATCATGAATTCTTCAAGAAATAGACTCAATCCCAACAATACATTACCGTATACATTTAATGAATGAATTAGAATAGTTAAGACAACTCTAACTATCAACACATTCTTCAATTCCCATCAACCCACAAGTAAGATCCAAGATTTGGGGAAATTGGGGAAGAGACATGATCCATACGAAATTACCCTTAATTAGCATCAATTACTCAAAAATATACACTTAATTAGCCATGTATAATCACATTTAGGCATAATCAATCATCAATTTCAAGTTTAGAAGAAAACCAATTTGTTGAAAAAAAAACTTGGAATTGGGTGATTTAGAAATCAGCTTTGAGAGGACCTTTTGGGGAAAGGAATTTCAAGAGTGAAGAACCCATATCTTAATGAAGCTTAATACACGAAATTCAAGTGAAATCCTAGAGAAATGCATCTTCTCCTTCAAGCTTTCTTCTTCCTTCAATCGAGGTTGAATACAAAGAGAAAGTAGAGAGAGGTGAGAGCTTTTGGGTTTTGATTTGGGGATTTGATTTGAGTGAGTAAATGTGAGGGAAAACGATATAAAATCAATATATAGGACCCCCCATGAAATGCCCAAAATATCCCTCACTTAAGTTAACCTTTTAATGAAGTCAAACTTCAATTCCAAATTTCAGATTTTTGTCGGGGAACAAGTTCGCGATGTGGAGCTTCTCCCGCAAGATTTTGTAATTTAATTATGCAGACAGAAGAGTCCGTGACGTGCCTTATTTCAGCCAAGTGGGACCTAGTCCGCGACGCAGACTTATTTCAGCCAAGTGCAATTTGGCTTCTGCTTTGGCAGCTTGCTTGGCTATGTTTGGGGTCCCTTCGGGGACCCTTAGGGTGGCCCATGGAGGGTCAGACCTGGACGTTTTCGCCCTATATACATTATTTTACCAATTTAAAGTCTTTTTACCAGTTTTATACTTCATTTGACACTACTAAACCTTCATGAAACCTAAGAACGTTTTACTAGTTCAAGTGCACTAACTTCCGGACGTCATGAACGTTTCTTTACGTCTTGATTCTAAAACTTCCTAAATAGTTTATAAAAATTATTTTAGGACTTATGAAAGTGTTACTAACCTTTGACCAACATGTGAGGCTATAGATTAGGTCTTGCACTTTTGGAATGTTCCATTATCCCCCGTTAGAAATATTCGAACTCGAATGACACCAAAATCTTTTGTAGGGAAAGGATACACAACGAAAAAATAGGATTTTAGTTACACTTATTTAGTGGCAATTATTCATTTACGACTAATTAAATCTTTAAACTAGATTAATAGTGGCATATGAACAATAGCCGCTTGAACATATCTTTTTAGTGACAATAAATTAATATGCAGTAAAACACTAAATTGAACCTTCTTTCATCCTTTAATTTTTTCCTCCAAATATTTTTACTACTACTGTCAAACCTCTATAAATTAATATAGGTGGTACCATGAAATTTTATTATTTTATAGAGATATTATTTAATCGATAAATTAAAATTTATTCATTTAAAGAACAATCTGAGATTTAATGATGGTTATTTTTGAATATATAAAAATCATTGTATCTTACTAATTTATGTATCATATTTATTGATATCACATTTTTAATAACTATACATAAAGTACAATGAATACATCAAGTCATTGTATCTTACTAATTCCAACCTCGTGATGTTGGGATGATAAGAGCTTTCAAGATGTATTATCGAACATATTTTATCTAGGATATTAGAAGAATATAAAGTGGGACAAACTAATCCAGGAAAGATTAATGGTTTGGATGATATCAATTTTGTAATCCCTGATTGGATAACAAATATATATAAAACAATATCAAGTTATTTTCGACACTGTGCAATTCGTCTAGGGGATGCAATCTCAAAGAATTTAAATGAATCTACTTGTAGTAACGTCATTCATGAACTTGAGGTTCTTGACGAATAATATCAGATACTACAATAAAATGGATGTCACTAACCTGTTAAATTATCCGGGTGAAAGTTATACATGTTCTGAGGTCCAGAACTTAGAAGAAATTGTGAATACCATAAAAAAAATCAATGTTGATGATGAAGTTGGAGATGATATTATATCTTGGAACCAATTAAGCATAAGAAATGTTTATCGTATTTAGAACTCTTCATGTTTTATGGTGCAATTCTAAAAGACAACACCGGATCTCTTAGATGCAATAAGAAAAGTTAGAGATGAGCTTCACCTAGATTTAAATTTTTAAGAAAAATAGAACACTATAGAATCACATTTCACTAAATTGTCTTAGATATATTTGTAATTTTAAAGAATTATTAATTCATCATATTAATGAGAACATATATTTATATAGGGGTCTTCTGAAAATATATTATCTTATCGAAATTGATGATTTTTTCCATTGGCCCAAGTCGGGACCGGAAGAAAATATTATTTTAGAAAGATTATTCATTTATCGAGTATTAGTTTTAGAGGTTATACTTTATTAACTCTTCTGTCCAATTATTATTCAAATTATTTTTTTTTTAAGAAAACCCTATTATGCTATTGTTGCGCATAACCTCGAGAGTTATGACTTCTCCAAGTTTGTTAAAGTTTCATTATAGGCATATCAAAGAACTTCTGTTAAAGCCATTCACTTGGTTCATTGGTTCAAAGGTAAGATACGGTACTATCCATCTCCATAGGTAATCTAACGTTTCAATTCCATACGAATTCCTAATATCAGATTCTACAGCTACATACATCTGAACAATTTATGACTGAAACGACCCCTCTTCACATAACCACTACTATGATTTTGCAACTGCCCTTTTATTTTTGTGTCAACTGTTTAAAACTATTTAAGCAAAATATTATTTGGGAATTCCGTAAAGATGTCAGGTTTTAATATTTTGTTCTTAATTTACGCTTTTTGTAGATTTTACAGAATTCATTCTTAGTCTTCACTTTCTTGTCTTTTTCGAGCAATGATTCTTTTTCCCAGGTACTCATAATGTAGAGCTAGTTTTTAATTTTGTAAAAGTAGTTTCTGCTCTATTTTGCAATGCATGAATTTAACCTGCTACTTATTTAATACGCAATTGATTGTATTGATTTCTCTTTTTTTGTTAGGTGAATGTTAATATATTAAAATCTCGTGATTTTCTGAGTGTTATTAGACTGTAATTGATCAACATTATTTGTTACAAATTTAATCGACACTATTAGGAGCCCTAAATTATCAATATTTTTTAAATTTACTTTAGGAGGCATGTTCTATTTTGAGATTATTTTTGTAAGTATAAAAACTGGGAATGTTTTCTTATCTCTCTATTTAGGTTGAATTGTCAAAGAACTGGAAACTAAGCCGAATTGATTAGACTTTTCTATTCAGGCGTTGACAGTACTGTTTTAACAACTTTACAACATGTACATAGCAACTCAACACTAACGCATTATAACCATTATATTATTCTAAGAAGTAAAATAATTTCCCCATTTAGATTCCTAGTAATTAATTGAGTCTTGCCTAATAGTTCAAAAGATACCAACATTTGATAAGAAACAGGTCTTTGATGGTGCCTAATTTCAGATTATATGTATCATTCTTTTAGGATTATATGTCTTAAGTGTTGAAATTCATTTACAAATCGTAAGGTTGAACGAAGGAAACTAGTTTGAATTTGGTAATAGGCTTTCTCTTTATTAGTGTTATTAAATTCAACTTGTAGTCTCCAAATTTCTTTTCTCTTTTTATTTTCGCTGTTTTTGTGTATATTTGGTCAAAAGTAAAATATTTTTTTTCAACCAAGTGCAACAATTTTAAAAAAAAAAGTAAAACTAGTCCCACAAATTGATCAGCAAATCCGAAGTATAATGAAAAACAAAAAAAATTATGCCTTTCTAGGAAAGAGTCAAACTAGATCAGCATCACGAACATATTTATGTGAATTTGTCCTCTGATTTGGCGCTTCATAATTCCTCGAGTCTACCTCTAAAATATCTTCTAATAGATAGGAATCTTGTAGAATTTCGTTCAGCCTATATATGATGTATATTTTTTTGAAGAGGAATTCAACATTGCCAGCTTTTGGACTCGTTCCAGTAGCCTTTCTTGAAATCCATCTCTTCTCATTTTTCTAGTTTTGTACGATTCTTCTTTCACCCATCTATTTGAGAATAGAAGATCATATATAGACAGAGTAAGTGCATTGGAATAACAAGTGTGTAGTATTTTGTTAGTTGTCCTATTTTAAATAATACAACTTATTGGAAGTTGAATACTCTATTTTTGTATTATATCCACTCTGTTTTTGTGTTGTGAATAATCTTCTCTGTTTTTTTTTTGAAGTCTTATTCTGTGCTTTGTATATTTTACTATGTTCTCTTTGTTTCATATTCAGTAATTCTTCATGTATTATTAGTGTCTTTTTTGTATTTTGTCTCAATGTGAAGCTGGATTGAACTGTAGTACTTAATCAACTACATTACTCACTTTGAAGCTAAGTTAAAGAGTGTTGATATAATCATTTTACATTAAATGAATTATTATGTATTTTCAGAGCTTGAGATGAGGATGCTTCTTCTTCTTGTATTACATGAATCCTGTTATTCTTATATATGAGCAAGTTAATACATATACATATGTACTTAATTTTAGGTAAGTTCATGATGTGTGATAATATCTTGAGCTGTTGATGGACAAAGAAATATAGATCGAGCCTCACCTCATATTGAGAAGTTGATAAATCCTAAGAATCACTTGGAAATAATTTTTTACCATTTCTTATTAGTTTTACAGGTTAGGAAAAATTATATTGCGTAGGTGTTTTTGTGTTTACTTATATTCTGTGGTCAAGCTGGTATGAAGATAGCCTTTTGACAATTATCTTTATATTAAATATGCATATATGATAGCTGGCCTAATAGTGACTACTTGAAGTATGTGGATTTTTTGTAGTTGATTATCGTGGAATCTGATTATCTATCACATGGAAGTCATATGTGTGTTCTTCTACTTATGTTGTTGTAAGCGACAATGTTAGACTATCGACTTTGACATTATGGGTATAGTGTTAGGGTTAAGTTCTTGGATTATTTCTTACTTGGCCTTTGTGAGTCTTATGGAGTAATTACTATACTTTATGCATGAATCTATAGGATTGACTTTAGATGTTAGTGTTGGTTTCTACGGTGTTTTTCTAGAATGACTTTCATTATGTTCCAAGTAGAAGTATGTGATGGTCTTGTCTTGGTCTGACTTGTATTCTTGCTTGATGCTTATATGAAGAATGATTATAGTGAATGTATTTGACTTAGTAATGTTAAGAAGTCTTGAATGTGTGAATGACTTGTGACGCATGAATGGTGAAAGAAGGTCTTTATGTGACCTATGAAACAAAGGGTCAAAGTAAAATGTAAATTGAAGTCGACGCCTAAGGGTACTTCATCGTGGGATGTGGACCATAGGTTAATTTCGATGGAAGGCATCATATTTCCTAGCAAAAGTCATAATGGAGCTTCTTGTCTCCATTAGAAGAATCCTAGAGATCCTCTTTGGTAGGGTAACGTAATTGGGTATGAAACTAGATATGCACCCTATTGTACTGAACCTTAATGTGAATTCATCTATGAACAAAGGCTGCACCGAAAGATATGGTAAGAGAAGTCGTTCTAGTTAAGCATGATCCTAGAATACAAAGAAACCCTTCATACTCCTTAAACCATGTGCTAACATCGGGATTGTGTCAAAGTTCCTACCATGGGCAACGTAGAACAAACCTCATCGGATTTAGGATAGAACTCCCGATTCCCATGTTCTTGGCCTAGCAATTAGAGAAAGTTTCCAATGATGTTTAGGTGGTGTATGGAGACGCTATCTTAGACATTGCACATAGGCTTTGAAGATGTTAATGAAGAGTCCCTAGTCTTCTCTCACAGACCATTAACTGAATTTCCTTATGTAATTGGTAAGGAGTCTCTTATGAATTAATGATAATGATTAATGAATTAATGAGACTAATGACTTAGTTATGAAGTATGTAAGTGATAAGTACCTAATAAGCTGGCTTTTGATTCTTTAGTTAAATTGTGAAGAGGGCATAAATGATGATCTTCTTGCATTGGCTTACCTATAAGACTTGAAGATGATCTAGTTAGGAAAAGGTTTATTTGTTGATGATCTAAGCTTCAAGGTAGTGCTTAAGGACTATTTAGGTAATCTTGAGGAGGTCATCCATCGGACGCTTATCTCTTGTTTACTTGTAGGTCTATTTGATACGCTTTGGTAAGAGGTCTCTATCATCATGTTTGGCGTGGTTTAGTGGAGATAGATTCATTTAGGTAGGCTGTAATCCCTTGTCGTGCGCTCGTGAATACGCACGCATCTGTCAATGGGCGGTCAATTCCACACTCACTCAAGTGAATGCAATGACCCTTTGGTGAATGAATCTTACTTGATGCTTTATGATTTGATTTGTAAAGTAGTATGAACTCCCTTAATAGGTAATCCTTAAGGGTCGTTTAGGCACGATCTATCAGAGGGTGTATGGGTGGTCCTCTCTTTGTGTGCTTAAGGAATCTTAGGATGACTTTAAGTGAGGAATTACTGCTAGAAGTTGTTTTAAGAGAATTTAGCAATTCACATGTAACAGTGAATAATACTGTAACAGTGATTCACTGTACTGTGAATATTAGTTCACTTGTACGTGACATTAGTTCAGTGTAAAAGTGATCTTTTAATTATGATATTGTTGATTAATTTTATCTATGTGTTTCTAAATTGATTAATGATGTTATTATGATTAAAATAGAATTTGTAAAATGAATGAGATGCATATTTCCCAATAAATGTCCGTTTTCAAAGATTTTACTGCATAATGACATACCTTAGTGCATGCTGTTGTACTAACTTCTATGCTTTTTTTTCTATCTACTTTCTTATCGGTGGAGATTTGGGAGTGACAGACTTGGATTAGAAGAATCGTCAGAGAAGTTGAAGTATGCTCTCACTTGAATCGAGGGCAATATATGTCTTTTTATTTGCCTTTTGACGATTGTACTAGCTTGTATTTATTTTCGAATTTGAGTATGGGCCGTGTCAGTATTCTGTGTCTAAGATGATGAGATGAGACTTAGTGTTTCCTATTCCTACTTATATAAAAGGTTAAAACACTTCTATATTGTTTTAACGAAAGTTTTTAATTCCGCACTACTTTTCACTAATGTAATATTGCCGGACTGATGATATGAAAGAGCTTGTCTTAGAGCCTCGAGAGGTGACGACGCCAGTTACAATAACAAGATTGTAACCCTAACTTCTAGGTATGGTTTCGGGTTGTGACAAGCTTGGTATGAGCATGGTTTGGTGGAAGTAGTTTTTTGGCTGAAGTACTTTTAGGAATCAAAAAGTCTCATCAAAGTCAGTAATAGTAGAGTCCTTGACCATCGGTGTGAGTCCCGCGACACATCTATGGGCGAGAGACTTAGGACGAGAGTTTCCTTCTTTTCTACTCTATGTCGTGGCCGGTAGAGTAAATGCTATGATTATCCTTTCTTATGTGTTTCCTTCAGTGTTTCCTAGGAGATGAATATCTTGAAAGGATGGCCGCTAGAAGGTTGGAAGAGGAGCGGGTGAAATGAGGAGGATTCCTCCTCAAGTTGAGCAAGTTTCCCACGGTGCTCAAGTGCCTCCCTAAGGTGATCATGTTTCCTAATGTGCGGTGGAAGGTAACTGAGGTTTTTCGGTGGTTCATCGGAGCTGACTACTCAAAGATTAGAGAGGCTTTGGATGGCGTTAGATCAACCGTAACTACCAATCAATTTGAGTATGAATGCCTAGGGTTGTGGAGAAGGCACTATGAATTCTAGGTGAGAGACTTTGTGAGGATGAATACCTCTATCTTCTGGCTCCAAAAGTATAGATGCAGGATCCCCAAGAGTTCTTGATGGTGTGTACAAGGAAATTTGGGGTTTTTGAGTGCTATGGGGGTTACATCTAAAGAAAAGGCAGAGTTAGCTTCATACCAATTGAGGAGATGTGTCTCAAATTTGGTTACTCAATGGAAGGACAATAGGCTCCAGAGGAAGCGGGTCTTATTGAATGGAAAAAAGTTTAAGGAAGCCTCTTTCTAGGCCCAGTACTTTCCTAGATAATGAGAGAGGTTAAGTGGAGGAGTTTTATCAATCTTAAGGCAAGGCAATATGAGTGTTGAGGAGTACTCTTTGAAATTCTTGTCTTTGGCCTGGTATGCACCTTCTCTTGTGTAAATTCCAAGAGATGAAATGAGTCGCTTGTTACTGGGGTAGCCGACAAGGTGATGGAGGAATGTCGTACGGCTATGCTACATGATGATATACTTTACTCATCAACTTATGGTGTATGCACAAGCTATTGAAAAGTCTCAAAACTTAAGAGAATGGCTAGAAACTTGAAAAAAAGTGGTGGCAAGTGATCAAGGGCATCCTAGGTTCCAAAGAGGGCTCAAACTCCAAGAGGGATTAAGGTTCCTAGGGTGAAATTTGTAGAAAGGAAGGTGTTCTCGAAATCCACAACCTACTTGTGCCAATTGTGAAAGAAACATTTTGGTGAGTGTCTTTTGGGTACCGGAGTTTTTTTGGATGTTTAAAAGAATGGGAAATAAGGTTGGAGATTGTCCAATGATTGCTTCTAGGGTAGATATGAAAGCACGCGCCCCTAATGTTTCCAGAAGGGAAGATGCTCAACAAAAAGGCATTCCTTGCCTTCCGGGACTAGAATGAGAAACCGGCGCTAGATGGTGATGATGATGTTGGTCAAGTTTCTCTTTCTTTTGTTAAGATTATAGTTCCTTCTAAGTGAGGATATGTGTTCGTAGATTGCGATAGAATTCCCTTAATTGTTGCAATGTGCGATGATATTTGGGTTTGGTTAATGATGAAAAATTGATTTCATCTCATTTTGTCACTGCTTTCTGTATTTAATGAGCCTGTTTATTGTTATAGACTGTTATTTATTGCATGTTACTTATTGCATATTAGCACTGTTCTATAGCATCATGAATTGCCCAAAAAGTTGCATTTTTTTAAAAGTTTGTCAAAAAATCCACGTTGTAGCTTGAAAACTGCTTATTGTAAATTTTTTGTTACAGTGCACTATTTGATTAATTGGTCTAAATTGTTGTCAATGTGTTATAACTGAGTGGTATGATATAATATTGAATATAAAATGAATTCTTTGCTATTTGGATTGAAAGCATGTGAGTTTCATAGGCATAATGAGTTATAGAATTTTTTTTCTAGTTTCTTGTTGTGTTAGTGATGGCTCTGATTATGTTGAAATTGATGATTTCTTCATAATATTGTGTTATGTGGTTTTTGGATAGGTGCTGAAGTTTTGAGTCTCTAATCTTGGAAGTTTTCGGGAGAGTGGCAAGTGCATTCGAGATGAATGTTGTCCAAAGGGGGGGAGTTTGTAAGACCTCGAAAATGACTTAGGTTTTAATAGAGATACATGGTGGGTAATGTGGTATAGGTCCTTAATAAGGCATTAGGTGTTTTAAAGGCAGTAGCTAAAGTAATTTAGGTGTGTTGGAAGTCAAAACCGTCAAGGGCACGACATTAAGACGTTGTCGACGACTAAGTCACTAACAATCCTTGGTGTATGTGGGCTTCAACTGTGTTTTATGTGTGTTTTCATTGATGTTTTAAGGTTCTTAATTGAGTTACATATAGCATGTTATAGTCAGTTGTGGTGAGTTTCCGAGAAGTTTGAAGAGGTCAATCACCCAAGAATGTTCATGGCATCGAAAGATGAATGCCTAACGGACCTTGTAACGTCTAACGCGTTGTTTCATCGAGTTTATATGTGCTCGTATGTCATGAAAATTTATGTGAGAGGTGTTACACTCATAGACGATCGTAATGGAGTTTGAAACGTTCCGGTAAGATTATTCCCAAGGGACGCATCAAAGGGTCCTTGAGGAGACATCAACACGGTTGCCAAAATAGTCCCAGGCACAGCCCCAGAACGACGACAGCAGTCGAACGACTCGTACGTCCTGTGACGCCCCCGATCGAAGGGTTTCGTCGGTGGGGACTTGGACATTTGGTTATATGAAGCTTGGCAGGGCTACATATAACCACCAACGGTGGCCAGTGGACGGCCCGTCGTGGTGGTGACGGCCCCGTCAGGCAGGCGCGATGCGAACTGTCTCCTAGCGCGCAGAGTTGCTGCGCCCCCCCCCCCCGCGCCAAGTTTAGGGTGTGAATTCGGTAAAATTCACCCCAGCGTCCAAATAAGGAGTTTAAGGCGATTTTTTAAAGGCATCTTGGGTATTCTAAATGAGTATATAAGTGTTTAAACTTAGGAATATTCTATTCTTCCAAAACAAAACCCAAAGTCCCTTAGAAATCCCAAAGACTCCATTGAAGTCCAATTGAAGAAAAGCCTTGTGTGCAGTTTTGAGCAGTGGAAATCTTCTCTTACAATAGTGAAATTGTCCATCCTTGAGGTATGGAACTTATTTATCATTAGAAACTTGTGTTCTCAGAGGCACAACTCTCAACGGTGTGTTTTCAAAGTTTTCTAAAAGTGAATTGTCCAAATTTGGGTATTCTACCATGGGTTTTTGCATAAAGATTCTAAACATTGAATTATGATTAATTGATATTGTATTGATGATTTTAACATAATTACCTATGAACCCAATGTAAATTGATGAACCTAGTATTGCCTACTGTATTGGGGTTACTTAGATTATAATCTAATATTGTTGAATTGTTATATGTAGTTTCTTATGGATTTCTAATGATATAAGATTTAATTCATTGATATCTAATTGATTTAGATTGTTAAACCTGATTGAACTGATGTAGATCATTTAGTCTTATGGTATTTGCTTTGAATTATTGTTCATGACCATGGGTAAGGGCCTTGTGATGTTGAATTGGTTGATTTGGCCATTGAATTGAAGTGTGGATGAGGGGATGAAAGGTAAGCTGCCCCATTTTATTAATGATATTAATTATACTTCGATTCAATTGTGATTGGTTTGGTCCACTTATGGTGGCGGTGTATGTGTTTACTTGCAATTGACGTGGCCTTGTCGGCGTTACTTTATGCAATATGATGAGCATGGCCTTAATTGCATTTACTTGAAGTAATGTTGATATTTGTGTAGTTGTATTGTGAAGCATGACATTATCTATCTACATGTGAGGTCAGTGTGTTTCTTCTACTTATGTTGCTTAAGTGATCATGTTAGACTCTAACTTTGACATTATGGTGTAGTGTTAGGGTTAAATCTTGTTATTACTACTTGGCTTCTGAGTCTATGTGGAGTACATTATTGATGTATGATGATATATAGGATGACTTGAAAGATGTTAGGTTGATTCTAGGTGTTTCTAGAATGACTTGCATTATGAGTTCAAGTGAAGTATGTCATGTCTTGTCTTGGTTGATCTTGTATTCTTCCTTGATGCTTATATGAAAATGATTATGTGATGATTGGACTTAGTATGTTAAGAGTCTTGAATGGGTGAACGATTTGGACCTTGAATTGTGAAAAGAAGGTCTTTAATGTGAAACCTTGAAACCAACGGTAAAAGTAATGTAAATTGAAGTCGAACGCCGGTAAGGGTATCCTTCATGTGGGTATGATGGACCTAGGTTGCATTGTCTGGAACGGCATCATATTCCCTAGCAAAAGTCATAATGAGCTTCTTGTCGCCATTGGAAAGAAATCCCTAGAGTCCTCTTTGGTAGGGTAAACGTAATTGGTTATACACTAGATATGGAACCTATTGTATTGAACCTTAATGTGAATTAATCTATGAGACCAAGGCTAGCACCGAGTGAGTATGGTAAGGGAAGTAGTTCTAGTTAAGATGAGACTAGAATACAAAGAAACCATTCATATTCATTAACCATGTGCCTACATGGGATGTGTCCAAGTTCTATCATTGGCAAGTAGAACAACCTCATCGGAGTAGGATAGAACTCTAGATTCCATGTCTTGCTACATGGTCTATGTTGGTAATTCCCTATTCTCATCATATGGGATACTTGCTTAGCATTACAGAAGTTCTATGAAGTTTAGGTGGTGGTATGGGACGCTATCTAGACATTGCCCACAATAGGCTTGAAGAGTTAATGAGAGTCCTAGGTCTTCTATATGGACATTACTTGAATTCCTTAATGTATTGTAGGAGTCTCTTATGAATTAATGAATCAATGGATTAATGAATAAATTAACTAATGACTTACGTTAATGAAGTATGTAAGTGAATAAGTACCTAATCTAGAGTGGCTTATGGTTCTTTAGTTAAATTGTGAAGAGGGCATAAAGGATGATTTCTTCATGGCTTTACCTATAGAAGAGACTGGAATGACTCTAGTTAGGGAAAAGGTTTGATGTTGTTGACATGATCTAGATTTGTTCTTATATCATTAAGGATGATTTACTTACTACAAATTCAATCTTCTTCATGGCATGATATGACTAGGTATATATGACTCATGCTTGTTTAATAAATCATTTCTAAAATGATGAGTACTAGAGTAGCTTCCATTCTTCCTAGCCTTATTACTGACAATCAATCTGGGTTTTAGGGTAGGAGGATTTAGGAAATTGTATGTTAGCGCAAGAGATTTTTCATGGTATTAAGCAACCTAATGAAGGTGGTAATGTGGTTAATAAATTAGATATGGTCAAATCTTATATAGAGTTTCTTGGGCTTATTACTTTCTTAGTTTAAGGAGGATGGGTTTTTGGAGAAATTTTCATTGATAGGGTTTGGAGAATAATCAGCAATAATTGGAATTCTATTCTGATTAATGGTAAACGACATGTCTTTTTTCATTTCACTAGAGGTCTTAAACAGGGTGATCCATTGTATCCAGCCTTATTTATTTTTAGGTGCTGAGGTTTTATCTACACAGCTTAATCTTCTGCATCATAATAAGTTGTACAAAGGTTTTCACATGGAATCTAGAGGACCTCAAATTAAACATGTCTGATCGATTGCTTAATAAAGATAAAAAGCTATTTTATGGTCACTCCAAATACTTCTGT
The DNA here is from genome assembly GCA_022817965.1 of Solanum lycopersicoides. Taxonomy (NCBI): domain Eukaryota; kingdom Viridiplantae; phylum Streptophyta; class Magnoliopsida; order Solanales; family Solanaceae; genus Solanum; species Solanum lycopersicoides. The sequence continues at coordinate 44,488,707 of CM040628.1, read as the reverse complement.
GGATATTATTGAATTAATTAAAGAGGAACACTGGTTTTAGTAAGAAGGATAGTCCTATTATGAATTTGGGATGTCCATTTATATTGGAGGCCAAAGGATCATATATTATTAAAAATTAGGGGAAAAGTGATAAAGAAATAACAGGCTGGCAACCCAGAATGTTGAGCTATGGGGTAAAAACTTTAGTGAGGCATGTGCTTCAATCTATTCCTATTCATTCTATGTTGGATATTTCACCTCCTAAGACTACACTAAGATATATTCAAAATGTCATGGCTGATTTTTTCTAGGAAGTTATAAGGAAAGAAAAAATATCAATGGGCATCATGGGATACACTTTGTTTCTTACTGCTGAAGGAGGTATTGGGGTGATATTACTAGAAGATACTTGTACTGC
>CM040628.1:44462822-44488285 GCA_022817965.1 Solanum lycopersicoides | reverse complement strand
CTGCATTCCAATATAAAAAATGGTGGAATTTTACGACTAATCAATCTTTATGGGGGCAATTTTTAAAATCCAAATATTGTCAAAGATCAAATATTATAGCCAAAAAAATGATACTGGCCAATCATTAGTTTGGAGATATCTTACTAGGAATAGACAGGTTGTTGAAACACATATTAGTTGGACTATTCAATCAAGAACATGTAGTTTTTGGTGGGATAATTTGCTTGGATGGGCCACTAGCTAAGTATTGGTGTTAACATTTCTAGTCTCAACAATATCCAACTGTCTAATTTCTTAGAAGCTGGTAAGTGGAAGGAGAGGAAAGTTAGACAGAATGTTCAACCTTTACTAGTGCCTATTATTCTTAGTACCATTATTCAATACAAAAAAGGCTGCCCAGATGTAGCTAATTGGACTCCTTCTCAGAATGGTAACTTCACAGTATCATCTGCCTGGGAAACTTTAAGAAAAGAACTTCTAAAATATCCTATCAATAATTTCATTTGGCTTAAGAAATTACCTTTCAAAGTTTCCTTATTTATTTGGAGAGCTTTAAGGGGCAAATTACCAACTAATGATAGACTTACTATGTTTGGAAAAGATGCTACTGATTGCTATTGTTGTCATAGACTAGGGAAGGATGAAATAGATCATATTTTGGTTAATGGAATACATTTGGAAAATTCATGCAGCATTACTGGCATAGATCACTCGACCACCAATTTGAGATGTTTGATCATGCATTGGAGAAGCCTTCCATATAAAAATGAGGTACAAAAACCTTTTATTCATGTTTTAGCTAATTTTATTTGTTGGAATTTGTGGAAAAACAGGTTTATGTTAAATATGGAGTTAAACAATCCATCTTGCAAAGAGTACAATTTTCTATTTTTAAAGATATCATGCAGGTAGTCATATTGGCTTTCCCTAATATACAATGGCCTTTGAACTTGAAAGAGCTGATCAATATAGTTGATCCCTGTAAGCACCACTATAAGGTTATTGGCGTACATTGGGAAAAACCTCCAGCAGGTGTATACAAATTGAATATTGATTGTAGTGCTACGCACAATCCCGGAAAAATAGGGGGAGGTGTCATTTTACGAGATCACCAAGGTAAATTGATTTATGCATATGCTATTCCTTTAGGTTTTGGTACTAATAATTGTGTAGAGATCAAGGCAGCATTACACGGTAATTACTGGCGTGAGCAGCATGGTTATAAAAAAATCATATATAGAAGTTGATTCAGATTTATTAGGCAAATGGATCAATCAAACATGTATCATTCCATGGAGAAGCATGCGAGATGTTTATGCAATCGAAGAGATAAGCAGAAATCTGGAAAGTTTTTCATACAGGCACATCTTTAGGGAGTCAGATGGTACTGCTGACTTTTGTCCAAATGGAGTCATAAAGAAGACAACATTCAACAATTTTACACTCCACAACAACTAGTTTGAACGATTAGAAGAAGTTACATTATGGAAAAGATGGGGATGCAAAATTTCAGGCGAAAGCAGCTCAAGAGAGTTAAACAACCACCTTAATTCAGAAACATTATGTTTGTTTAAGATTGTATCTTATGCCTCATTATGTCACAGTAGCAGTACTTTGAAACTTATTCTAAAATGTCTATGTCCAAGATAAGTATGGATGGTTTAGTGTAAGATTACATTTTAATTTTCTCTTTTGTAAAAGGGAGAGTCTCCCTAGTTTATTGTATTTTAGAATGGTACTTTAGAATACAATCATTTTGTAAGTTTAATGTAATAACCTTAGTAGGTAGGTCCAATTAACCAAACATAGGTGAAGGTAAGGTATAGGCCCCCGTCTTGTACATAATTAATTTTGTGACTTTATAAGGCCTGGGTGTGTAGCTTAGCCCGTGACCCACCACAAGGGTCAATTATTTTTAAAAAAAACAGTAAATACTAAAGCATAGATTTTAAACCTCAAATGCTACACCCTGAACCATAAAACCTAAAACAAAACCTACACCCTACCCTGAATCTTAACCTTAACTCTAACCCTAAACCCTAAACCTTGAACCCTAAACCCTAAGTCCCAAAAAAATGTCCAAAAAAAACCCTAAGTCTTAAATACGAAAAACCAAACATTAATTACTAAACCATAGATTTCAAACCTCAAATCCTAAACCACAAACCCTAAAACCTAAAAAAAACTAAACCCTAACCCTAACCCTAACCCAAACCATGACCCTAGCCTTAACCCTAAACCATTAACCCAAAATCCTAAGCCCAAAATACCAAAACCAAAACATTAACCACTAAACCACAAATTTAAACTAAAAATCCTAAACCCCAAAACCTAAAACCTAAAAAAAAACTAAACCCTAACTCTAACCCTATCCCTAACACGAACCCTAACCCTAACCCTATCCTTAACCCTAACCCTAACCCTAACCCTACCCTAAACCCTAAATGTTAAACCCAAAGCCCAAAATACTAAAACACTAACATTAAGAACTAAACCATATACATTACAACACAAATCCTTAACCCCATATCCTAAAACCTATAAAACAACCTTAACCCTAACCCTAACCCTAACCCTAACTTTAATCCTAACCCTAACCCTACCATAAACCCTAAACCCCAAGCCCAAAATACAAAAACCCAAATATTAAAAACTAAACCATTGATATTAAACCTCAAACAACAAACCTTAAACCCAAAAACATAAAAAAAAAAATGTAACCCTAACTGTAACCCTAACCTTAACCCTAACCCTAACCCTAAACCATTAACCCAAAACTCTAAGCCTAAAATACCAAAACCCACACATTAAATACGAAATCATAGATTTTAACCTCAAATGCTAAATCCTGAACCATAAAACCTAAAAAAAATATAGCCTAACCCTAATCCTAATCCTAACCCTAACCCTAAACTCTAAACTCTAAGTCAAATAAAAATACCCTAAGTCCAAAGTTCAAAAACCCAAACATTAAACACAAAACTATAGATTTTAAACATCAAATCCTAAACCACAAACCCTAAAACCTAAAAAAATAAAATAAACCCTAACCCTAAACCTAACACTTACCCTAACCCTAACCTCAACTCAAACCCTAACCCTTAACCATTAACAAGAAACCCCATGCGCAATATACGAAAACACAAACATAAACACTAAACCATAAATTTTAAACCTCAAATCCTAAACCACAAACCCTAAAACCTAAAAAAATCTAATCCCAAACCCTAACCTCAAGCCAAACCCTAACCCTAACCTTAACCCTAACCCTAACCCTAAATCATTAACCCAAAACCTAAAGCCCAAAATACCAAAGCCCAAACATTAAACACCAAAACCATAGATTTTAAACAAAAAAAGCCTAAACCCCAATACCTAAAACCTACAAAAAACCTAAACCCTAAACCTAATCCTAACCCAAACCGAATCATTAACCCTAACCTAAACCCTAAATCCTAAACCCAAAACCCAAAATACCAAAACCCTAATTTAAACACTAAACCATAGATATTACAACTCAAATCCTTTACCCCAAACCCTAAAACCTAAAAACAACCTAAATAGTAACCCTAACCCTAACATTAACCCTAATACTAACCCTACCATAAACCCTAAACGCTAAGCCCAAAATACCAAAACTCAAACATTAAACACTAAACCACTGATATTAAACCTCAAATTCTAAACCCTAAACCTAAAAACCTAAAAAGAACCAACCCTAACCCTAACCCTAACCTTAACCCTAATCCTAACCCTAAACCATAAACCCATAACCTTAAGCCCAAAATACAAAAACCCAAACATAAAATACTAAACCATAGATTTTAAACCTCAAATACAAAACCTTGTACCATAAAATAAAAAAAAAATACACCTAACCCTAATTCTAACCCTAACCCTAAACCCTAAACCCTAAGTCCAAACAAAAGTGAAAATCGTAAGTTTAAAATACAAAAACCCAAACTTTAAACACTAAGCCATAGATTTTAACCTCAAATCCTCAACCACAAACTATAAAACCTAAAAAGAACCTTAAACCTAACCCTAACCTAAATGATAGATGTTAAACCCTCAAATCTTAAACAATAAACCCAAAAACCTTAAAAACAAAACCTTAACCCTAACCCTAACACTAACACTAACAGTAACGTTAACCATTACCTTAAATATAAACCATATACTTGAAACCCTAAACCCAAAATACAAAAAACCAAATATTAAATACTAAATCATAGATTTCAAATCTCAAATTCTAAACCCTGAACGATAAAACCTAAAAAAAATCCTACACCCTAACCCTAACCCTAAACCCTAAACCCTAAACCCTAAACCCTAAGTACAAAAAATTCCAAAAACAAAGTAAAAAAAAAACCTAAGTCCAAAATTCAAAAACCCAAACATTAAACACTATACCATAGATTTTATACCTCAAATGCTAAACCACACACCCTAAAACCTAAAAAAAACTAAACCCTAATCCTAATCCTAACCAAAACCCTAATCATAACCTTAACCCTAACCCCAACCCTAAACCATTAACTCGAAACCCCATGACCAAAATACCAAACGAAACCCTAAATCCTAAAACCCTAAAAATTTTCTCTCTCTAAGATTTCTCTCACAGCTGGGTGGCTGTTGTTGGGTGGCTGTAGGATGACGTTGACGTCGCCGGTGGAACAGTGCCGACCACCGGATAAAGAACAAGGGCCTCAACGTTCAATTACTGATTTACAAACACAAAGAGATTCCAAAAAAAAACATTAGATAATTCTTCAAATTTACGAAGTGAAGAAGAGGTTCAAGTCACAATTTCTGAAGAAGAGTTGGAATTGGCAAGGAAAGTGATGGAATTAGCGAATTCTGGTTCGCTCGTGATTAAGCCAAAGAAAGATTTGGAATGGATGTATCAAGATTCCAAACATGAATATAGAGATCGGCGAGCGAGTCAATCTCCTGATGTGCGACTTGTTATATGGTCAATTCCTGATAAAGCTATCAAAATTCAAAATATTGATGTTTATGCTATTAATCTGATCGAGAAACATGGAGGTTAATCAGTTGAAATTGTAGGTCCAAGTTCCGAGTGTCAAGACCCCAATTCGCTTGAAGTCCAAAAATTTTCTGGGGATGTCAACGTGAATCCAAATATAGGGGATTGTCCTCCAAGTCATGGCGATCAACATACTGAAAAGTTGAAGCAAATCAAAACTGGAATCGCCCATTTACAAAGTTCAGATGGTGGTGTAGAAGTTCCGATCGTCATTGAAGAAAAAGGATGTCAAGATAATAATCCCAGGGTTGTATATGCTAATCCTAAGGTAAATATTATTAATCCTAATGTATACAATTTTACTGATAAAGATTTATAGATTCAAGAATCTATTCCACAACATGTTCAAAAAATTATGGTGGAAACTGCAGTGAGTTCGATGTTGGAATTACTCATCAATTCACTGTCCAAAATGAAGGAACAGGGCAAGCCAAGGAACAACAAAAATACAGGGGAGGATCTGCAGTCTGTGGAAAATCCTGCACAAGTTCTTGGGTCTGAATTGGTTTCAAGTCAAAATGTTGCACGGTCGAATGTAGGTAAGACTATTCCTATTCAGTCTATTATGAATGTTGCCCAGATTAGAGGTGTTGAGATTGTTGGTAATGTTGCTTCAATTAGGAGTAATGTTACTTATGGTTATACAATTGGGAATAATGGGAATGGGAGTTCAATGATAAGTAGAATGATGATAATGGTGTTAGGAATCCCCAGCAACAAATCAATCCTTTTCCACAAATTACTAACAATTTTATGAGACATAAAAATCAGCCTAATACAAATATCAAGGGTAAGAATCCTTATGGTAATGGTCAGGAACAATCAAAACTTAAAAATAATCAAGAACCAGCTCCATTTACTGTGATACAAATTTATGCTGCTAGACTTAGGTGTAATCTTGCTAAATCTGCTACTCCGTTTGTGTTTCAAACACCTAAAATCACTGCAAAACAAGGTCGACCTACATTCATCTTTAGTGAGGAAGATATTTTGGTTAAGAGGCCTGATAGATGCAAGTTCACTCTAATTGGTAAGTTTAGTTATACCATTCCTAGGGTGGAATTGATTAGACAGCTTCATCAATCAAACTCAGTTATCGGGTGGAGTTAAAATTGCTCATTTTATTGATAGACATGTGTACATTGATTTGGACAATGAACTTGACTTTGTAACGGTTTGGACAAAACAAGAATGAACATAGAGGGGCAGTCTATGAGAATACAAACTTGGACTCCTACCTTTAAACCCATCGAGGAGACTCCCATTGTTCCTGTTTGGATATCTCTACCGTAACTTCTTGGCACTGTTATTATAAAAAGATCCTTACAGCTATGTTGTCTCTTGTTGGTAAGGTTTTATATTGATACAATGCAACATTGAATAAGACAAGAGGTAGTATGGCAAGAGTTAGCATTCAACTTGATATCACAAAGGATAGACCTAAACATGTTTGACTTGGTTATGATGAAGAAGATTTGAATAAAGGGAAGTGTCAAAGTAATTGAATATGACAACTTACCAGATTACTGCCCTTATTGCAAGCATTAAGGCCATAAGATCACTGATCGTAATGTCAAAACAAGGGATGAGGAGGCTTCTCAAAGAAATGAATTGAAACTGGTAAAAATCTAAAGGCAATATAGACCAAAATGAGGATACTGATCCAGTGGTTCTGCAGCATGGGAAACAAGGTGATGTCAACACAACACCTATACAAACAGTTCAAGAAGTAACAACCCAAGGTGAAAAATGGCAAACACAAAAAATAAAGAAAAATAAGAAACAAGAACAAGTGACTTTGACTAACTAGGGAACTAAAGATATGCAGAAGCAAGCAGTTGTGCAGGAGGGCAAATTTCTAGAGAAAGCAGGTATAACATTTAATGTTTCTACTTCTAACAATTTTATTGATCTAGATAAACAGGATCAAGGTAAAAGTACAGAATCACAACAAGAAACTACGTCTATTACACCAAAAGAAGGTGTTGAAAGTCAAATTTTACAGCAATTACATCATGAAGCACATGCATATATCAATCTAGGTAAAACTCAAATATTAAATACTGTATTGAAATGTTCTGTACCCCAACATTCTACAAGTATATGCGAGACTAATGTAAGTAACAAAGATGGAGGAAAAAGAGGGGGATTGGAAAAATGAGGGAAGGTGCAGAAAATGTTTTACAGGAACAGGACATACACAATAAAGGGCTGGCTGTTGAAGGAGAATGTATTGAACTCAGAGTACCTGTTATGAGTGACAGTCAATCATCTTCTAAGCATGGTGCTGCTAATCAAGCACAAAGCAAATCCCAATCACATGTAGGAACAAGCAACAGTCAACAAAATTATCCACAATCCAAGAATAGGCTGAGTAAAAAAAGAATAGATGCTATCAAAAAAAGACAAGATAAAGAACAACAAGGACAACAAGAAAAAATTGAAGTGGGGTATGAATATAGTCATATAGCTTCCAAGGATGAGTATGATGAAGATACTAGATACTTGGACAGTAATGAAGATGAAGAGGAAGTTAAATACACCTTTAACACAGAATATGAAGACGAAATAAAAGGTATTAGAGACAAACAAGGGTTGTCACAAAGAGGAAGAAAGGAAATTAGACAGAATCTTCAATCTAGAAATACTAGTAGACAAATGACAAGATCCAGAAGTAGAGGCTTATAAATCATTGTGATGGTCGGTATATGATTAAAATAATCACTTATCGATTACCATATGTTTTACATGTTGTATGATATGGAATACACATACTGTTATTCATCCTAAATATAGTGATTACTTTATTAGAGTAGGATCTGTAATTTCTTTAGACTTTTCTTGTAAAGGGGAGAGTCTTCCTCATTTATGTATTCTTAGTAATCTATGTACTAAGGAGGAGTACTCCATAGGTGCTTAGTTTCTTTTGAATTCAACTTGATGTAAAGGGTGGAGTTGAAAATCCTTAGTAGGATGATCGACTTATAACCGACCTTAGGATCGGAAGTAAGCTGTATGTCCCCCTCTATTGTATTTTTTGATTTAAATAAATGATAAGGCCTGGGGGTGTTGCTCAGCCCCTGACCCACTACAAGGGTCGTTCTCGGAAAAAAAGAGACCAAAATACCAAAACCCAATCATTAAACTCTAAACCATAGATTTGAAACAAAAATCCTAAACCCCAAAACCTAAAACCTAAGAAAAACCCTAAACCTAACACTAACCCTATTCCTAACCCTATCCCTAACTATATCCTTAACACGAACCCTAACCCTAACCTTATCCTTAATACGAACACTAACCCTAACCCTAACCCTATACTAAACTACAGATTTTAAACGTCAAATGCTTAACTCTGAACCATAAAACCTAAAAAACATACACCCTAACCCTAACTCTAACCCATACCCTAACCCTAACCGTAAACAATTAACCCAAAACCCCAAGCCCAAAATACCAAAACCCAAAAAAATAAACACTAAACAATAGATTTTAAACCAAAATTCCTACACCCCAAAACCTAATACTTAAAAAAAAAAACTAACCCTAATCCTATCCCTTACACTAACCCTAACTCTAACCCTGTGCTTAACCTAACCCTACACCCTAAACCCTAAACCCAAAGCCCAAAATACCAAAACCCTAACATTAAACACTAAACTATAGATATTAAGACTCAAATCCTTAACCCCAAACCCTAAAACCTAAATAATAACATAAACCCTAACCCTAACCCTAACATTAACCCTAACCCTAACCCTACCATAGAGCCTAAACCCCAATCCAAAAATACCAAAACCCAAACATTAAACACTAAACCATTGATAGTAAACCTAAAATCTTAAACCCTAAACCCAAAAACCAAAAAAAAGAAAAAAACTAACCCTAACCCTATCCCTAACACATAAACCCGAAACCCTAAGTCCAAAATCCCAAACCCAAACATTAAATACTAAACCATAGATTTTAAACCTCAAATTCCAAACCCTGAACCATAAAACCTAAAAACAAAACATACACCCTAACCCTAACCCTAAACCCTAAACCCTAAGTAAAAAAAAAAATAAGTCCAGAATACGAAAACCCAAACATTAAACACTAAACCATAGATTTTAAACCTCAAATCCTACACCACAAACACTAAAACCTAAAAAAAACTAAACTCTAACCCTAACCCTAACCGAAACCCTAACCGTAACTTTAACCCTTACCCTAAGTCTAAACCATTAACCCAAAACACCAAGCCCAAAATACCAAAACCCAAACATTAAACACTAAACCATAGATTTTTAAGTTAAAATCCTAAACCCCAAAACCTAAAACCTAAAAAAAACCTAAACCCTAAACCTAAACCTATCCCTAAAACGAACCCTAACCCTAACCCTATCCTTAACCCTAATGTTAAACCCTAAACCCTAAACACAAAGACCTAAATACCAATACCCTACCATTAAACACTAAACCATAGATATTTAAACTCAAATACTTAACTCAAACCCTAAAAACTAAACACTAATACTAACCCTAACCCTAACCCTAACCCCAACCCTAACCCTACCATAAACCCTACACCCCAAACCAAAAATACAAAAATCCAAACATTAAACACTAAACCATTCATATGAAACCTCAAATCCAAAACCCTAAGCCCAAAAACCTAAAAAACAAAATTCTAACCCTAACCATAACCCTAACCTTAACTCTAACCCTAACCCTAACCCATAAACCCAAAACCCTAAGCCCAAAATACCAAAACCCAAACATTAAATACTAAATCATGGATTTTAAACCTTAAATGTTAAAACTTGAAACATAAAACCTTAAAAAAACATACACTCTAACCCTAATCCGAACCCTAACCCTAACCCTAACCCTAAACCCTAAGTCCAAAAAACAATTCCAAAAAGAACCTAAGTTCAAAATACGAAAACTCACACTTTAAACACTAAACCATCGATTTTAAACCTTAAATCCTAAACCACAAACCCTAAAACCTAAAAAAAAACTAAACCCTAACCATAACCCTAAACCCTAAACTCTAAACCCTAAACCCAAATCCTAATACCTAAAATACAACCTTAACCCTAACCCTAACCTTAACATTAACCCTAACCCTAACTAAATCATTAACCCGAAACCCCAAGCCCAAAATACAAAAACCCAAACATTAAACACTAAACCATAGATTTTAAACAAAAAATCTAAAACCCCAAAACCTAAAACCTAAAAGAAAAACTAAACCCTAACACTATCCCTATACCTAACACGAACACTAACCCTAACTCTATCCTTAACCCTAACCATAAACGTTAAACCATAAACCTATAGCCCAAAATACCAAAACCTATCATTAAATACTAAACCATAGATATTACAACTCAAATCCTTAACTTCAAACCCTAAAACCTAAAAAATATCCTAAACCCTAACCCTAACACTAACATTAACCGTAACCGTAACCCTAAAGCATAAAGCCTAAACTCTAAGCCCAAAATACCAAAACCCAAACAATAAATAATAAACCATAGATTTTAAACCTCATATGCTAACCTTGAACCATAAAACCTAAAAAATCTACACCATATTCTAATAACTATATCAAAGCTAGACATAGTATATATAACTAGGATTTATAACAATATGAATCTTACACATTATACAACATGTAAAACATAAGGAATTTTATACATGATTACTGTAAATACTAAATAGACCATTCATCACAAGCCTCTACTTCTACATCTTGTGATTGGTCTATAAATATTTGCAGCCTGTAGATTATGTCTTGTAGTCTTCCTTGCTCTTGGTGAGAGCCCTTGTTTATCTTTAACTTCTTGTATTTCTTCTTCATAATCAGTGTGCAAAAGTGGATTTAACCTCTTCTTCATCTTCATTACTGTCTAAGGATCTAGTATCTTCGTCATACTCATCCTTAGACGCTATATGTCTATATTCATCCATTTCTTCAATTCTTTCTTGTTGTCCCTGCAGTTTCGTCCCTTGTCTTTTTTTGATGGAATATCTTCTTTTTTTACTCAGCCTATTCTTGGATTTGTTTTTACTATTTTTGGAGAGTCTTCATCTTGTTGTGAATCATGACCATGCTGCTGACTTTTTTGATGTCCTGCAAAAGATTGTTCTGCACTTGGGACTTGATCATCAGCAGCATTCATGGTGCATACCCCATCCTTTACCAACCCTTGCTGACTTTTGCTTGTTTCTGCAAGAGATTGTATTTTTATTTGGATTTGATCTCTAAGCTTCATACATTCCCCAACATCAACCAATTCTTTCCTGTGCCTTTCCTGTCCCTGCAATACAATTTCTGGTACACTAATTAAACTTGGAGTATTACCTAGTTTGATTGTTGCCTGAACTACAGGGACTGGTAGTTGTATATTCAGAATTTCAATGCCTTCTTAAGTTATTGATCTTTTCCAACTGAGATTCTATACTTGTAACATGTTCGTGTGTATCTTGTAAGATCCCAAAAATGACTTAGGTGAACTAGAGCCTAACGTGGTTGTTATTATGTTCTAAGGTCCTAAATGTGTCTATAATGTGGTATTGAGGCAGTATCTAAGAGTTTAGGTACATTGGAAGTCAAACGTCAAGGGACGATTAAGACATTCGACGACTAAGTCACCTATGTGCCTCATATGTGGTTATATGTTCTTATGTGTGATTAATGAGGTTGTAATGTCCTTAATTGAGTTATTATGATGTATATAGATAGTGTGTCATGTTTTGTGAAGTTTGGAGGTCAAACGTCCAAGAACGTCCATGAGGTTCGATAGATGTACCTTGAAATGACTTGTATGTCTAAGCATGTTTCATTGAGTTTTACATGTTCGTTTCGGGTGAAATTCATGTGAGAGATCCTAAAATCATATACAAACATGTTTGGGTTGGAAACTTCCGGGAAAACATCCCCAAGGACCATCCAAGGGTCCTTGAGGAAGGACCCAAGTTGATAGCCAAAACTGTCCAAGACAGCCCACCTACGGATGGCAATCGACGCCCAGTGGGTCAGTCGACGCCCCGTAGGTGAGGTATATTTGATGGTCACATAGGCATGAGGGGATATAAACCACGGGACGGTCCCAAACCACGAACCAATAGTACGGTCCGTTGGTCAAGGGACAGGCCATCAATGGTCTTCCATTTGTGAAGGTTGTCTCCTACGTGCAGTCACTGTAAGTTGAGAGGTGATGTTCTAAATTCACCCCACGTCAAAATAAGATGATAGGAGGTTCCTTAAGGGTCTTTTTGGTATTTTAGACATGTATATAAACCTTTAACACTTAGAAGATTTCATTCTTCAAATCAAAACCCCAAAATCACTTAGAAATTCCTTAAGACTCCATTAAAGCAAAAACTCAAGGAAGAGCTTGGATTGGAGATTAGAGTGGAGAATGTTCATCAAATTAGAGGATTAACATCATTGAGGTATGTTTTTTGATCCTTTAAACTCTATTAATCAAGGAGCCCAAATTCAAAGAAGTTTTCTAAAGTTTTCAAAGATGAACTTGTCCAATTTCATGATCTAGCCATGGGTTCTTGCATTAAATATTTTAAATCATTAAATAGTTATTGAATTGTTGTTAATTAGATTATTTTAACTTAATTAACCTATGAACACATGTAATTGATGAACCTTAGTTTTGGACTCCTTCATGGGTTACTTAATATTGATTTAATGCTTATGAGTTATGGTGTAGTTTTCTATGGGTTATCTAATGATGCAAGAATTGTATTCAATTGATATCTAATTGGTATTATATTGATAAATCTATGTTTAATTAGCCTAGTTTCATTGAGTATTATGATTTATGCTTTGAATTGATGTTCATGGCCATGGGTAAGGGCCTTATGGTATTGAATTGGATGATATAGACATGAATTGAAGTGGAGAGAATGGATTGGTGATACTCTGCCCAAATTATCTTTATTTTAAGTATTATAACTTTTGAATTATTTTTTGATTGGTATGGTCCACTTATGGTGGCGGTGTTATTTGATTGATGTGGCTTTGTCGGCATTATTTTATGTATTATGATGATTATGGCCTTGTCGACAATTATTTGAAGTAATCTGATGATTTTTTGTAGTTGATTATGTGATGTATGATCATATCTACCTTAATGTGAATTAATGTGAAAGTATGTGTTTCTTCTATTGATGCTATTTAGGTGATAATGTTAGACTATGACTTTGTGTTCATGTGTGTAGTCTTAGAATTGATGCTTGATTGTTCCTACTTGGCTATATGAGTCTATTATGGATATATTGATTATTATATAGTAGTGTATAGGATGACTTAGAATTTGATAATGGTTGTTCCTATGTGCTTCTAGAATGACATGTAATATGTGCTAAAGTGAAGTATGTTGTGTCTTGTCTTGGTTGATTTCTGTCCCTTACTTGATGCATATTTGAAAGTGAATATGTGATGCCTTGACTTAGGATGGTAAAGCCTCTTAGTCTTGTATTAATGAATGATATGTGAGACCTTGAATGATGATAAGAGGGTCCTTTATGTGAAATCTTGAACCTAGTGGTAAGGTTATGAATATTGAAGTAGAAAGCCGTAATGGTATCCTTATTCTAATGAATGATGGACTTAAGGTTGATTGGCTTGAACGACATCATATAAATCCTTAGGAAAGTCATTATGATCTTCTTGTCTCCATTATAAGGCATCTCTAGGGGACCTCTTTGGTAGGGTAGATTTAATTGGGTTATGAACTTGATTCGGAACCCCTTTGTATGATCCTTAATGTGAATTAATCTATGAGAACAAAGGCTAGCACCGAGTGAGTATGGTAAGGGAAGTAGTTCCAGTTAAAGTATGGGGATAGAATACAAAGTAAGCCCATCATATTCCTTAACCATGTGCCTACATGGGATTTGTCTAAATTCTACCATTGGTAAGTAGAACACCCTCATCGGAATAGGATAGAACTCCGGATTCCATGTTTTTCTACCATGGTCTATGTCGGTTATTGCCTATTCTCATCATGTGGGATACCTATTAGCATTATTGAATTTCTATGAAGTTTAGGTGGTGGTATGGGACGCTATCTAGACATTGCACATTAGGCTTTGAAGATGTTAGTGAGATTCTCTAGGTCTTCTCCAAGACCATTACTTGAATGTCCTTATGTGATGAATGTCTCTTAATGAAGTAATTAAATAATGACTTATGTTAGAAAGCATGTAAATTAATGAGTACCTAATGTAGAGTGACTTAAGGATTCCTTAGTTAAAGTGTGAAGAGGGCATAAGGGATGATCTCTTCACGTCTTATCTAGGGAAGTCTTGAGAATGACTCTAGTTAGGGTAGTTGGTTGATTCTTTAGGCATGATAAAAAATTAGGTAGTCTTATGGATTATTTATGTAATCTTGAAGAGAGGGTATGGGCGTTCTCTTCTAGGATTACTTAAGTAAGTCTTTTGATAGCCTTGGTAAAGAGAATGTTATATCTTATACATGTTATGTGTTTGGTGTATTGTAAGTGTGTATGTGTCTCATTATGAGTAGTCTTGAGGATCGTTTAGGCATGCTTAGAGAGCGAGTATGGGCGGTCTCTCTTTGTGTGACTTAAGTGAGTCTTATGATAGCTTTTATTGGGATAATTACGTGCTAGAAAGTGTCTTAAGTGAAGTTAAGCAGCTTCACTGTAACAATGAAGAAATTCACCATACAGTGAGTTGAGTTCACTGTAAAGTTGTTCTAAAAATGTTCTAAATTGACTAAGTGATTTCTTATGTGTCTCTATGTTGGTAAATGTTGTTCTTATGATTATATTATGATATTTAAATTAGATGAAGCATATTTCCCATAAATGTCCGTTTTCATGATTTTTATGCGTTATGCCATACATTGTACATGTGGTTGTACTAATTCCATACTTTTATCTATCTCTATAGTGGTTGGCAGGTAAGGAACATTTGGGAAGCAAGACTTGGATCGTAGCATCATCCAAGTGAAGTTGAAGTATGTCCTCATTTGACTCGAGTTCATAGATGTCTTTTATTTATTTTATTGAAGTATTGTAATAGACTTAGTAGTACTATATTTCTATTGTGTATGGACCGTGTCCCAAGTAATGTTGTGTCTAAGCTTTGATGATATTGAGACTTAGTATTTCCTATGGATTTTCTATGAAAGAGTTTTTAAAGACTATGAAATGTTTTGTGAAAAGTTTTAATTCCGCACTACTTTTCACTATGTATATGCGATGAACGATACGTAAGGGATTGTATAAGACCTCCGAGAGGTCGAGTACGCCGGTTGCACTCCGAGAGTTCCATATTTTCTAGGGTATGGTCTACGGATGTGACAAGCTTGGTATCAGAGCCAGGTTATGAAAGTAGTATTACAAATCAGAAAGTCTCATCCAGTCACGTCTAGTAGAGTCTCGACCATCGGTGTGAGTCGCGACACATCTATGGGCGAGAGGCTATAGGACGATAGAGTTTCCCTTATATTCTACTCCTATGTCGTGTCGTAGAGGCAAAAGTTATGATTACTCTTTTCATATGGTTATCCTTGTGTTTCTAGGAAGATGAATTCGAGGAGGACACCGTCTAGGAGGGTTGATTAGAATGATGTTCATGAGGAGATTCCTCCTCAAGTTGAGCAATATGAGCAAGTTCCTTAAGATGGACAAGGAGTTTGAGGTGCTCAAGTGCCTCCCCAAGGTTATCAAGTCCCTATTGTGGTAGGAGGTAATGATGTTCCGGTGGATCCCCCAGAGTTGAGTAATAGAGATATTAGAGAGACTTTTCTTGATTTAGCCCGAGCCGTGACTACTCAAGCGAATTCGAGTATGGTGCCTAGGATGAATGTTGTGGAGAGCACTATGACCTCTAGGTTGAGAGACTTTGTGAGGATGAATCCTCCTATTTTTCTTCGCTTTAAGGTAGGAGAGGATCCCCAAGAGTTCTTTGATGGTGTGTACAAGGTGTTGAGTGCTATTGGGGTTACATCTAGGGAGAAGGCGGAGTTGACTTCGTATCAATTGAGGGATGTTTATTAAATATGGTACACTCAATGGAAGGATAATAGGTCGTTGAGTCGGGTCCTATTGAGTGGGAAGAATTTAAGGAAGCTTTTCTAGGTAAGTACTTTTCCCATGAGAGGAGAGAGGTTAAGGTAGAGGAGTTTATCAATCTCAAGCAAGGCAATATGAGTGTTGAGAAGTACTCTTTGAAGTTCTCAATGTTGTCAAGATATGCACCGTCCTTAGTGTCAAATCCTAGGGTTGAGATGAGTCATTTGGTCACCGGGGTCGCCGACTTAGTGAGGGAAGAATGACGTACGGCCATGCTACATGATGATATGACCTTAGCTAGACACATAGTGTATGCACAATATATTGAAGAGTCTAAACTTGGAAGGATTGCTAGAAACTTGAAAAGAAGTGGTTCAAGTGATCAAGGGCAACCTAGGTTAAAAAAGAGGGCTCAAACTCAAGGTGAACCTAGTTCTCCTAAGGTGAAATTTGAGAAAGGAGGTGGTTCTCAAAATGTCAAGCCTACATGTGTCACTTGTGGTTAGAAACATTATGGTGAGTGTCTAATGGGTACCGGAAGTTGCTTTGGATGTGGAAATGATGGACACAAAGTGAGGGATTGTCCTAATAGAGATGTTAAGAAAGTTGCTCCTAATGTTCCAAAAGGTGATGCTCCGACAACGAGGCATTTCTATGCTCTCCGGGATAGAGGAGAAAAGCCGGATGAGAGTGATGATGATGTTGGTAAGTCCTTTTCTCTTTTTGTGATATGAGTTCCTTCTATGTGGGGGAGTATGGTTAGTAGATGGGATAGAAAGTCATAGAAGTTTGTTGCATGTGCATGGTGTTTAGGAGTTTGGTTGAAATTGAATTTCATTAACTTCTTGCATTGTGTATTTTATGAAACTATGATAATGTTCTAAAAGCTGTTTATATGATTTTACCTTGAATATTAGTATGTTTCTATCATGAATTGCCTAAAAATTGCATTTTTGGAAAATTTGCCTAATTCACTGTAATGCACTGCCTCCTCACTGTAACATTTTTCAAAAATTGACTAATTCATTCTTTGGTTGAAAAATTGTTGTAATGTGGTTATAACTTATGTGTATGAGTATGATAATTAATATAAATGAGTTTTTGTTATTTGGAATGAAGGATGTGAGTTTTATGGCATAATGAGTTATACAATTTTCTTCTACTTTCTTATTGTGTTGTGAATCTCTTGACTATATGAAATTGATGTTTTCTCCCTGATTCTGTATTATATGGTATTTTTATGAGCTACTAATTGAATCCATATTCTTGGAAGTGTTCGGAGAGTGGTAAGTGTCATTCGAGGACGAACGTTGTCGAAGTGGAGGAGATTGTAAGATCCCAAAAATGACTAAGGTGAAATAGAGCCTAAAGTGGTTGTTATGATGGTATAAGATCCTAAATTGGTCTATGATTTTGTATTGAGGTGGTGTCTAAGAGTTTAGGTATATTTGAAGTCAAACGTCAAGGGACGACTAAGACGTTCGACGACTAAGTCACGTATGTGCCTCATATGTGGTTATATGTGCTTAAGTGTGATTCATGAGGTTGTAAGCTCCTTAAATGAGTTATTATGATGTATATAGGCAGTGTGTCAAGTTTCGTGAAGTTTGGCGGTCAAACGTCCAAGAACGTCCATGACGTTCGACAGATGTACCTTGAAATGACCTTGTGTGTCTAAGCATATTTCATTGAGTTTTACGTGTTCATTTTGGGTGAAATTCTTATGAGAGGTCCTAAACTCATATAAAAACATGTTTGGGTTGGAAACGTATGGTCAAACATCCCCAAGGACCATCCAAGGGTCCTTGAGGAAGGACCCAAGTTGGTGGCCAAGACTGTCCAAGACAGCCCACCTACGGAACGAAATCGACACGCAGTGGGTCAGTCGACGCCCCGTAGTTGAGGTCTCATCAATTGGAACTTAGGAGCGGGGGAGAGGAATCCAAAGACTAGCCTCAGTACAAAACCACGGAGCAACAGGATGGTCCGTTGGTCAAGGGACAGGCCATCGATGGTCTTCCGTCTATGAAGGCTTTCTCCTGCGTGCAGTCACTTTAAGTTGAGGGGTGAAGTTGTAAATTCACCCCACGTCCAAATAAGAGGATTGACGGTTCCTTAAGGGTCTTTTGGATATTTTAGACATGTATATAAGTCTTTAACACTTAGAAGATTTTTTAATTCTTCAAAATCAAAACCCCAAAATCCCTTAGAAATTCCTTAAGACTCCATTAAAGCCAAAACTCAAGGAAGAACTTGGATTAGATAATTGAGTGGAGATTATTCATCAAGTTGGAGGATTAACATCATTGAGGTATGGTTTTTGATCCTTGAAACTCTATTCATCAAGGAGCCCAAATTCAAAGAAGTTTTCTAAAGTTTTCAAACATGAACTTGTCAAATTTCATGATCTAGCCATGGGTTCTTGCATTAAAGGTTTTTAATAATTAAATAGTGATCGAATTGTTGGTAATCAGATGATTTTAAATTAATCAACCTATGAAACCATGTAAATGATGAACCCTAGTTTTTGACTACTTTATGGGTTACTTAATATTGATTTAATGCTTATGAATTATGGTGAAGTTTTCTATGGGTTATCTAATGATGTAAGAATTATATTCAATTGATATCTAATTTGTCTTAAATTTATAAATATATGTTGAATTAGCCTAGTTTCATTGAGTATTATTTTTATGCTTTGAATTGATGTTCATGTCCATGGGTAAGGGCCTTATTTTATTGAATTGGATGATTTAGATATGGATTGAATTGGAGAGAATGGATTGGTGGTAATCTACCCTAATTCTATTTATGTTAAGTATTATAGCTTTTTAATTATGTTTTGATAGGTATCGTCAACTTATGGTAGCGGTGGTATGTGATTGATGTGGCCTTTCCGGCGTTATTTTAAGTATTATGATGATTATGGCCTTGTCGGCAATTATTTGAAGTAATATAATGATTTTGTGTAGTTGATTATGTGACGTATGATCATATCTACCTATATGTGAAGTAATGTGAAAATATGTGTTTGTTCTATTGATGATATTTAGGTGATCATGTTAGACGATGACTATGTGTTCATGTGTGTAGTCTTAGAATTGATGCATGATTGTTCCTACTTGGATATATGAGTCTATTATGGTTATATTGATGATGATATAGTATTGTATAGGATGACTTAGAAGATGATAATGGTTGTTCCTATGTGCTTCTAGAATGACATGTAATATGTGCTAAAGTTAAGTATTTTGTGTTTTGTCTTGGTTGACTTGTGTCCCTTACTTGATGCATGTATGAAAGTGAATATGTGATGTATTGACTTAAGATGATAAATACTCTTAGTATTTTATGAATGAATGATATGTGAGACCTTGAATAATGATAACAGGGTCCATTATGTGAAACCTTGAACCTAGTGGTAAGGTTATGAATATTGAAGTAGAAAGTCGTAATGGTATCCTTCTTGTAATGACTGATGGAATTAAGGTTGATTGGCTGGAACGACATCATATCAATCCTTAGGAAAGTCATTATGAGCTTCTTGTCGCCATTGAAAGGCAGCCCTAGAGGACCTCTTTGGTAGGGTAAATGTAATTGGGTTATGAACTTATTATGGAACGTCTTTGTATGAACCTTAATGTGAATGAATCTATGAGAACAAAGGCTAGCACCGAGTCAGTATTGTAAGGGAAGTATTTCTAGTTAATGTATGAGGCTAGAATACAAAGTAAGCCCTTCATTTTTGTTAACCATTTTCCTACATGGGATGTGTCTAAGTTCTACCATTGGCAAGTAGAACACCCTCATTGGAGTAGGATAGAACTCCGGATTCAATTTTTTTGCTACCATGGTCTATTTCGGTTATTGCTTATTCTCATCATGTGGGATATCTATTAGCATTAGAGAAGTTCTATGAAGTTTAGGTGGTGGTATGGGACGCTATTTAGACATTTCACAATATGCTTTGAAGATGGTAGTGAGATTCTCTAGGTCTTCTCCAAGACCATTACTTGAATGTCCTTATGTGATGAATTTCTCTTAATGAACTACTGAAATAGTGACTTATATTAGAAATCATGTAAATGAATGAGTACCTAATCTAGAGTGACTTAAGGATTCCTTAGTTAAATTGTGAAGAGGGCATAAGGGATGATCTCTTATATTAGAAAGCATGTAAATGAATGTGGCCTTGGTGCTTGCAATAAGGACAATACGCAGGCACATTTTCATACTCGATACATTTTCATTGACCCTTTTACAAATCCTCTTAATCATAACCAAGCCAAACATGTTTAGGTCTTTCCTTTGTAGATCAAGTTGAATCCTAACCCTTGCCAAGCTACCCCTAGTATTGTTCACAGTATCATTGTCTAGATATAATACCTTACCAACTGCAGATAACATGGCTGTTAAGATATCTTTATAATAACAATGCCAACGAAGCTCCGAAAGTGCTATCCAAATAGGTACAATTGGAGTTTCTTCAATATGTTTACAAGTAGAAGTCCATGTTTGAATTCTCATAGGGTGTTCCTCAATAGTCATTCTTTGTTTAGTCCAGACTGTTACAAAGTCAAGTTCATTATCCAAATCAATGATGACATGCCTATCAATGAAATGGGCAATTTTAACTCCACATGAAAATTGAGTGTGGTTGAAAAAACTCAGTCTAATCAGCTCAACTTTAGGCATTACATTACTAAACTTGCCAATTAGAATATACTTGCACCTTTCAGTCCATATAATAAAAAAATCTTCTGCACTAAATATAACAGCAGTTCTACCTTGCTTCGTAGTAATTTTAGGTGTTTCAAACAATATTGGAGCAGCAGTTTTGTCCAAATTACATCTAAGCCTAGCTCCATAAGTTTGAATTACAATATATGGAGTTGGCTCTTGTTGATCAACCTATTTTTGTTCCCTAAGTTGTCTATATCCTTTTTATCCTTTCAAATTCGAATTAGGCTGTTGATTATGTCGCACAAAAGTGTTAGATATTTGTTGAAATGGTTGTTGACTATTCTTAGCAACATTGGTAATCCCTGAACCCCATTCTTAGCAGTCCTAATTACAGTACCATCAGCTAAATTCACAACAGTTCTCACTGAATAATTTGGGATATAAGGATTCTTTGTAACATCAGTTACATGGACCACTGTACTCAAACTAGTATCAGTAACTCGCGGACCCCTATTTCCACTACTACCATCCTGCACAACAGCAGCCAAACCACTATTACCATCCTCAATAACAACATTTAAACCAACATTATTCGTGTTGATAGATTGTGCATTACTAATATTAGGATTATTGTTATTCGTAGTGATCTTACTTGCATTCAACTATTCATCATTTTTCCTTGCAGGTACGTTATCATGACTGCTCGGCCCATCACCAAGAACATGCTCAAGATGCTGGCTATCACCCGTGTGCTGATTCGTCTCCCCTGAATTTCCAAATTTTCAAGACTTTGCCATTGTTCTTGATTGATCCAGTTCTTTATCTTTTGCCAAAGAATAGATGTCAATCTCCAACATCGAACTAACAGCATTTTCAACCAGGTTCTTGCGACTTGGTTGAATAATTTCTTGTATTTGCAGATTTTTGGCCTCTTTGGTAATAGGTTGAACATTATCAAATCTTTTAGGAGGAATAACACGTTCAACATTGGAGGTTTTCCCTTGAAAGCCATCATCCCCAATGTTAATCGGAGCTTCAGCGCAACCATCCAATACTTGAAGAATGCGTATTACACCCTATTTTTATTAGATTTTTCTATCCTTTGCTCGTCCTGACTACTAGGACATATCCTAATATCTGGATTTATGTTCGCCGTAGCTGAATCTGATCGTACCTTCATTCGCAACCCAGTCGATATACTTACTTGTCAATTTTTAGTTTCACGATTAAAATAATGAACCTCAATATTTTGAATCACATCAGATCATTCCTCTAGCGATTTACTTGTAGATTTCATTTCATCTTTCGATCTAACTCGTAGCAAACCAGAATTTGCCAACTCCATAACTTTCCTTGCCCATTCCAATTCCTCCTCAGAAATTGTGACATGGTCTTCACGCTAACCCTAACCCTACCAAAAACCCTAAACCCCAAGCACAAAATACCAAAACCCAAACATTAAACACTAAACCATTGATATTAAATCTCGAATCCTAAACCCTAAACCCAAAAACCCTAAACAAAAAATACTAACCCTAACCTTAACCCTAACTCTAACCCTAAACCGTAAACCCAAAACCCTAAGCCCAAAATACACAAACCCAAACATTAAATACTCTTATTGATTCCGAGGAGAGTATGATGAAGATACTAGATCCTTGGAAAGTAATGAAGATGAAGAGGAAGTTAAATCCACCTTTCACACTGAATATGAAGACGAAATTCAAGATGTTAGAGATAAAGAAGGGTTGTCACCAAGAAGAAGGAGGACAACAAGACATAATACAAGTTGCGGGAATATTGGAAGGCCTTTTACTAGACCTAGAAGTAGAGGTCTTTAATATTATTGTATTGTTAAAATTCAAGGAATTCTTGTGTTTACAAGTTGTACAAGATTCGGGTTCTTTTTTATGCATCCTATTTGTAATGACTATGTCTTTGATGTGGTTATTTTGATAGGTTCTTTTACTTACTATAGACTTTTCTTGTAAAAAGGAGAGTCTCCCTTGTTTATGTATTCTAGTAATCTATGTATTAAGTAGGAGTCCTCCATAGGTGCTTACTTTATTTTTGAATACAACATGATGTAATAGGGTTGAGTTGAATAACCTTATTGGGTTGATCAACTCATAACCTACCTTAGGATCGGAGGTAAGGTCTATGCCCCCCTCTATGTACTTTTGATTTAATAAATGATAAGGTGTGGGGGTGTTGCTCAGCCCCTGACCCACCACAAGGGTCGTTCTATTAAAAAAAATTAAATACTAAACCATAGATTTTAAACTTTAAATGTTAAACCTTGGACCATAAAACCTAAAGAAAACTTATACCCTAACCCTTGTCAAACCCAGGTCATAGACCCTAGATGAGACCGGCATTGTTAACCTCTCAGAGGTTGCAGACAAGCCTCTTTTTAGCTTTCATCCCAATCATACAGTTAAATTTAGCGGAAAATTTAAAACTTTTTAAATTTACTGAAGTGTACTTAGACTTCATATAATTCTTGCATAAAAATGATATACTAACAACTCAAAATGAACAACCATCTATTAACAGATTGAACAATTGAAATGAAGAATTCATAATATCATTAATCGTTGCCAAACCGGCCTTAATACAAAAGCTTGAGCAAATGTTTTAAAGGAAACGGTAGGAACAACATCCACTAGCTATGTCTAATCTACTAAAGCTAGAAAATAATGCGTAAGCATCCTCGAACTCAAGAGGACCTACCTAAGTCTGGACGTACTAGTCAAAATAGCTTCAACTGATCTTCAATCTTCTACAAGGACCTGCACCTATAAAAATAGTAATTGTATATGGGTTAATACACAATTGTACTAAAGTATGGGTGTATGCACATAAACACATAAGGACTATGCATGATCAAGGAAAGCTCTTCCTATAGCAACATTCCATTTCTTGAAAGTGAATTCACTTCACTTTCCTAATTCGTTATTTATGAATCATGCTATGAATATGACATATTTTCATGCATTTAAAGCAGACAACTCATTTTCTATATGAACATAAGACCTTGGAATCATGAACATAATTTTATAACAACTCAATCAAAATTTAATATTTTTCTCCCCTTAGGCCGAGAGCTCCCTCTCCGAGACTTAGTTTATTTTTCAGTCTTTTATTCTTTTTGTTGTGTAGTTCAATGATCTCCTTTGATCCTATATTTTACTTGCAAGTTCAATGATTCATTGTAGTCCCATTGCTACAATGAATAAAGTAAGTAATCCAAAAGACTAAGGAAATGATTTGACTACCCTAGTCACAAGTTGTTCTTTCCATAATTGTTAAATTGGGCATGAAGTCTTTATAAGCCAATTTTTATTGGCTATGCCCATTCTTTGATCATTTGCATAATATAAAGATGCTGGGCATATATTCATACTCCAATTGATGAGTCATTATGTTTTGCTCCCTTTATTGGCATAACCTAATAACTGTTAAAACTTCATTGTTATCAAACACTGATGATTTGATATTCTTATGCTTTTGCTTATTTAGTTCACTTTGAACTTACATTTCTTCTTCTTTGATCTCATGTTCACTTTGACCATGCTAGGTTGACTTAGGATATTCTTTTAAGACTTCCATTGGGATCTTTCTGTGCAATGACTAAGAATGCCTTACATCATTAGTTAGTCTAACCTCACCCTTTGATCATCCTATCCGAACACCCCTCATCTTCCTAGTTCTTTCTTTCTTTATTTCTTACTTTCTTAAAGAAATATTTAGCATTTAACCGACATAGATCATGTGAGCTAACATGAAATCCACTGTCTTCCCCACACTGAAAAGAGGTGGTTCACTGGCCAAAGTGAAACCGATTACTTCCTAGCTTTCTTAAGTGGATCCACTAGCTAGTAACCTATGATGGCGACATAGTTCAAAGACTAGGAGAATTTGGAGACCCTTATACACCTTGGTGGTAGTCTCATCTCATAAGGCTTACATGTGTTTGCACAAGCTCATTACTAGTCTATCGGTGGTTATCTCAATTTATTATACTTTACAACTTTTAGATTTGACTCATACATTATGGAAGTTTTCTTCTAGTATGAGGTATGCTTAGCTCAATGGATGACTTGTCATCCCTTTCTTTACTTGATGAATATGAACTTAAATCTTACATTATCATCATGGTGTGAATGAGACTTGTCTCACGATTTCTAACACCCTCTTATGTGAGTATCTTTAACATAATTGTTTAGGTGCAAGTGAGACTTGTCTCACTTCCTTTAACACCCCATTCTAGGTCAATTTCATAACTCATAAGCTTTTAGTTATTTCATTACTCAGCTTATCTTGTTCAATGTTATTTGGTAGTCTTGTACCATTCGTTATGAAAGTTATAAGGACTTATTCAATGTGCTACTATGTTCACAAGTTCATTTCTATAGGGTATGTTGGGACTTGTCCCAATCATTGGCATACCCTATGTTATGAGTTCATTGAGTTACATCTTGTCAAGTCAATCTTTAACATGTATTTGGACTTTCAATAAACATCATAATTTACATTGGCCATATCAGATTGATATGACTTAGTCATTGGCCAATTCTATTACTTATTTTGGAAATAATATTGTTGGCCAATTTATTGGTATAAACCAAACTTTCACTAAACACTTGTCATGATATTATCACTAGCCA
>CM040628.1:44441076-44461822 GCA_022817965.1 Solanum lycopersicoides | reverse complement strand
TTCTTTCTCATGGATGTCCTTGGTGTGTGCTTGCATATACCCATACTTAGTACAGGTGTGTACTAACCCTATACAAACTCTACTATTTTAGGTGCAGGCACAGGTGGACGATAAAGCTACAGGATCATCGTTGCAGTTATCCGGACGTCCAGCATTCATCCGGAGTTGGTAGGTCCTCATGCTTTCGAGGATGCTACTGTTTTATGTTCTAGCTTAGTTTAGAGTTGAGCTAGGAGCATGTTCCACTAGCGTTTCTTTCCTATTTTATTCAGACTATGTATTGTGCCATTTTGGCAATTATACACTTAATAAGAATCGAACTATTTCTTTCAGTTGCTTATCTCTTAATGTTAGATGGTTGATGGTTAACAATTACGTATTAATGAGAATCTTTTTATAAGTATGTTAAGAAACAAGAAGTTTCAAATTTTCCGCTAAAATTAACCTAGATGAAGTAAGAATGACGTAAGTAGGCTTGTCTGCGACCTCTGAGAGGTCAACGACGCCGGTCTCGTCTGGGGTCTAGATTCCAGTCGTGACAAAGTTGGTATCAGAGCCAGGTTTAAATTACGAAAATAATAAGTTCACATCAACCACATTGAGTAGTTTCTAAGTCATGGTAGTGAAGTGCACCACTATCCTGGATTAGAGACTGCATGATGCGTAGGAAAATTTCCCTTCTTCTACTCTTTATCGTGCTATCTAGAGCCTTGACACTTTGTGTCATTTTAAATATCTAACTTCGTTCTTGTGTGCGCGCTTAGAAGAATACACACAAGAATTAGGATGACCAAGTGGTCTAAGGTGCTAGACTCAAGATCTGGCCTTCCCAAAAGGGCAGTGATAGAAATGCCTGCGTGAACGAAAGACGTTTGATAAGAGTGGTTGTTCGCATGAAGGTGTGTGCATGGTAGGTTCTAAAGCCTGCTATGAGTATTGATGAAGAGGAGAAGGATAAGTTTGCTGCTTACTAGCTCAAGAAGATGGCTCAGGTATGGATTACTTCAGAAATGCTATACTACCATAGTCTATGGAAACAGGGTAGTAAGGTTAACTTTCCAAATAAGTTAGAGTTAAAATGAATTCATGCTTGCATGTCATGTTGATGTTTTGTATAGCGTGGACATGATTTTTGTGTTGCATGAGTTGTGAGGTGCATCAAGTTAAGTGCGATTGAGAAGGAAGTTCCTCAATCTCAAATATGAAGCTTCAGATAAGATTGTGTAATATGCATTATCCAGAGTAAGTGTGAAACACAAATTCACAAAGAGTAAAGTCTCAAGTATGTTTAAATATCTTCGAAAATCGCCCTCTTTATTTAAGATGATGTGTAGTGTCATTCGAAGATGAATGTTCCTAAGGGGGGGGGGATAATGTAACAACACTAAAAAAAATAGATATGCTAAGTAATGCTTAATGTGCCAAGAATGCCTACGATTAGACCAGGGTTCACACAGATTGATGCGCGTAGAAACAGACCTCGGAACCCTTGGTATAGCCAAGGCAACTAACTTTGGGAGTTATTTGAGCTAGGAAAGGTTGGGAGCAACCATGTAGGGCTCTCGAATACAAAGATTTACTCGAAGGAGTTTTTACCGGACTTAAAAAGAAGGAATTTTAAGTTTTGAGGGTCTAGGGGTAAAATGGTCTTTTACCAGGCTAAGGGTAATATTATAATTACCCTAAATATATATATATATATTTAATTATTTAATAATATGGAGGGGCAATTTTGGGAGAGAGAGCCGAATTTGAGCTCTAGGAGTGGAGTCTTGCTCCACCCGGGTTCGAACCTAGGTGGAAGCAATGATTTAACTTATTTTTATTTAAATTGATAAATTAATTTAATTAATTAATAATTATTAGCTGATTTAATAAAAAGGAAAATCAGATTTTTATTATTAATTATTTATTAATTAACATGTCTTATTTTGACTAAGTCTCAACTAGAGTCCTAATCCTAAGGAACCTCTCTCTCTCTTTCACGTTTCATCCACTTCTCCCATTTTTTTCACGTTTTTCTGTTAACAAAGCAGCAACAAAAAATTATAAATAACAACAAAACACTTGAAGAACTCATAAGAATTCAAACGACAAAAACAATCCATAAAAGTAAAGCAAAACGTGACATTCTCGACGGGTAAGGTGGGAATTTCTGTGTTGGACGTTGGGTTGGTGGTGATTCTGGGCAGCAACTTTGTGTGTTGAACAACACCAAGAACAGGTATGGGTTTTCTTACTCTTGGTCCCTTTCCCAAGAGACCCCTAGGATTCAGTCGATTCTAATCCGAAAACTAGGATTGTTTCCCCGTTTCATGTCCCTGTCACTAGCTCCTATTGATTGTTGTAGGTTGGTATGTCTGCTGGTAGATATTAGGCATGTAATGTGTTTTTTCGTGATGAATATGTTCATGAATGTGTATTTGGAATCGTACAAATGATAACCTATGCTTTCCGAAATATGTGTTTATGTGTGTGCAATGTGTAGTTGTGACTTTGAACACGGATTGAAGTATGAAAATGACTTGTTTTACGGTTGTATTTCACATGCACAAACTTGTATTAATCGTGATGTTCATATGAAGTATAAAGTGGCTGATTTGAGTGAAAAACTAATAGCTAAATGATTCACGAAATGCCCTAAGAATTAACTCTAAATGTTGATGAAAAGAAGCTGAAAAATCTATCTCAAATTTCCAGCACATTGTTGGTTAATTTCAGCCAAGTAAAGTTCTTTAATAAGCTATGAAAAATGAAGAAAAATAAGTGAGGTAATTGAGGATCGAACCCGTGACCTCACCATGTTAAAAATCAGTGAAATAAGGTGAGAAAAATTAAATGTGGAGATGGGATTGAACCCCCAACCTCTTGAATGGATGAGAAAGTTAGGAGAAAAATAAAGGAGAAAAATAAATGAGGAGAGTGGGGATTGAACCCCCAACCTCTTGAATGGATGAGAAAGTTAGGAGAAAAATAAAGGAGAAAAATAAATGAGGAGAGTGGGGATTGAACCCCCAACCTCTTGAATGGATGAGAAAGTTAGGAGAAAAATAAAGGAGAAAAATAAATGAGGAGAGTGGGGATTGAACCCCCAACCTCTTGAATGGATGAGAAAGTTAGGAGAAAAATAAAGGAGAAAAATAAATGAGGAGAGTGGGGATTGAACCCCAACCTCTTGAATGGATGAGAAAGTTAGGAGAAAAATAAAGGAGAAAAATAAATGAGGAGAGTGGGGATTGAACCCCTAACCTCTTGAATGGATGAGAAAGTTAGGAGAAAAATAAAGGAGAAAATAAATGAGGAGAGTGGGGATTGAACCCCCAACCTCTTGAATGGATGAGAGAGTTAAGAGAAAAATAAAGGAGAAAATAAATGTGGAGAGTGGGGATTGAACCCACAACCTCTTGGATAGGTGAGAAAGTTAAGAGATAAATTAAAATAAAAATAATGAGCTTGTGGGGGATTGAACCCACAACCTCCTTAACTTAAATGAAATAAAAGAGGAGAAAAAGAAAGGAAATATTATGGGGTTGATGGGAATCGAACTAGGGTCTCCCAAATCTGAAAAATGTAATTATCAAGTTTAAAATAAGATTAAGTGTTGTCCACAGGATTTGAAATAGGATTCCCTTGCCCAAATTGCGTATTGATACATAAGTCATACGTGAATTAAATGTTCAAGAATAATGCCACCTACTTAGATCGAAATCGAGATCTTGGCATACATACAAGATGCATAAGTCTTGTATGACATAATCTTAGGAAGATATGAATCACTTAGACGTATATGAATGAAGCCTCATGGCTTGTATGTATGGACACCTAAGTCTAACATACGTTTAAAAGTAAGTGATCCTAAGATGTATGTAATGAAATGATGAAATGAACAATGATATGATGAAATGAACAATGATATGATGAAATGAACAATGAAATGACGAAATGAACAAATGAAATGATGAAATGAACAATGAAATGATGAAATGAGAAATGAAATGATGACACCCTATAAGGGTTAAGTAAGGGTGTGAAACACACCAAATGGCCAAGTGCATTAGCATATGATGAAATGAACATTTACGTAATAAGAGGTGAATAAGTATGAAAAGCAAAGGTGCTAATGATGATGAATGTGGTGACAACATGATATGAGGCTAATGTAAATGATGAGAGCAATCTCAAATGAGCCTAAGTAAATGCTACCAATACGTACTCACCTATGAGAGTGTAAGATAATGAAGAGACCAGTCTCTATGAACACTCTAATGAGAGTATTGAGCTTAACACACTCAATACAAATGATGAGATGAGAAATCATCTAATGAGCTATGATGTCCTCATACTAGAAGCCAGCTTCCATGACGTATGAGATGAATGTAATGGAACTTTATACTAAGCACCGATAGACTAGCTATGAGCGGTGATGCCTTCTTTCTGGAAGGGCGGAGGTTCACGTAACTCTCATGAGATGAGACTGTCCGGCTTGCCGGGTATGGGTCTCCTTATATCTCCTAGTCTTCGAACCTATACTGCCAATATAGCGATCTGGCGGGGTTAAATTCCCATGTACGCTAGCATGTTTTTGGGTCACTTTGGCCGGTGATTCCACCTCTTTTCGGTGTGGGGGAGACACTGGATTTCATGATGCTCACACGATCTATGTCTGTTAAAGTTAAAGTTCCCAATGAATGAATGAGGCCATCCTCAAATGATGCACATAATGAAATGAATGATACCAAAGGTGTTAGGATAGAATAATCAAAAGGTGAGTTAGATTTAAGTAATGACATTAGGTCATTCTTAGTCATTGCACAATGAACCTAATGAAAGTCTTAAACTACATCCTAGGTATAACTGGTGTTTACACTGGTCTATGAATGAAATGAACTGGAGTACGTATGAATGAACGAAGCAGACTCTGTGTTTGCTAATGAAGACTCCCTAGTTGAGGTCCCATATGTTGAGCCCTCATTTTGGAAAGTCTTAATGTCAAGTCCATGATTCCAAGGTCTCATGGCATATGAATGAATGATATGAAATAAGCTATGTGTAATGTGTTATGTGCTATGATATATGCTATATGGAGATGTTATGTGCTGTGTGCAATACGATAATTATAATGATACATGTTACTCTCATGGCATAACTTTTCTATTCCAAATCTGGAAAGCTTACTGACTTTCCTAATCCAAATTTGGAAAGCTCATTGACTTTCCTAATCCAAATTTGGAAACTTTCCTAATCTCAATTTGGCAAGTCCACTGACTTGACTTCCAAAAATGATGTTGTTAGGAAAGAGCTATTCTTTCTCATGGATGTCCTTGGTGTGTGCTTGCATATATATTCATACTTAGTACAAGTGTGTACTAACCCTATACAAACTCTACTATTTTAGGTGCAGGCACAGGTGGACAATAAAGCTACAGGATCATCGTTACAGTTATCCGGACGTCCAGCATTCATCCGGAGTTGGTAGGTCCTCATGCTTTCGAGGATGCTACTGTTTTATGTTCTAGCTTAGTTTTAGAGTTGAGCTAGTGGAGCATGTTCCACTAGCGTTTCTTTCCTATTTTATTCAGACTATGTATTGGTGCAATTTTGGCAATTATACACTTAATAAGAATCGAACTATTTCTTTCAGTTGCTTATCTCTCAATGTTAGATGGTTGATGGTGAACAGTTACGTATTAATGAGAATCTTTTTATAAGTATTTTAAGAAACAAAAAGTTTCAAATTTTCCGCTAAAATTAACCTAGATGAAGTAAGAATGACGTAAGTAGGCTTGTCTGCGACCTCTGAGAGGTCAACGACGCCAGTCTCGTCTGGGGTCTAAATTCCAGTCGTGACATCCATGTCTTTCCTTTGGTTCAATTCCTCATCCCTTACCTTAATTGTACAATCATTGATCATGTGGCCTTGGTGCTTGCGATAAGGACAATATGAATGCATATTTTCATACTCAATACATTGCCATTGACCCTTGTTCAAATCCTCTTCATCATAACGAAGCCAAACATGTTTAGGTCTTTCCTTTGTAAGATCAAATTAAATCCTAATCCTTGTCATGCTACCCCTAGTATTGTTCACAATAGCATTGTCTAGATATAATACCTTTCCAACTGGAGATAACATGGCTATTAAGATATCTTTATAATAACAATGCCAAGGAAGCTCCGGAAGATCTATCCAAACAGGTACAATTGGAGTTTCTTCAATAGGTTTAAAAGTAGAAGTCCATGTTTGAATTCTCATAGGCAGTCCCTTAATAGTCATTCTTTGTTTAGTCCAGACTGTTACAAAGTCAAGTTCATTATCCAAATCAATGATGACATGCCTAGCATTGAAATGGGCAATTTTAACTCCACCAGAAAGTTGAGTTTGGTTGATAAAACTCTGTCTATTAAGCTCAACTTTAGGCATTACATTACTGAACTTGCCAATTAGAGTATACTTGCACCTTTTAGTCCATTTAATAAAAAACTCTTTTGCCCTATATATAACAACAAGTATACCTTTCCTCGTAGTAATTTTAGGTGTTTCAAACAATATTGGATCAACAGTTTTGTCCAAATTACATCTAAGCCTAACTGCATAAGTTTGAATTACAGTATATGGAGCAGGCTCTTGTTGATCATCCTGTTTTTGTTCCCTAAGTTTTCCATATCCTCTCTGTCCTTTCAAATTTGAATTAGGTTGTTGATTATGTCGCTCAAAGTTGTTAGATATTTGTTGAAATGGTTGTTGACTGTTCTTAGTAACATTGGCAATCCCTGAACCCCCATTCTGAGTAGTCCTAATTACAGTACCATCAACTACATTCACAATAGTTCTAACTGAATCATTAGGAATATTAGGATTCTTTGTAACATCTATGACATGGCCCTGTGTACTCAAATTAGTATCAGTAACTCCATGACCCCCATTTTCACTACGACCATCCTGTGAAACAGCAGCTAAACCACTACTTCCATCCTCAATAACAGCAGCTAAACCAACATTCTTCCTATTGATAGATTGTGCATTACTAATATTAGGATTATCGTTATTTCTAGTGATCTTAACTGCATTCAACTCTTCATCATTTTTCCTTGCAGGTACGTTATCATGACTGCTCAGCCCATCACAAAGAACATGCTCAATATGCTGTCTATTACCCGTATATTGACTCATCTCCGCTGTATTTCAAATTTTTCAAGACTTTTCCATTGTTCTTGATTGATCTAATTCTTTATCTTTCGCCAAAGAAAAGATGTCAATCTCCAACATCGAACTATCAACATTTTCAACCAGGTTCTTGTGACTTTATTGAATAATTTCATGTATTTGTAGATTTGTGGACTCTTTGGTAATAGGCTAAAAATTATCAAATCTTTGAGGAGGAATAACACGTTCAACATTGGACGTTTTCCCTTGACATCCATCATCCCAATGTTAATCGGAGCTTCAGCGCAACCATCCAATACTTGAAGATCGCGTATTACACCTTTTTTTATTAGATTTTTCTATCGTTTGCTCATCCTGGCTACTAGGAAAAATCCCAATATCAGGATTAATGTTCGCCGCAACTGAATCTGATCGTACCTTCATTCGCGACCTAGTCGATATCCTTTCTTGTCGATTTTTAGTTTCACGATTAAAAGAACGAACCTCAATATTTTGAATCACATTAGAACTTTCTTATATCGATTTACTGGAAGATTTCATTTCATCTTTTGATCTAACTCGTAGCGAACAAGAATTTTCCAACTCTATAACTTTCCTTGCCCATTCTAATTCCTCCTCAGAAATTGTGACATGGTCTTCACGCAGCGAATTCGATAAATTGTCTGATGACTCTGTGAAATCTCCTTTTGTTTGTGGTTCAGTGTTAGAACATTGAAAATCTTCAAACTTATCTGGTGGTCGACTCTATTCCACGCCATTCTAGATGAACGCAGATACAAACTATGGAAGACGCTTAGAGAGAAACTTTAGAGAGAGAATTTTTGAGCAGGAGAAGGGCTTGGGGCTTAGGCTTTAGGTATTTTGGGCTTTGGGTTTAGGGTTTAGAGTTTAGGGTTAGGGATAGGGTTCGTGTTAAGGATAGGGTTAGGTTTAGGTTTTAGGTTTTTCTTAGGTTTTAGGTTTCGGTGTTTAGGATTTTTTGTTTAAAATCTATTGTTTAGATTTTAATGTTTGGATTTTGTATTTTGGGCTTGGGGTTTCAGGATAACGATTTACGATTACTGTTAGGGTTTCGGTTTGGGTTTAGTTTTTTTTTAGGTTTTAGGGTTTGTGGTTTAGGATTTGAGGTTTAAAGTATATGGTTTAGTGTTTAATGTTTGGGTTTTCGTATTTTGGACTTATTTTTTTTTTTTGACTTAGGGTTTAGGGTTTAGGGTTAGGCTCCGGGTTAGGGTGTCGGTTATTTTAAGGTTTTATGGTTAAGGGTTTAGCATTTGATGTTTATAATCTATGGTTTAGTATTTAATGTTAGGGTTTTGATATTTTGGGGTTAGGTTTCAGGGTTTAGAATTTCAGGTTTAAAATCTATGATTTAGTATTTAATGTTTGAGTTTTGGTGCTTTGGGCTTAGGGTTTTGGGTTTATGGTTTATGGTTAGGGTTATATTTTTTTTTTTGGTTTTAGGGTTTGTGGTTTAGGATTTGAGGTTTAAAACCTATGGTTTAGTGTTTAATGTTTGGGTTTTCGTATTTTTGACTTATTTTTTTTTCTTTTGGAACTGGGTTTAGGGTTTATGGTTTCGGCTTTAGGGAAAGGGTAAGGGTTAGGATTAGGGTTAGGGTGTAGTTTATTTTTTATGTTTTATGGTTTAGGGTTTAGCATATGAGGTTTAAATCTATGGTTTAGTATTTATTGTTTGGTTATGGTATTTTGGTCTTAGCGTTTCAGGTTTATGGTTTAGGCTTAGCGTTAGGTTTAAGGCCAGGTTAGGGTTAGGGTAAGGGTTTTGGTTTTATTTAGATTTTTGGATTTAGGGTTTAGGATTTGAGGTTTAATATCAATGGTTTAGTGTTTAATGTTTGGGTTTTTGTATTTGGGGCTTTGGGTTTAGTGTTTATGGTAGGGTTAGCATTACGATTAATGTTAGGGTTAGGGTTAGGACTTAGGTTGTTTTATAGGTTTTAGGGTTTGGGCTTAAGGATTTGAGTTCTAATATCTATGTTTTAGTGTTTAATGTTAGGTTTTGGTATTTTGGTTTTTTTTTACTTTACAAAAACGACCCTTGAGGTGGGTCAGGGACTGAGCAACACCCCCATGACTTATCATTTATTTAAATCAAAAAGTACATAGAGGGGGACACAAACCTTACCTCTGATACTAAGGTGGGTTATGAGTCGACCAATATACTAAGGTTTTGTCAACTCAACCTGATACATCAAGTGGTATTCAAAAGAAACTAAGCACTATGGAGGCCTCCTCCTTAATACATAGTTTACTAAGAATACATAAACGAGGGACACTCTCCC
The DNA here is from genome assembly GCA_022817965.1 of Solanum lycopersicoides. Lineage (NCBI taxonomy): Eukaryota > Viridiplantae > Streptophyta > Magnoliopsida > Solanales > Solanaceae > Solanum > Solanum lycopersicoides. Next base: position 44,452,351 of record CM040628.1, on the reverse strand, counting down.
GTTTATCAGAAAAGCATATAACGTAAAAGAACCGATTCTAATAACGCTATCAAAGCTAGACATAGTAATTATAACTAGGATTTATAACAATATGTATCTTACACATTGTACAACATATAAAAGATAGTAAATTTGATACATGATTACTGTAAATACTAAACAGACCATTCATCACACGACACTACTTCTAGATCTTGTGATTTGTCTATTATTATTTGCCATTTGTAGATTATGTCTTGTAATCTTCCTTCCTCTTTGTGACAGACCTTGTTTATCTTTAGCTTCTTGTATTTCTTATTCATAATAAGTGTGGAAAGTGGATTTAACATCTTCTTCATCTTCATTACTGTCTAAGGATCCTAGTATATTCGTCATACTAATCCTCAGACGCTATATGACTATATTCATCCACTTCTTCAATTATTTCTCGTTGTCCCTGTTGTTCCATCCCTTGTCTTTTTTTTATTGCATTTATTCTCTTTTTACTCAGCCTATTCTTGGATTTGTTGTTACTATTTTGCGAAGAGTCTTCATCTTTTTGTGAATCATGACCATGCAGCTGACTTTTTTGATATCCTGCAAAAGATTGTTCTGCACTTGGGACTTGATCATCCGCAACATTCATGACGTATACCCCATCCTCAATCAACCCTTGCTGACTTTTTCTTGTTTCTGTGAGAGATTGTATTTTTCTTTGGATTTGATCTCTAAGCTTAATACATTCCCAAAAATCAACCAATTCTTTCATGTGCCTTTCTTTTCCCTGCAAAACAATTTCTGGTGTACTAATTAGACTTGGAGTATTACGTAGTTTGATTGTTCCCTGACCTACAGGGACTGGTAGTTGTATATTCTGAATTTCTATGCCTTCTTTTGATGCGTTATTGATATTTTCTAGCTGCGATTCTATACTTGTAACCTGTTCATGTGTATGTGGTATGGATATAACAGTCCGCATATTACCTGCATGAGCAGCTTGTTGTACAGTCTGAATTGCCTGTACATGTAATTCAATTTGTTCATGTCTTGCATGGTCTACTTGTTGTATATTCTGAGTTACTGTCACTTGTTCCTGCTCATCCCATTCAGCAAAATTATTAGAAGTAGGAACAACAATTTACATACATGTTTGGACTGGTTGTTGCTTCTCCTGCATTTCTTCTTTTTGCTGCATAACTCTGGGTTCTTTGGTAGTTCTTGTTGCTTTAAACTTTGGTTTTTTGTATTTGCCAATTTTAAGCACCTTGATCCATTATTTCATGCACATGATGTGTTGGTGTTATGGTCTTTGTAGGTTGTAGAGCTTGCTGCAAATACCCTGCACCACTATTGGACTTGTCATTTTTTTATTTTCAGCCTTATTCTTACCTTTTTTTCCAGCTTCCATGTCTTTCCTTTGGTTAAATTCCTCATCCCTTACCTTAACTATACAATCATTGATCATGTGGCCTTGGTTCTTGCGATAAGGACAATACGAAGGCATATTTTCATACTCAATACATTGCCATTGACCCTTGTTCAAATCCTCTTCATCATAACCAAGCCAAACATGTTTAGGTCTTTCCTTTGTAAGATCAAATTAAATCCTAATCATTGTCATGCTACCCCTAGTATTGTTAACAATAGCATTGTCTAGATATAATACCTTTCCAACTGGAGATAACATGGCTATTAAGATATCTTTATAATAACAATGCCAAGGAAGCTCCCGAAGATCTATCCAAACAGGTAAAATTGGAGTTTCTTCAATAGGTTTAAAAGTAGAAGTCCATGTTTGAATTATCATAGGCAGTCCCTCAATGTTCATTCTTTGTTTAGTCCAGACTGTTACAAAGTCAAGTTCATTATCCAAATCAATGATGACATGCCTAGCATTGAAATGGGCAATTTTAACTCCACCAGAAAGTTGAGTTTGGTTGATAAAACTCTGCCTAATAAGCACAACTTTAGGCATTACATTACTAAACTTGCCAATTAGAGTATACTTGCACCTTTCAGTACATTTAATAAAAATGTCTTTTCCACTATATATAACAGCAAGTATACCTTTCCTCGTAGTAATTTTAGGTGTTTCAAACAATATTGGAGCAACAGTTTTGTCCAAATTACATCTAAGCCTAGCTGCATAAGTTTGAATTACAGTATATGGAGCAGGCTCTTGTTGATCATCTTGTTTTTGTTCCCTAAGTTTTCCATATCCTTTTTGTCGTTTCAAATTTGAATTAGGTTGTTGATTATGTCGCTCAAAGTTGTTAGATATTTGTTGAAATGGTTGTTTACTGTTCTTAGCAACATTGGCAATCCCTGAACCCCCATTCTGAGTAGTCCTAATTACGGTACCATTAACTACATTCACAATAGTTCTAACTGAATCATTAGGAATATTAGGATTCTTTGTAACATCTATGACATGGCCCTGTGTAGTCAAATTAGTATCAGTAACTCCAGGACCCCCATTTTCACTACGACCATCCTGTACAACATCAGCTAAACCACTACTTCCATCCTCAATAACAGCAGCTAAACCAACATTCTTCCTATTGATAGATTGTGCATTACTAATATTAGGATTATCGTTAGTTCTAGTGATCTTACCTGCATTCAACTCTTCATCATTTTTCCTTGCAGGTACGTTATCATGACTGATCAGCCCATCACAAAGAACATGCTCAAGATGCTGGCTATTACCCGTATACTGACTCATCTCCCCAGTATATCAAAATTTTCAAGACTTTTCCATTGTTCTTGATTGATCCAATTCTTTATCTTTCAACAAAGAAAAGATGCCAATCTCCAACATCGAACTATGAACATTTTCAACTAGGTTCTTGTGACTTTATTGAATAATTTCTTGTATTTGTACATTTGTAGACTCTTTGGTAATAGGCTAAAAATTATCAAATCTTTTAGGAGGAATAACACGTTCAACATTGGACGTTTTCCCTTGACATCCATCATCCCCAATGTTAATCGAGCTTCAGCGCAACCATGCAATACTTGAAGATCGCGTATTACACCTTTTTTTTTATTAGATTTTTCTATTGTTTGCTCATCCTGGCTACTAGGAAAAATCCCAATATCTGGATTAATGTTCGCCGCAACTGAATCTGATCGTACCTTCATTCGCGACCCAGTCGATATCCTTACTTTTCGATTTTTAGTTTCACGATTAAAAGAATGAACCTCAATATTTTGAATCACATTAGAACTTTCTTATATCGATTTAATGGAAGATTTCATTTCATCTTTTGATCTAACTCGTAGCAAACAAGAATTTTCCAACTCCGTAACTTTCCTTGCCCATTCCAATTCCTCCGCAGAAATTTTGACAGTGTCTTCACGCAACAAATTCGATAAATTGTCTTATGACTCTGTGAAATATCCTTGTGTTTGTGGTTCAGTGTTAGAACATTGAAAAGCTTCAGACTTATCCTGTGGTCGACTGTATTCCACGCCATTCTAGATGAACGCAGATACAAACTATGGGAGACGCTTAGAGAGAAACTTTAGAGAGAGAATTTTTGAGCAGGAGAAGGGCTTGGGGCTTAGGCTTTAGGTATTTAATGTTAGGGTTTTGGTATTTTGGGGTTAGGGTTCAGGGTTTAGAATTTCAGGTTTAAAATCTATGGTTTAGTATTTAATGTTTGAGTTTTGGTATTTTGGGCTTAGGGTTTCGGGTTTATGGTTTAGGGTTAGGGTTAGGGTTAGGGTTAGTTTTTTTTCTTTTTTTTGGTTTTAGGGTTTGTGGTTTAGGATTTGAGGTTTAAAACCTATTGTTTAGTGTTTAATGTTTGGGTTTCCGTATTTTAGACTTTTTTTTTCTTTTGGAATTGGGGTTTAGGGTTTAGGGTTTAGGCTTTAGGTAGGGTAAGGGTAAGGGTTAGGGTGTAGTTTTTTTTTAGGTTTTATGGTTTAGGGTTTAGCATATGAGGTTTAAAATCTATGGTTTAGTAATTTTTTATTTATTTATTTCTTTATTATTATTTTTTTGAATTACCCTTGGAGGGGTAGGGGCTGAGCAACACCCCCAGGCCTTATCATTAATAACAAAACAAAGTACAAGGAGGGGGGCATAAACCTAACCTCCGAACCTAAGATGGTTTGGAGTCAACTTTCCAAAAAAGGAAGTCAACTCTTCCCCTTACATAAAAGGTGAAACCAAAATACTAAGAACCTAAGGAGAGGACTCCTCTCATTACAAAGTATCTAGGAAGCATAAACAAGGGAGACTCTCCCTTTACATAGACAAAATAGAACTCTAAACTAACCTTTTCAAAGTTACTATAATTCTAATGATAGTTAAGTTGAAAAGGTATAAAAGGATCAAGGAGGTTCCTTAATCTTTTTGGTCTTCTTTCTCCTAAAGCTAGGCATTTCCTGAAGGTCCAGTTGGTAGTATGACTTTGCTTCCTTAGGCATTTGTTGACTGTTGAAGTATACCTGAGGACTGTCTGTCTTGTGGCTGTGTTTGGACAGTGCATCAGCAACCTAATTTGCCTCTATGAATATGTGTAAGCACTTGAAATTCTAAACTTGAGAGATGAGATGTTGCAGTTTCCCCAGCTATGTGGTGATGCTCCATTGAGGGATGCCTTCTTTAAGATCCAGTTTACTACAAGTTGAGAATCCAGCTCCAATATTATGTTTCTATATCCCAATTCCAGTGCCCAAGTTAGACCAAAGATTGAAGCCTCCATTTTAGCTTTGTTATTTGTTCCTTCTCCAAGAGGTGTAGTGAAAGCCATCAATAATTTTCCATGTTTGTCTCTTAGGATACCCACTTCCCCCAGCCTGCCAGGGTTAGGGAGTGCACTGCCATCAGTGTTCACTTTGAGCCACTGATTTGGAGGTTTGAGCCAAGACACCATGCTCACCTTGATGTCATGCACACATCTTTCACATTTTTGAATTAATTCAGTCCATTTGGCAGGCCAGTGTATTTGAGGGGAGGCAGAGTTAAGCATTTTATAGTTGTCTTTGTAAATAGCATATTTGACCCTGTTGATGTTGGTTGTTTTGCCTCCATATTTGGCTGCACACCTGTTCTTCCATAAATTCCAACAAATGAAAATAGGGATGGCTTGTAGAAGCATTTTGTGGGTTGCATTATTTGGCCTTGCAGTCCACCATTGCTTGAGGAATGCCTGCAAAGAGGACTGGTATGGCTGCAGACCTGCTGTACCAATAAAATTATTCTAGATTTTGGTTGCAAATTTACCTGTGTTAAAGATATGTTCTATACAATCCATGCCTGACCTGTCAAAACAACAAACACATTGTGATGGCTCAAAGCCAAAACTAGTTAGCTTCTCATTAGTTGGAGTTTACCCCTAAGGGTTCTCCATAATAAAAAAGAGGTCTTAAAAGGATTGTTGTTATGCCATAAAAGAGAGTTAAAGTGTTGTTTATCTCTTCTTTCCCTTATTTCCTCCCATGCTGATGAACAACTGAAATTTCCATGAACGGTAAGTTTTCAAACAGGCTGGTCTGGTAGATGCTGTTGAGGAATAATTTCAGCATCCAATATGTTGGGGAGTTTACGGGTAGGTGCCTCCTCTAGTAGCTTGCTCCAATTCCAAGTCCCTTCCTCCCAAAATTCAGCAACTGTGGAGTTTTTGAATCTATTACTGTTGATTGAGAAGTTTGCAAGTGGTCCATTTCCAAGCCAATTGTCCCACCAAAATGAACAATTCCCAGCTTGGAGCTTCCAATGAATATGTTGTTCAACCTGTTGTCTATTCATCAGCATATGCTTCCAAGTCAAAGAATCTCCTGCATCCCATTTTTTGCTTACAGGATTGGATCTTTGGCAATATTTACCTCTTAAGAAGTCTCCCCAAAGAGTTTGTTTGGTTCTAAAAATCCACCACTGTTTGAATTGGAAGGCCTTGCAAGTATCTTGTAAGTTCCTCATTCCCACTCCCCCTTCATCATAAGGGTAGCTTAGATTTTTCCATGAAGCCTAGTGGTACCTCTTCCTGTCACTTTTCTATCCACAGAAAAAATCAGATATAAGCATTTCGATTTGCCTAAGTACTGTCACTGGAGGAGTTACTGCAGATAGAAGGTGAATAGGAAGGGCCTGAAGAACATGTTTAGTGAGTATAGCCTTGCCTCCATAACTAAGTTGTTTGGTTTGCCAACCTGTAATTCTGCAAACAACTTTGTTAACAAGATCAGAAAAATATATATTCTTAGGCCTGCAAACAAATAAGGGCATCCTAGATAAGTAATAGGACCCTGCTTTTGTTTAAAACCTGTCAGCCTCTTAATTCTATCTCTAGTGCTATTGAAAGCATTAGAGTGTAGCATAAAGTGGCTTTTATCACCATTAATGAGTTGCCCAGAAGTTTCCTCATATTCCTTTAGAGTAGCCATTAAAAGCTTTAAAGTTTTGCATCTTCCAGAAGAAAAAAGAATTATATCATCAGCAAAGCTCAAATGTTTTACTCGAGGTCCCCTCATTTCCATGAAAAAACCATGATAATCCGGGTGATTATGTAATCTGTTGAGAGATCTTGATAGTACCTCAGTACCTAAAATAAATAGGGCAGGAGAGAGAGGATCACCTTGCTTGAGACCCCTAGTGGAGTGAAAGAATCCATACCTCATACCATTCACAATGATTGAGTACCAATTGTTATCCATGATTCTCCACACCATATCAATAAAAACCTCATCAAACCCCATTTTCCTTAGAACTAAGCAAATATATGATCATGAGACCCTGTCATAAGCTTTTGCCATGTCTAGTTTAATAATAACATTGCTTACAATGTTGGGTTTCTTGATATGGTGGATGATTTCCTGAGCTAGCATGATGTTTTCAGAGATACTTCTCCCTTTCACAAATCCGGACTGATTGGGAGAAATTAATGAATGGAGGATAGGACTAAGTCTGTTACTCACTAGTTTGGATATGATCTTACTAGTGAAGTTACTTAGACTTATAGGCCTAAACTCAGTAAGCTTGTTTGTATTGTTAACTTTTGGGAGCAGCACAATACAAGAATGGGAGAAGTACTTAGGAATCATTTGACCACTGAAAAAAGCTTGAACTACCCCCATTAGATCATTCTTGATAATGTGCCAGCACTTCTGAAAGAAGTACCAATTCATACCATCAGGACCTACTGCAGAGTTAGCATTCATAGAAAATACCACTTCTTTAAGCTCATCCATACTAGGAATATTGGTAAGATGGGTATTTTGGTCCTGACTAATCATCCTTGGAATACAATCCAAGGTGTGATCATTAATAGGATTTTCCTCACCAGTGAAAATAGTTTTGAAGTGCTCAGAAGCCTCCTGAGCAATGTTGTCTTCACCTTGAATCCAATCCCCATTTTTAGTCACAATTTTATGAATAAATAGTTTCCTTCTTCTTCCTCTTATAACAGAGTGGAAATATTTGGAATTGGTGTCACCTTCTTTAAACCATTGGAGTTGATTTTTTGTTTCAAAATAGTATCCTCTAACTTGAGGAATTTAATATATTGAGCATTGATTTCACGAAGGATGCTTTTGGTGGAGTCAGATTGGTTAGTGATGTAGTTTTCTTCAGCTTTATGCACTTGTTCCTCATACATCCTAACCTTATGGAAGATATCACCAAATTCCTTCTTAGACCAAACACTAAGGGTGTTTGATAGCCTTTTAATTTTTTGGTGAAATCTCCACATATCATTGCCTTCCACTTCCTTCTCCCAACAAGATGTGACAGTTTCTATAAAGTGAGGGTTATCAACCCAACAGTTGAGAAATCTGAAGTACTTGATGTGATTAGTTGTTGTGGAAACCATTTCCATGAGTAGAGGACAGTGATCAGACCCAGTGGCTGACAAATGAGTTATAGTTCTTTGAGGCATCTTTTCCAACCATGAATCATTAACCATTGCCCTATCAAGCCTCTTCCAGATTCTGTGATTAATCCCCCTTTTGTTGGTCCAAGTAAATTTATGACCACTAAAGCCAATGTCCAAGAGACCACAAGCTTCAATGACTGCAATAAAATCCATACTCTTCCTCATATTATATGGCACCCCTCCAAGCTTTTCCTCCACAGAAGTTATGACATTGAAATCACCAACAGTACACCAAGGATTGTCATTCCAAGAAGCTTGTTGGATCATTTTGTCCCAAAGAGGTCTCCTGAGGTGATCTTTGCATTTGGCATAAACAAAGGTACTAGTAAATTGGTATTGCAATTCATTGTGTTTCATGTTGCAAGTGATTTGTTGTTCATCTTCATCAAGAATATTACAGTCAATATCACTGCTCCATAAAACTCAAATCTTACCATTACAATTACTAGTAGCATGTTCCATGTTTAATTGATCCTTAAACTTTTGAACATGCACACTATCAGAGAAAGGTTCCAAAATAGTTATAACAGATAGCTGATGAAGTTTTCTGAGCATCTTGAGTCTCTCCAACACTCATTGGGTGTTGATCCCCTCACATTCCAAATGATTGTACTAATCATTGGGAAGATCTGGATGAAAAGAGCCTGGTGTTAGGTCTGCCAGAAGTGACAGTCTTAACATCTTGTTTCTTGAATTGGAGTTTGTCATGTTGGAATCCTCTTGGAGATAAACCTTGACTTTGTGCTACCTGTTGAATTTCCTCCTCTAGGGCCTGATCATTATGAGGTCTAAAGTCCTTAGTAAGAGCCTCATTAGTCTCTTCATTCTCATCAGGTTCATCTAGGGATTGATTATCCTTATCCATCTCATCCTCCGAGTTATCCACAGCATACTCATCAAATACAAGGACTGTGTTCATCTTACATTGTCTCTGGTCTGGTGGTTCAGAAGATTGAGCCTGAATAGGAAGGATATCCAATCCCTGATTATCCTCAATCCTAACAGATTTGTTGCCTGATTCCTGTCTCTTTTCCTGTCCCTGCTCACTGTCATTGGTTTTTAGCTTATTTTGTCTCCTTTTAGCAGCATCCCTTTTCTGTTTACTTGGCTTGTTTTTTCTCTTTGGGGTACTTGCTGGAGTAGAAGTAGCCACCTGTTTCCCTTTGTTTATATTTTCCTCTTTTTAAGAAATCTGTTTTTCCTTAGTATTTTCATAAGCCTGTTTTCTGCTGTCTCTGTTCTGACTTTGTTGTTGTTGTTCCTCCCCTTGTTGCTGCTTGTTCCTAGGATTTTCAAAGGCTCTAGAGTTTGTCCTATGGTCAACAAACCCCTCATGCAGAACATGAGGCAGACACCCCCCTTTGGTAACCCCATCCTGCAAGTTAGTGTTTTTCTTCTGACACCCCCCTTCCATACCTCCAACAAATTCTTCAGTAAGACCATCATCAACAATAATAATGTTGGGGGAATTGGGACTTGGGAGCATTGAGTCAACACCTGTGCTCTTATGTATTTGATCTGCAGTAGCCTGCTATTTTTGATCATTGTTTATGTTGTTTCTTTTTATTGCAGGTGGGCTGTTATTAACCCCTTGTTTTAGTTGTTTCTGCTGAGTTGTTCCTCCATTGTTGTGTTCCTTCTCTCCATTTTCTGGATCCTGCTGTTCCTGCATTCCAAGATTAGAAAAAATATTTTCAGTTGGGATATTAGTCATACCTGTTGTTGCTTGTTCCTGATGTTGGATGTTCCTACTTCTTTGTGTTTGGGGTGAAACTGGTCTCCACACTGACTTGGAGTTGGTAGTTTCGTGGTTTTTGTGATGTTTCTTTCTTTGAGTCTGCCACTATGCTTCCTGTATCTCTATCTGCAGGTCTGGTTCCTTCTGGCTGAAGGTGTCTTTCTCTTGTTGCTGGCTTGAAAGTTGTTTCTTTGGCAGAGTTTGGTTTACCACCCAGTTCTGCTGATTTTGTGTCCTTCCAGCAGCCTCATTAGTCATTGTTTCCTGCTCCTGTGAATTCTTATTTCCAGCCTGCTCTGAACTCTTTTTTCCAGCCTCCATTTCCTTCCTTTTCTTGAGTTCATCATCTCTTCTTTTGATTGTACATTCTTCATCCATGTGGCCTTGATGTTTACAGTACAAACAATAGTTTGGGATCCCTTCATACTCCACCCTTAACCATCTTCCTTTGTTGGGTCTGATTTCTTGAATCCCAGCCAAACATAATTGGTTCTAGTTTTGGTAAGGTCCACTTGAACTTTAACCCTTAAGGTGCTACCTCTAGTTCATTGGGAAGATGGTGAGTCTAGAAATAACACCTTCCCAATAGACTCCGAGATAGTTGTTAAGAGAGCTTTGTTATAGCAATGCCATGGTAGGCCAGGGATAGCTACCCAAATAGGAACAATGGGGGTTTCCTCTTCCGGGGTAAAATCAGGGGTCCATGCTTGTATTCTTATCACTTGCCCTTCAATATTCATTCTAAGTTTTGTTCAAACTGTTTGATAGTCAAACTCATTATCAAGGTCAATATAAACATGTCTAGCATTGAAGTGAGTTATCTTACATTTTCCTGTGAGTTGAGTTTGTAATATAAAGCTTTTCCTCACCAATTCCATTTTTTGGCATTGTATTATTCGTAAACTTCCCCACAGAGTGTATTTACAGACTCAGCCAATTTTCACATAATAGTCCTCCTCTTCAAGAAGAACAGCTGGAAATCCTTGTCTAGTCGTATGTATAGGATCATTTAAAACAATAGGGATGTCATTCTTAGACTGATTGTATCTCAACCTTGCAGCAAAGGATTGCACTACAGTATATGGTGCAGGTTCAGAAATTTTATCATTTTTATCATTGTTATTAGCATTCTGAACTTGCTGTTGAAAGTTAGGATTTCTAGCTGTTGTCTAAATTACATTAGAACCCTGCTTATTAATTCTATCAGGTTGAGAGTTAGGCTCATACCTAGAGTAGTTGTTTGATATTTTGGGGAAGTTGTTGTGATACTCCACAGCTGCCTGATTTGGTGAGTTGTTGTGATTGTTGTTATTTTTTGATTGCTCTTGCTGCTTCCCAACATTCCCTTGCACCTGTTCTGATCCCTGCTTATTGCTTCCAGTATTACTTTGATCTCCATGCTGCAGTTCTTTTTGTCTGTGCATCTGTACATTCCCATTCTTCTCTCTTTTGTCATCTTGGTGGGATGTGATTTGCACATTACCTGCATTAAACGAGGGAGTTATATGGGATGAATTACCTACTACACCAAAGGAAAAATTCGAAGAGTGTGTATTGTCTGATGAGGTTTCTGTTTGCATCCTCCTATTGGTTCTGTTATTTCCCTGCTTCACCATCGAATCTTTGTTTATGCGTTCTTCTAAGTGGGGAGTAATTCTCTCAACAACAACAC
>CM040628.1:44426840-44440127 GCA_022817965.1 Solanum lycopersicoides | reverse complement strand
AGAGAATACTAGAACTTACCATCATCATCTCATCATCATCCAGCTTTGATCCTCTAGCCCCGAGTGCATAGATACGATTCTTCTTTGGAGCATCACCTTCCGGAGCACTTGGAGGAATTTGCTTATCCTCTCTTCCTCTAGAAGCAATAGTAGGACTATACCTCACTTTGTGTCCATCGTTACCACATCCAAATAAACTCTCGGTACCCATTAAGCATTGACATAGTGCCTCTTTCCACAAGTAGCACATGTAGGCTTGTCACGTTGACAACCACTACCCTTCTCAAGTTTCACCTTAGCACCCCTAGTTCATCTTGACTTGAAACTTCTTGAACCTAGGTTGGATTTGAGCACTAGATCCACCCCTCTTCAAGTTTCTATCAATCCTACAAAGTTTAGACTCCTCAATGGATTGAGCATACACCATGAGTCTAGATAAAGTCATATCATCATGGAGTATGGCCGTACAACAATCTTCTTTCACTAGGTCGGCGACCTTGGTCACAACCCTACTCATCTTATCCCTAGTGTTAGAAACTAAATATGGGGCATACCGAAAAAATCATAGTGAACTTCAATGAGAACTCCTCTACACTCATTCACATCAATTTCGTCAACTCTCCTAGCCGTTGTCGTGCTCGTATTCATCTCCTATAACACGAGAAAACCATAAGAAAAGAACACTGATAACTTCTAAATCTCTACGCATGACATAGGAGTAGAAAAGAAGGGAAATTGTATCGTCCTATAGACTCTCTCCCATATGTGTGTCGCGACTCACACCAATGAACAGGACTCTACTAGACGTGACTTGATGAGACTTTTGTATTCGTAAGACCACATTCATAACATATGTTCTGATACCACGTTTGTCACATCCGAGAGTATACCCTATGAGTTAGGGCACTCCTAGAGTGCGACTCAGCATACTTGACTCTCGGAGATCTTGTACAAGCCCTTTTGTATAATTCATCGCATATACATATATGAAAAGTAGTGCGGAATTAAAACTTTTCGCAACATTCAAATAGTCTTTCAAAATCTCATTCATATAAAAAAAACATAGAAATACTAAGTCTCATATCATCAAATCATAGACTCAAAATGTACTTGGGACACAGACCATAAAATCAAAATATAGTACTACTAAGTCTAATACAATGCTTTAATAAAAGAATTCGAAGATAGTGATGCCCTCGAGTAAAATGAGGACATAATTCAACCTTGCTTGAAAGATCGTATGTTTCAAGCTTCGCTCCCAAAAGCACCTTCACCTATGAATCCCTTTAGATATAGATAAATGTATGGAATTAGTACAAACACATGTACTAAGTATGACATAATGCATAAAATCATGATAACGGACATTTAATTGAAATATGCTCCATTTTGTTAAAACATCATAGTATAAGCATAAGAACAACATTTAACACCTTAGAAACATATAACATATCACATAAGCATTTTATCCAATATTGAAGAATGTTAGAGTGAACTAAGGCAATGTTACAGTGAATTAAACTCAACTTCACAATAAACACATTTAGCATGCAACCCTCTCACAAAAGTTATCCTAAGACTCACTTAAGTAAGACAAAGAGAGACCGCCCATACACACTCCCTAAGAACACCTAAATGATTCTTGGCACTACCTATAATGAGATGAATACACTTACTATACACCAAAACACATAACATATAAAATATGACATTGTCCTCACTAAGGTTATCAAAAGACTTTCTTAAGTAATTCAGGAAGAGAACGCCCATCACCCTCTCCAACATTATCTAAATAATCCTTAAGACTTCCTAAGTTTAGATCATGTCTAATTTATAAACCAACTTTCCTATCTAGAGTAATTCTTAATATTTCCCTAGGTGAGACATGAAGAGACCATCCTTTATGCCCCCTTCACACTTTAACTAGGCAATCTTTAAAGTTACTCTATACTAGGTACTTATTAATTTACATACCTTCAAACTTAAGTCATTATCTTTATTATTTCATTTAAGAGAAATCAATCACATAAAGACATTCAAGTAATGGTCTTGGAAAAGACCTAGGGACTCACTCACTAACATCTTCAAAGAACAATTGTCCAATGTCTAGGTTGCGTCCCATACAACCATCTAAACTTCATAGAACTTCTACAGCACTAGTGGGTATCCCATATGATGAGAATAGTCAAAACCTACATAGACCATGGTAGCAAATCATTGAATCTGGAGTTATAACCTACTCCGACCGAGGGTGTTCTACTTGTCAATGGTAGAACTTGGACACATCCTATGGAGGCACATGGTTAAGGAATATGAAGGGTTTATTTGCATTATATCTCATTATTAACTATAACTACTTCCAAAACCATACTCACTCGGTTCTCATAGAGTAATTCACATAACGGATCAAATAAAGAGGTTCCATATCTAGTTCATAACCCAACCACATTCACCTTACCAAGCTGTCCCCTAGGGTTGTCTGTCAATGGTTAAGATGATAGCTCAATGATTTTCCTAAGAATGATTTCATGCTGATCCAACCAACAATTCTTAAATGTACCATTCACACAAGAAGGATACCATTATGGCTTTCCACTTCAAGGACATCATAACCTCTCAACTGGGTTGAGGGCTCCACATAATTTGACCTTCTCACCATATTCAAGCCCACATATAATTGATACATACAAGACTAAGAGGCTTCATCATCCTATGTGAAGAAGTCATATTCACAATGTACATGTATCAAGTAAGGGACACAATTCTACCAAACAAGACACACACCTACTTTACATATAGCATATCATCCGAGAAACACATAGGGATAACCATTATCATCTATTGGTCACCCTATTCACTACTATAATATCATCAATATAACTATCATAAGACTCATATAATCAAATAGGAAGAATCATCCATCAACACTAAGACTACACACATAAGGACATAGTCATAGTCTAACATGATCACCTAACAACATCAATAGAAGAACACATAAATTCACCTTAATCACAAGTAAATAGATATGATCATACTTCAAATAAATCCACTACACAAACCATCATAATATATCAAGTAGTTCCGACAATGCCATGATCATCATAATATATCAAGTAGTGTCGAGAAGGCCATGATCATCATAATTCATAAAGTAATGTCGACGAGGCCACATAATTCAAAAGTAAAACACATTGAACCACCACCATAAGTTGACCATACCAATCACAACATTATTCAAGACCTACATTACATATAATTAATATAATTAGGGCAGCGTAGCACGAATCCATTCTCGCCACATCAATACATAGCTAAATCATCCAATACAATACCAAAAGACCCTTACCCATGGCCATGATCATCAATTCAATAAAAAAATCATAATACTCAATGAATCTAAATTAATTCAATTTAAATTCATAACTATAAGATAGCATATACATCAATCAAATACAATTCTTACATCATTCAATAGCCCAAAGAAAACTACACTAGAAATCATAAGCATTGAGTAATGATCATAAAACCCATAATATACAAATTTGAAGAATTTATATTTTACATGGAATCATGAACTTTTTAAGTTAAAATCATCAAATTAACATTAATTCAATCGATATTAAATGATTCAAAATATTTTATGCAATAACCCATGGCTAGAGCACAAGTTAGAAATCTATATTTTTAGAAAGTCTTAGAAAATCACTTCGAAGATTGGCTCCTTGATGAAAACAGTTTCAAGGATGAAAACCATACATCAATGAAGCTAAACAATGAAAATTGATGAAGAATCACCATCCAAACTTCAATCCAAACTCTTCCTTCAGTTTTGACTTCAATGGAGTTCTAGAGAGCTCTTTAGAGGTTTTCGATTTTGATTTTAGAATAATGAATTCATCTAGGTAGTTAGGACTTATAACCCACTTAAAATACCTCTAATACCCTTAGGAAACCGCCCAAAAAATTATTTGTACATGGGGTGAATTTACCAATTCACCCTTGCATTTAACAGTTAGTTGTGCGGGTAATACAAACACATCGATGCCTGCACAACGATGGGGCGTTGGTCAAACGATGGGCCATCCTGGCTGGCCGTCGTCTGGATAAGAGACCTTCCTTTGAGAGCTTAATATCCGTAGGCTAAGTCTTGATCCACTCCCTCCATCGACGGGGCGTCGACTAGCCTACTGGCCGTCGTTTGCCTCAGTCGTTTGGGTTGATCTAGACAGCCTTAGGCTCTTGTGAAGGGTCCTTCCTCAAGGGCCCTTGGTTGGTCCTTGGGGATTTTTGCCCGTATGTTTCCAACCCGAATATGATTCTATATAATTTTAAGACCTCCACATCAATTTCATCCAAAAAAACACATAAAACTCGATGAAACATTATACGACACACATGGTCGTTTCAAGGCAAACCTTTCGAACGTCATGGACGTTCTTTGACGTTTGACCTCCAAACTTCATGAAACTTGACACACTTTCTATTAACATTATTATTACTCAAATAAGGACCTCATAAACTCATGACACACACATAAGCCCATAAAAATTCATGAGGCATATAGGTAACTAGTGACGTTTGACTTCCAATTCACCTAAATCTTTAGACAATGCCTCATTACCATATTATAAGTCAGTTTAGGACCTTAGAATCTCATGAGAAACATTTTAGGCTCTAGTTTCACCTCAGACATTTTAGAGGTGTCACATTCTCCCCTACTTGGACACAAATCGTCCTCGAATGACACTTGCCACTCTATGAATACTTCCAAGAGTAAAGATTAAACTAACAAATAATAACCATACCAAATAAAACATTATACAATACACAATAAAGGAGAAACATCAATATCACATAATCAAGAGATTCACAACATGACAAGAGACTATAAGAAATTCTACGACTCATCATGCCACAAGACTCACATTCTTCATTTAAAATAGCATGAACTCCTTTTACATTCATTATCATGATCATATACATCAATTCTATACATATTAAAAAAAAATTCAACCAAAGAAAAAATTATGCAATTTTGCAAAAATCTTACAATGAGCTAAATTCCCTGGCAGTGAACATACTTCAAAATTCCAAAAATGCAACATTTAAGTAATTGATGATGGAAACATGCTAATATGAAAGATAAAAACATATAAACAAATTTTACAACATAATCATAACTCCATAAAATGCACAATGCAAGGAATCAATGAAATTCAATTCCACTAGCCTCCTAAACACAATGCAACATGCAACATACAACTATGACCATCTAGCTCCTCTACTAACAATACTCCCCCACTTAGAAGGAACTCATAAAAAAAAGAGAGAATACTAGAACTTACCATCATCATCATCCTTATACGGCTTTGATCCTCTATCCCGGAGTGCATACATGCGATTCTTCGTTGGAGCATCACCTTCCGGAGCACTTGGAGGAACTTGCTTACCCTCTCTTCCTCTAGAAGCAATAGTAGGACAATACCTCACTTTGTGTCCATCTTTACCACATCCAAATAGACTCCCGATACCCATTAAGCATTGACATAGTGCCTCTTTCCACAAGTAGCACATGTAGGCTTGTCACCTTAATAACCACTACCCTTCTCAAGTTTCACCTTAGCACCCCTAGGTTCATCTTGACTTGAAACTTCTTCTTGAACCTAAGTTGGATTTGAGCACTAGATCCACCCCTCTTCAAGTTTCTAGCAATCCTACCAAGTTTAGACTCCTCAATGGATTGAGTATACACCATGAGTCTAGATAAAGTCATATAATCATGGAGTATTGTCGTACAACACTCTTCTTTCACTAGGTCGGCGACCTCGGTCACGAACCTACTTATCTCATCCCTAGGGTTAGAAACTAAGGATGGGGAATACCTTTAAAAACATAGTGACCTACAATGAGTACTCCTCCAGACTTTCACATCATTCTCCTCAACTCTCCTAGCCGGTATCCTCCTCATATTCAGTCCTATAACACATGGAAAACCATAAGAAAAGAACAATGATAACTTCTAAATCTCTACGGCACAACGTAAGAGTAGAAAAGAAGGGAAACTCTATCTTCCTATAGCCTCTCATCGCGACTCACACCGATGAACGAGACTCTACTAGACGTGACTTGATGTGACTTTTGGATTGCTAAAAGCACTTTCATAACCTATGTTCTGATACCACGTTTGTCACATCCCGAGAGTATATCCTATGAGTTAGGTCACTCTTGGAGTGCGACTTAGCATAATTGACCACTCAGAGGTCTTGTACAAGCCGTTTTGTGTAATTCATCGCATATACATATATGAAAAGTAGTGCGGAATTAAAACTTTTCACAACATTCGAATAGTCTTTCAAAATCTCATTCATATAAAAAAAAACATAGGAAATACTAAGTCTAATATAATCAAATCATAGACTCAAAATATACTTGGGACACATCCCATACAATCGAAATATGGTTCTACTAAGTCAAATACAATGCTTTAACAAAAGAACTCTAAGATAGTGATGCCTCGAGTAAAATGAGGACATACTTCAACCTTGCTCGAAATGTCGTATATTCCAAACTTAGCTCCCAAACGCACCTTCACCTATGAATCACTTTAGAGATAGATAAACCTAAGGAATTAGTACAAATACATGTATTAAGTATGACATAATGCATAGAATCATGATAACGAACATTCAATTGAAATATGCTCCATTTTTTTTAAAACATAACACCTTAGAAACACATAAAATATCACATGATCATTTTATCCAATATTGAAGAATGTTACAGTGAACTAAGGCAATGTTACAGTGAATTAAACTCAACTTCACAATAAACCCATTTAGCATGCAACCCTCTCACTAAAAGTTATCCTAAGACTCACTTAAGTATGACAAAGAGATACGGCCCATACACCCTCTCTAAGCACACATATATGATCCTTGAGACTACCTATAATGAGATGAATACACTTACAATACACCAAAACACATAACATATAAACTTTGATATTCTCCTCACCAAGGTTATCAAAAGACTTACTTATGTAATTCATGGAGAGAACGCCCATACACCCTCTCCAAGATTATATAAATAATACTTAAGACTTACTAAGTTTAGATCATGTCTAATTTATAAACCAACTTTCCTATCTAGAGTCATTCTTAAGATTTCCCTAGGTAAGGCATGAAGAGACCATCCTTTATGTCCCCTTCACACTTTAACTAGGCAATCCTTAAAGTTACTCTACACTAGGTACTTATTCATTTACATACGTTCTAACTTAAGTAATTATCTTTATAAGTTCAGTTAAGAGACATCATCACATAAGGTAATTCAAGTAATGGTCTTGCAGAAGACCTAGGGACTCACTCACTAACATCTTCAAAGTCCAATTGAGCAATGTTTAGGTAGCGTCCCATACCACCACTAAGCTTTGTAGAACTTCTCCAACACTTGTGGGTATCCCATATGATGAGAATAGGAAATAACCGACATAGATCATCGTAGCTAAGCATTAAATCCGTAGTTATAACCTACTCCGACCGAAGCTATTCTACTTGCCAATGGTAGAACTGGGACACATCCTATGTAGGCACATAGTTAAGGAATATGAAGGGTTTCTTTGCACTCTAGACACATTCTTAACAAGAGATACTTCCTAAACCATACTCACTCGGTTCTCATAGAGTAATTCACATAAAGGATCAAATAAAGAGGTTCCATATCTAGTTCATAACCCAATCACATTGACCTTACAAAAGATGTCCCCTAGGGTTGCCTTTCAATGGTTAAGAGCATATCTCAATGATTTTCCTTAGAATGATTTCATGTTGATCCATCCAACAATTCCTAAGTCCACCATTCATACAAGAAGGATATTGTTACAGCCTTCGACTTCAAGGATATCAGAACCTGTCAACTAGGTTGAGGGCTCCATATAATTTGACCTTCTCACCATATTCAAGGCCACATGTCATTGATACATACAATACTATGAGGCTTTTGCATCCTAAGTCAAAAAGTCATATTCACAATGTACATGTATCAAGTAAGGGACACAAGTCTACAAAACAAGACACACATATACTTCACATATAGCATATCATTCTAGAAGCACATAGGCATAACCATTATCATCTATAGGTCACCCTATTCACTACTATAATAAAATCAATATAACCATCATAAGACTCATATAATCAAGTAGTAAGAATCATGCACCAACACTAAGACTACACACATAAGGACATAGTCATAGTCTAACATGATCACCTAACAACATCAATAGAAGAACACACAAATTCGACCTGATAACAGGTAAATAGATGTGATCATACTTCAAATAAATCTACTACACAAACCATCATAATATATCAAGTAGTGTCAACAAGGCCATGATCATCATAATATATCAAGTAGTGCCGACAAGGACATGATCATCATAATTCATAAAGTAACGCCGAAGAGGCCACATAATTCACAAGTATAACATATTACACCGCCACCATAAGTGGACCATACCAGTCACAACATAATTCAAAACCTACATTACATAGAATTAATAGAATTATGGCAGCGAACCACCAATCCATTCTCGCCACTTCAATGCATAGCTAAATCATCAAATACAATACCAAAAAGCCCTTACCCATGGCCATGGTCATCAACTCAATATAAAAATCATAATACTCAATGAATCCAAATCAATTAAATATAAATTCATCAATCTAAGACAGCCTATACATCAATCCAATACAATTCTTACATCATTCAATAGCCCAAAGAAAACTACACTAGAATTCATAAGCATTGAGGCATGATCATGAAACCCATACTATAGCCTATTTGAAGAGTTTATGTTTTGCATGGAATCATGAATTTTTTAGGTTAAATAATCAAACATTAATTCAATAAATATTCAATGATTCAAAACATTTTTTGCAATAACTCATGGCTAGATCACAAGTTAGAAATCTATCTTTTAAGAAAGTCTTAAAAAATTACTTTGAAGATTGGCACATTGATGAAAAGAGTTTCAAGGATTAAAACCATACATCAATGAAGATAAACAATGAAAAATTATGAAGAATCACCAGCCAAACTTCAATCCAAGCTCTTCCTTCAGTTTTGACTTCAATGGAGTTCTAGAGAGCTCTTTAGAGGTTTTGGGTTTTGATTTTAGAATAATGAATTCATCTAGGAAGTTAGGACGTATAAATCCACATAAAATACCTCTAATACCCTTAATAAACCTCCTAAACAATTATTTGTACATGGGGTAAATTTACCAATTCACCCTTGCATTTAACAGTAAGTTGTGCGGGTAATAAAGACCCATCGATGCTTGCCCAACGACGGGGCGTTGGTCAAAAATGGGTCATCCTGTCTGGACGTCGTCTGTATCAGAGACCTTCCTTTGAGAGCTTAATGTGACGTCCCGCCATAATTTGAGCCTGATTCCGCATCCGGAGAGGGGCAGACTTCTCTAGAGTTGTGCGGAGAACTCTAGAATATTTTAGAATTCTCAAGAAGGCTAGAGAAGGTCCCAAGGCAGTGTAGAATTCTCTATAAAGGGGATCAAAGTGTAAATATTTTAGGGACTTGTAAAGTAAATATTAATTGCACTTTAGTCCCTAGGAGTAGTGTAAATAGAAGTGCCCCTCATTTGCAAAGGCACCAAGCAAGTTGTAAAGCAATCTTCCAAAGCAATACAAAACCCTTCTTCCAAAGCTCTCTTTTTTTCTTTCTAAGTTCTTTCTCAAGCATTCCTTAGCGATATATGTCTTAAAGGCTTCCTTGAGCTTACAAGACCTTGAAAGATTACTGAGTAAGTCGTCGAGGGCCACACAGGACTTTAGCAAATACTCTAAGTCCGTGACAACGTGGTATCAGAGCGAGGTCTGATACTATGGGAATGGCTACCGAAGGAGATGTAAATGGAGCTAGCACCACCAACGTCTGTCTGGATGGTGGTAAGAAGAATCGAAAGGGGAAGAAACATCAAAAGGGTAATGAGGAGGTGCTACCCGAACTCACACCTAGCGAGTCACTAACATCTCATCCACCCTCGAATGCCGAGGCAAGTAACGAAGAAATGGGCGAAGATGCCACAGACGTCACCGCTGGAGAAGAATGTGTCGCAAGGGTGGAACTGGCAAGGTAAGCCGTCGAGATCTTGGGACGGCGCATGAACGTGGCAGACGGCAAGTTCAAGACCCTTGAGGACTTCACCCTTGAGGAGACCGAGAACATCCGTAAGGAGTTGGAAGGTCTCCAGCGGCCCGAGTTTGAGATAAATGAGGCCATCACTTCCTTGGAGTGGCAGCTTATGGATATTCTTAACACGAAGGAGACCATCACTTCCTTGGAGCGTCAGCTTATGGAAGCGCTCAGCACGATCGACACACTGAAGGGCGAAGTGAAAGCACTCAAAGAAGGCGTAGAGGTTGGAGGATCTGCATCACCTGATCGTGATAGGGAGACCAGGGCTGAGGCTCCCAAGCCACCTATATTCAATGGCGTCCGTGACGCTCAAGAGGTGGAAAAATTTCTTTGGCACTTGGAGAATTACTTCAAGTGTAGTCGGGTGAGAAGCGACAAGAACAAGATCAACACTGCCGTGTTGTACTTGTCCGAGATGGCTATTCTATGGTGGAGGCGTAAAGAGTCCGAGATCGGGAAGGGAACGTGCACCACCAACATGTGGGAGAAACTCCACAAAGAATTCAAGAAAGCCTTCTTCCCAAATAATGTTGTGTACGAGGTCAAGCGCAAATTTTGGGAATTGAAGCAAACGTGAAACATTCGGGCGTATGTAAAGGAGTTCACAACTCTAACGCTTCAAATTCCCAACCTCAAAGACGAGGACATGTTGTTCCACTTCATGGATGGATTGCAAAATTGGGCCAAGACGGAGTTGGAGCGGCGACAGGTCAAGACCATCGACAAAGCCATCACACAAGCCGAGTCCTTGACGGACTTCAAGCATGAATGGCATGACAAGACGAAGGGCAAGGATACAAGTAGTCATGCCAAAGGTGGGGTAGACTGTGGCCGAGGCAAGGAGCAGCAGGCACACCGCAAACAACACGACCCCCATAGGTCGGACAACAAGCGGTTCTTGCGCCAGAATTATATGGAGAAGCGGGCGCAGACCAGCAAAGGAGATGGGTGCTACATATGCGGTGGAATGCACGGCTATGCCAGGTGCCCCGACACGAAGAACCTCGGTGCCATCCTACGTGAACGGAAGGAGAAGGACGCACAAGACCAAGGGCATGACACGGGCACGACGCAGTTGGGCATGGTTGGATTGTGCGGTGCAATAGCCATGAGACTTCAGCACGCAGTATGTAGACATCTCCATAAATGGAAGACCAGCTCGTGCCATGGTAGACTCCGGGGCAGAAGCCAACATCATGACGAAGACGGCAGCAGAGAGGTTAGGGCTGAACTATGTGCCAAGCAACACCCGCCTCAAGACTTTCAACGCCCCACCGACTCCCGTGTGCGGAGTTGCCCAAGGAGTAAGCATCACGTTGGGATATGGCAAGGAAAGACAAACTTTACCGTCTCTCCTCTAGACATATTCAACATAATTCTCGAGAAAGAGTTCTTCCAGCGTTGCCACACGATGATCGACCCCTACCTCCAATGACTCATGGTCATGGAGCAGGAAGGGTCATGTATGGTACCTTTAGTCAAGGTGCCTAAGAAGGAAGGATACGCCCACTTATCGGCCATACAGATTGTGAAGGGCCTACAGAAAGGAGTGCCGACGTTCCTAGCTACCATTGCAAGTTCGGGAGAAGACAGTGGTACTATGAAGTCCTTGCCACCGCTCATAGAGAAAGTCCTTGAAGAGAACAAGGACGTGAAGCCGGACGAGCTGCCGAGAAATCTACCTCCGAGGCACGGGGTAGATCACAAGATAGAGTTGGAGGTCGGAGCAAAGACACCCGCACACGCATCTTATCATATGGCTCCACCCGAGTTAGAGGAGCTAAGGAAGCAGATGAGGGATATCCTCGAGGCCGGTCACATCCGTCCATCCAAGGCACCTTATGGCGCGCCAGTGCTGTTCCAGAAGAAGAAAGACGGGTTGTTGCGCTTATGCATCGACTATTGGGCGCTCAATAAGGTCACAATTAAGAACAAATATCATATCCCGCTAATTGCAGATTTGTTTGATAGACTTGGGCAGGCCAAGTACTTCACCAAGATGGATCTCCGGAAAGGCTACTACGAAGTACGCATCGCAGATGGGGATGAGCCAAAGACAGCGTGCGTAACTAGATATGGAGCATACGAGTGGTTGGTGATGCCTTTCGGCTTAACCAACGCACCCGCCACCTTTTGCACGCTGATGAACGAAATTCTTTATCCTTACTTGGACCAGTTCGTGGTGGTGTACTTGGATGACATAGTCATCTATAGCAACACCTTGGAGGAACACGTGGAGCACCTGAGGAAAGTCTTCCAAGTCTTACGAGAGAACTAGCTCTACATCAAGCGGGAGAATTGTGAGTTCGCCCAACCCGAGGTGCACTTCTTAGGCCATATTATCAGCCAGGGCAAACTCTGGATGGACGAGGCGAAGATTAGGGCGATTCAAGAATGGGAGGCGCCCACGAAGGTGACCGAGCTGCGATCACTCCTTGGGCTTGCGAACTACTATCGCAGGTTCATCAGTGGTTACTCCGCTAAACCCGCTCCACTGACCGAGTTGTTAAAGAAGAATAAGTCGTGGGTTTGGAGCGAGAAGTGCCAAAGAGCGTTCAAAGGTCTCAAGACCGCAGTAACCGAAGAACCGGTCTTGATGCTGCCCGACTTCTCAAATACCTTCGAAATACATACGGATGCCTCAGATTTTGCCATTGGGGGAGTCTTAATGCAAGATAGACACCCAACAACATTCGAGAGCCGCAAACTAAACGAGGCCGAACGACGATACACAGTGCAAGAGAAAGAGATGACCGCCATCGTGCATTGCCTACACACGTGGAGACACTACTTTCTAGGCTCTAAGTTCGTGGTCAAGACCGACAACGTTGCCACTGGCTACTTCTAGTCACAAAAGAAGATCACCCCGAAGCAAGCTATATGGCAAGACTTCTTGGCAGAATTTGACTACGTCCTGGAGTATAAGCCGAGAAGTGGCAACGTCGTGGCCGACGCACTAGTAGGAAGGCCGAGCTTGCTGCCATTCACTACAGCTCACTGTGACATTCGAGATGCAATCAGATATGGCATGCAACACGATCCAGAGGCCAAGAAGCTGATGGAGTT